>OX459103.1:132500-512500 GCA_949775045.1 Metridium senile | reverse complement strand
TTTCGCAATAAACTTCACTTGATAATGACGTCGGACGATGTCGAAAAGTCGTAATTTCTTAGCGTTTGCCTTTCTTATTAATGTATATCAATAGTGTAAGGTGCATTTGATCATCATACTGGCCTATGTTAATTTGCGCCTAATAATTTAAGTAATAAATTATTATTATCATTATTATTATTATTATTATTATAAAGTCTAGAACCACTAATCTCCGTCACTAATCTAGAGAGCTGTCGAATCCGCAAAATAAATACAAAACATAATTATCTCATTCCATTCCAATTTGTTATGATATTTTTAAATAAGCATTATGATCATAAAACGGGTTTAAATTTCCTCCCCCACACTACTCCCCCTACTCCCACACATTCGTTCACGGCCAGCTGGTTCTATGACGTCACAGGCTAATGTTATGCAAATCGACTCGAACAATACCGAATATATGATATCAAGAACGAACTGATTCAATTTATTCGAATATTTGACTCCTCGATCTAGTTTGTCATTCTCACCCGAATACACAGACGACTGGTCGGTGTGAGGAAAGACAGGAAAATACAGCTATAAAGGCGGCTAAATACGGTCACTTACAACATTTAGGAACAGTTTGTAATCGTAAGAAGCCGTGTAACAGCTCTGTTAGTCAATTAGGCATATTCAACAACATCGTTCTCCCTGACTGCCCAGGGAGAGAGCAGACGTTTTACCTACAATGGCTTTAGCAAGGCTGTGGAATCTTTTAAATCGGGTGAAACCAATCGACAACGATATATCAGACTCTCCTTTGAAACGATGTCTTACTGTCTACGATTTGACTTCGCTTGGAGTTGGAGCGACGGTTGGAGCGGGTTTATATGTAGTAACGGGTCAAATTGCTCGTGATGTTGCTGGTCCTGCTGTCGTCTTGTCGTTCTTCATCGCGTCCGTAGCTGCCTTTCTTTCGGGGATATGTTACGCTGAGTTTGGCTGTCGAATAACTAAGTCGGGGTCAGCATATATGTACACCTATACATCATTAGGAGAGATCTGGGCATTTATTATCGGCTGGAACATGATTCTAGAATACGTGATCGGAACGGCTTCTCTTGGTCGTGCTTCGAGTGAGTACATCGATTCAATCTTTGGTGGTGTCATGCATAAGTCGCTAACCGAGCATCTAGGGATGCATGCCGAAGGATTGGGATCCTATCCTGACTTTCTGGCTTTCTTCATGGTTTTATTGGCAACGTTCATCATCGGTTTTGGAGCCAAGCATTCTGCTTACTTCAACAAGATAGTCACAGGGATAAATCTTCTCGTTATCGTGTTTGTTGTAGTGGTGGGTATGTTCCATCTCAACCCTAAAAACTGGAGTGGACACAAGCAGTTCCTTCCCTATGGTGTCTCTGGGGTACTAGCCGGTGCTGCTAGCTGCTTCTACTGCTTCGTTGGCTTCGATGTCATAGCTACAGCTTCAGAAGAAACCCTGAGCCCAAAGCGATCCATTCCCCTTTCCATAATGATGAGCCTAATTATTAGTTTCCTGGCCTACTTCGGGGTTTCTACTGTTCTCACACTAATGGTATCCTACAAGGATCTGGACAAAGTGGCACCTCTACCAGAGGCTTTCAAGAAGGTGGGTCTACCAGGAGCAAAGTATGTGATAGCTGTCGGTGGACTGTGCGCCCTTCTAGGTTCCCTCATGAGTGGCATCTTTGCAGTACCTCGAATCCTCTACTCCATGTCAACCGATGGGCTCATCTTTAGATGCTTTGCGAAGATCTACGCTCGTACTAACATCCCTATCAACTCGCTAATAGCCGCTGGTTTACTATCTGCAATACTCGCTCTCCTCCTGGACTTGAAGCAGCTAGTGGAGATGCTATCCATCGGTACCTTAATGGCGTATACCCTCGTCTCGACCTCTGTTCTCGTCCTTCGCTTTCAACCTGGAGTTGAAAGTGTTGAAGATAATAGTAGTGATGGTGGTAAATATAATGTGTTATGCTGTCGACCCCATCTAGATGAACAGCCTGCGATAGAGTACAAGCCGATAGAGGTGGCGGAGAAGGAGAAACAGTCGACAAAGGTAGGAAAAAATAATTCAATTAAAAAACGCAAATATAATTGAACAATTTGAGCTAATTTATATCGCTGATGCTCTATTCCTTTTACTAAAATCATTTCAGCTTTTGTTAGTGTAACATATAAGCTAAATCTAAATTGTTTTTTCAATGTTTAAGAAAGCGGGGAAAAAATTATGAAAGTTATATTTAAACCCCGATTTAAACGCAGAGCAAAAAAAATAATCAACTGAATAACCAATTTTGACATCTCATTTTTCATTTCTTTCGATTAAATCCTGGTATATGTGAGTTGAGATACAATCTTTTTCGCAGTTTATTAAAGGCAAAATGGTCGGAAAACTAGCTATTTTGATGGTTAAAGACTGCCATTACGACACAGCATGACAGCCATGAATAAATAAAAGATAACAACAACACTGACTCCTTCTCGATTTCTTTTCGATTTTCATCGTTTTGAGAAGATTAAAATAAGTAGAATAATTATTCTCATTGCTAATAAACGTACGTAGACGCCAAAGACTTTTTTACTAATAAACGTAGACTTTAATGGAACTGGAGAAACCTAACTAGCTAGCATACAATTAAAACGAATTTAATTTAATTTATTTCTTGTTTTAGTTTATACGGAAACACGTTTTGAATTGCAAATCTTTTTGGTTGAAAAATTGGACAAAAGTACGAAAAAAGCTATTTATTGCGCTAAAATGTTTTCTTTCAAACTCATTTTGGCAAAAAAACGTAGTTTTGAACCGTTTTTTTTTTTGTCAGAAAAAATAGCTTAAAAACATGTCTATTTTTCCTATTTAAACGCATTCAAACGTTTTGACCCTTTTTATATTTGGCTTTGATACTAAATTCCTCTAAAAATACGCAGGAATATTACGAGTTCTTTCTGTCAAATGTTAAAATATGATCCTTCAGAACTTACTGTCCGGAACGAAAGCTAGCTATATCACGAGCAGATGATGTCAACCAACACGGCGGGCACGCGCGACCCCGAAATCGGAACGTTTCATCGCCGAAGCCGCCATATTGGCCGTTTTCAATTTTCGGTGGACTGGTGCCGAATTAGCGAAAACCGTTGACGGTATAATTCGGGAGCCGATCACTGCCTTCGGTTTATTCCGAAGGTTTATCGACTAATCGTATATGCTCGACGAAGGAAAGAGCTTAAATTTGATACCAAACTTGTCAACAAATATAGCTGTAAAGTCGACACTGTTTGCTTGAAAAAACACAGTTTGAACGACATTTCGCTATTCTCGCCTGAATACACTTTTATCGCCTTGGGAAAATTTTTTTTATGAAGGTTAAATAGTTTAAGTCTCTTGATTTTGTGATAGAATGTGAGTTGAACTAGAATTTGTTGACTCCAGATTTTGGATAAACTACTTAGATTTCGCGCGATAAGGTCTTTATTTATCGCGAAAACAATGCCGAGATTCGATCTTTCGAGCTTTAATAAGAAGAAGAAACAGTTGAGAGAAGGACATATTATGAAGTCAAGGGGCATCGACTCATTAGAACGGGATTTGAACTGATACCGACGACTTGATAAAGACAAAGTAGAGAGATCTACACGCGAAGACACTAACACTTGTGTCAGAAACTTGATGAAAAGGTGAGCAAAACCATATGATTTTCTTTATAAGGGATTGGATTTAATAATTCTTACAATGTTGTGATAATTTTCGATTTTGATTGTCGTGCAAACAATGCTTTAATCTGCTTTCAGATCAAGTTAACTTGAAGCTGAAGCAAAACAGATATATTGACATGTGAAATAAAGAATATTAACTATCATTATTGGCTTTCGGCTCTTCTATAGTATTTTTGCCTTCGTGTCATAGTATGAACAATAATATTGTTGATTTTTCGCTTAGCAACAAGCCGTGCGCACGTGTGACTGTCAGTAGCTTAACAAAACAGACAAACAGGCCATAAAATGCACAATCATACACAAGCTTATCACACTAATTGAATCACTATTTCGCTCTAGTTGTTTTTCATGGTTTCCTATTAAGTTTTAATGTGTTTCTCACACTGTATATTATAGTGGGGGTGGTGGTTTTGGGGGGGGGGGGGGGTATGCAGAACATATCTTCAGCTGTTGACGGTTGTTCATTGCCTACACTCATCCCTTATAACAGGCTCATGCCTTTTATTAAGCAAATTCCTATTGGCAATGTTCACAACGTGTATGGCACTCTTTGTGAAGATATGGATTGAAGTGACAAGATGCATGAATGTTTCAGGGATTTAAAACAAACGACACTTTAATAGGCTTGCATAATTTTATTTAAATAATAGTCATATTTATGATTTAAAGTGGTTCAATAATCAGCCTCGTAAATTTTATGTCCCTAGGTGGAGTTGGTGCCCCTTGTGGAAAAGACGACACTGCTTGTGCATGGCTTATAGGGATTATTATCATAGGCTGGGAAGTGCCTGTAGCTCCAATGAGAATTATGTGCTCTTTGGAGCAAATTGTCTTGAGGATTGTGTATTTGAGTGCTAAAACAAAATTTATCATTTGAATTAACATGACGTATACCAAACATAAGGGAATATCGTGCCTACCACCAGCAAGTATTAATTTTTATTATCACAGTCAATGCAGTTCTTTTAGTTTAAAATCACATACAAAAATGCCATTATTTTGAAATCCTCTTTATTGACAACTCTGTATTGCTAGTTCAAAAATATCTCAATTGAGTAATAAAGATTATGCAAAGGTAATTCTAATTCTAATGTGTTAGAGTGCCATCAAATCAATAAATCTGTGAAATAGGCATAACTATAGGTATGCATAATTACAGCTAATCACACAGTCATGTACTGTATAGTGAAAAAAGCAGTACTTACATGCACAAATGGCTAAATAGCTATGCATATTTCATGGTTTTATTGACAGCACTCTAGTGCACATGTACATGTAATAGTGCTTATTAGCACATGTTGGAAATTAACAAACTGTTATAATATATCTAATGAGTTTTTACACATGTTGTAATCTCTAATTAGACTAGAGTGGTACTACACATGTTGAAATTAACAAACCATAATGATATATCTAATGAGTTTTTACACATGTTGTAATCACTAATTAGACTAGAGTGGTAGAGTACAAACACTAAAAATGTGCAATACTTTGTACTATTTACCACTAAATAGTGTTGATTAAACAATAGAGGACAAAAGAATTTGCATAATTTAGCAGTATTTAGTGGTATTTATGTTGCACACTTTTAGTGTTTGTACTCTACTACACATGTTGAAATTAACAAACCATAATGATATATCTAATGAGTTTTTACACATGTTGTAATCACTAATTAGACTAGAGTGGTACTCCACATGTTGAAATTAACAAACCATAATGATATATCTAATGAGTTTTTACACATGTTGTAATCACTAATTAGACTAGAGTGGTACTCCACATGTTGAAATTAACAAACCATAATGATATATCTAATGAGTTTTTACACATGTTGTAATTACTAATTAGACTAGAGTGGTACTACACATGTTGAAATTAACAAACCATCATGATATATCTAATGAGTTTTTACACATGTTGTAATCACTAATTAGACAAGAGTGGTACTACACATGTTGAAATTAACAAACCATAATGATATATCTAATGAGTTTTTACACATGTATATAATAAGTGGTAACTAGTGTACAGTTGGAAATAAACAATACATAAACATATCTAATGAATTTTTACACATGTAGAAATATAACAGAATAAAATATTTGCATGCTCAAAATTTGTGACTGTTTTTTTTGGTTTTTAACTATCAGTAAGAATGCATGCATTGAATATACAAAAGCAATGAGTATTGATTTCAATTAACCTGAGCAAGACTATCTGTAAATTTATAGCATGCATCTTTAAAATTTGTTCTCTTTTATCTGTTCACATTAACTTTGTACCAGCTAACAAGTAGTGCCCAGGGATTGAGAACACAATATTTAAAATAGTCAAACAATTTGAAATAAATAAATTTTGCATGGGTCTTTTCTAATCAGTATTGTGTTGTTTATCAAGTACATTCAGTCCAAGCACTCTAGCTACAGATATATATTTGGATGAGTTTTCAAAAATGTTGTTCTTTCATAACAAATTATCATCTAATCCAATCTTTAATTGTTGCCAACATAAGTGAATTTAACAGTTCAAGGGCTCATCCAAATAAATATTTCAGTTAGTTTTAGCCAAAATGTTGAGCATTACCATGAAAATTCCATTCACCGTAATAGTATTGTACAATTAATTGTCCACACTTCTTTTTGTAAACAAAAGCAAAGTCCTTAGAGGTTGATGTTATTACTTTTACCCTGTGGTTGTATCTGGTCATACCTGTGAGTGCGTTCAAAGTACTTCTTCACTTCAGCAATGGTATGACCAGACAAACATGACAGCAACTTGTGGACAATTTCCATATTTGTGATAGAAATAACATCTGCTTTCTTATTTCCAGCAAAATAGCAGTTTGGCTCAGCAACATTAAGGTCCCTCAACACTTGTCGCATAGATAAAAACACACTATGTGGTATGCTTCGTGTAATTTCAGCATAGTATGGTTTGGGTATACCAACCCTTCCAACCAGTCTTCTATAAATACCACTAAGTCACAACCTACTCTCCTGATCTAGCACTGCTCTAACACTTACAGTCTGTGAATTCAAATTTTGGGCAACTTGCTGAAGATCTATAAATAAAATAAACATAATTAAATATTCATGCTGTACAAGGATCACTGTTAAAAAAGTCAATATTTATTTCAAGGGTTATTGTCCATGAGGTGATTAAATTCCTTATGGTAAAATAAATAAATAATTTAGGGGAATTTTCTTACCATATGGACCAAAAACCCTTAATGTAAGAATGTTTTTTTTTACAGTAATGTTTTATAATTTATGTAATAGTGTAATATGACTCAAATACTCTTGGGTTTTCTATAAGTACATATTTACAGTACACAAATCTATTTGGTGGACCTGTATAATTGTTGTCAACTTGTACTGTAGCAAAATTCATGCAGAATTGTTTATATTGTTTTTTCTTCTTCTTTTGTTTGTTTTGTTTTATGTATATCTTTAAAAATGGTTATCAAACTAGTGCAAATGTATCTTTTCAAATATAGTTCAAGTAAAATAAATCAAACCTACCTCTTTCGTCGGTAGATGTTCTGAGAAACGCCTGTCGAACCAGAGGGAGAAGTGACATTTTAGCGTTCTCCCTCAAAAACTCGCTGTCACACTGTTCTCCTCCATCAAATGTGTCAACCCAGTCGTCTAAAACTTCCTTCTGCCTGTCTACCTCCTCTTTCTCAAGTACTTCCTCTTCCTCTTCGTCACTATCATTCCAAATCTGGTCTAAAACTTCCTCAACATTGTAATTTATCCTTCGAGCAGCCGCCATTTTGGATTTCCGAGTTATGTATTGTTGGGTTAGGCCGCTGACCAAAATGAATGGCGAAAAGTTCCGATTTCGGGGTCGCGCGTGCCCGCCGTGCAATGAAAAATAAGTACGTATTCTATGATGTTGATCCTATGTAGTCATTTATGAGGGATTTGATACGAGTTAAGCTATTTTATGTTAGTAAATTCTATTTCGAGAAGAATAAAGATCGTGTATAAAAGACCTAAAATATTAGTACAGGGCAATTGGGCTAAAATCATATACAAGTGACCGCATAAACTATGAAATGATTGCGCATAATTATTGTAGAAATATCAGATCGGAAAACTGAATGAGTGAAAATATACACTTAGAGATAGAAAGGGATAGAAGAGGAATGTTTTTTATTTACAAAGAAGATCAAAAGATCAAAATGTAATAACTAGGTAGACAGCTCGACATCTTTCGAGAAAATACAAACAAATTTAAAATTAAAAATTAAAATACGTTTGTCGTACAAAAATCTGATAATGCGGAACAAGACAAACGTAGATACGTGATAAAATATCATAAAACTTAGTTGGTAGACAATTAAAAATCAGACGAGAAAATCAAAAAAGGAATGATCCATTGATTTGAATTGCAAATAAAACGCGATAAAAATTAGTTGATATGAAGGCCAGTTAAGAAAAACGAGAAATTCGAGAGAGAGAAAAAACAGAAATTTGAGCTGTCAAAAGGCGAACGAAAATGACACGGCAGAAAACGATTTTATAATTAGTAGTACTACAAAGTGAAAAGTGAAAATGAAAAGATATTATTTAATGACTGATTGTTAAAAATAGAAGTAAAAACGTTTATAATTAAAAGTGATTTTAAAGTCACTAATGTATAACGAAACATTCTTTCGAAAAGCGCACTAATGTGTAAAATTCTTACACCGTTGCTTGGGTGATCACTGAGATGAATAAAAATTGTGTATAAAAATAAAAGTAGTTTCGAATAATAAACGATTAAAGATTCTAGAACACATGATCGTACACAGAAATTTTAAACCAAAGCGTTAAATGTTCTGAAAGATGATCAGAGATTCTAGAACTAAAGTATATTAATTAAATAGAACAAAGTTTTCGAATAGATGATCAAAGACACATCAACATGACACAGATTTCAAAACAATATAAAAAAAAGAAATAATAATGTGAAGGAAAGAAGTGAAATTAACACAGAATAGAACACTTGATCGGAAATGTAGATTTCATTTCGAATACTAGAGTGACGTCAATAGACGATCAAATATCATTTTTGGTGATGTAAATTTAAATATCTTAATGGTAAAAAAGGGAAAAGAGATTGATAAAAAAGATAAAGTTTGTTGATAAATACACCAGCGTCTAACCAGACTAGTTCTATGATTATTTTGTTGTTTTTCTTAAAAGGATTCGCGATCGATGCGTGGGTTGTTGTACTAATCTTTCCACCGCAAATAACAATCAATGCAACAAGAGGAACATTTGCATTTGTAAAAAAAACTCTTTATACTTGTAAAGGCCCGGACAAACGGCTTCAACATTTGCTTCAACAATGTACGTTGAAAGGGGGTGGCAAACGGCTTCAACATCACCATTCAACAGAATCGAACAGATGTTGAAATAAATGTTGAAACCGTTTGCCCACCTACGTTCAACATTCGTTCAACAACCATTCTACAGCATTCAACAAAATCGAACGAATGTTGAAGCAAATGTTGAAGCCGTTTGCCCGGGCCTTAATGTCCTCGATAAAACAAGTGTTACTATAATAACAATTTCCGTCTAATATTTATGTTTCAAAATGTCGAATAACAATTACTATAAATTACAATACTTTTGATACTAAAATTACTAATTTGGATACAAAAATCCAATGTTTAAATTTCGGAAAAAAATGTTAAGAAAAGGTAATAGGAAAATAAAGTATTAATTTGAAAATTATTGCTGCGATCTGAGTGATATGATCACGGGCACAGAGCGAAAAAAGGATCCTGTCCCCTCAATCTATTATTCACGGATTTTTAATCCCCGAATATAAAGCCGTAAAAACAGAAGAAAATGTGTTCTCTTGTCACAGTTTTCAGCCGGTCTGAAACGTTCTGTATTCAAAGAATGGTTTAGGACTACAGTAGATACATTTTACACACGCACGATTTATACACGACAAAATATAAATACTGACTTTTAAAATGCCACTACAAGCGATAGAATAACAGTAGAAAATAATATAACATATATGATTATACTACATTTATTGAACTAAAATTAAAAAGATGAGAAATACATATACATGCATGAGAATGAAAACAAAAATCTATATTGAATAATGTCGAATCGCTATCGTGGTTATCCACATCTTATATATCCATAAAGCAAATGCCAAACTCAATCGAAAATAAATAAATAAATAAACATTGTGAACAAAAAGAAAATGTATTTGAAATAGAATAGAAAATGAGAAAGGAATAATGGGAATGGAATGGGAGTCAATCAATTGACGTTCATGCTAATTCTTTATGTGGGAGGTATGATAGGATGTGTATTTATTATGAAGCAGTTTTTCCGCTTGTAAGACAGATCTTTAGTTTCATGCTTAATGATTAGTTTTAATAGGCAAACTTTAATCGGTCTTTGAACAAATGTAGATCAGAATTATAAATGGAAACTAGTGAGTAAACTAGTATAGGCTGCGTCGGTGTTTGATATAAACGATATGCAATAGAATGAAATTTGACCGTAAAAAATGTTAACTTAACTTTACTGACGTTTCGAGCTTTAATACTTTAAATGTGTGAGTAATTATAAAGGAACAAAAAACATTAAAATAACTGCATAAGTGCATGAATTGTGTAAGAATGATCAAATAAAGAATTCAATGAAAAGATACACGAATGAGAACTGAATCAGTGAGCAGAAAAACAAAAGCAAAACAAGGAATATATATAGGAAACAAAAGAATAACCCAATAAAAGAATTACTAGATATAAACGATACTCTAAACCAGACATGCCTCTCAGTTGAAAATCCTTTTTAAGATTTTCCAAAACAGATATCGATCCACATAATCTACCAATATTAACACACATTGATATTCTAAAAAATCATAATCTCGACTCAAGGATAAAGTAAATATGTTTTATTTCTAAACCAGACGCGTCTTGAAATCTAAAATCCATCCTTTAAGATTTTCCAAAACAGATCCACATAATCTACCATTATTAACACACATTGACATTCTAAAAATCATAATCTCAACTCAAGGATAAAGTAAATATGTTTTATTTCTAAACCCGAGACAAGCGTCTTGAAATCTAAAATCCTTTAAATAAGATTTTCCAAAACAGATGCACATCATCTACCATTTTTAACACATATATTGATAGTTAAAAATCATAATCTCGACTCAAGGATAAAATGTTTTTTTTATTTCAAAACCAGATCGAGCAGGAACAGCCAGACAAACGAAGCAGCCAGATCGCCACCACCGCCATTGTACTAATGATGGTTTCAATGGTGGGAGTCGTCGCCCTTCTAGTCTTCGGCTGGTCAGCGTTAGCAGGTCGCGAAGGGTGGGCGATCTTCGGCCTGGTATTCGTAACCGTCCTGTTTGTATTTGGCCTCGTTGTGATGTGGCTTCAGCCTCGTAATCATGCAGTGTTTCCATTCACTGTTCCTGGTATTCCATTTATACCGCTGGCCAGTATATTGGTGAATTTGTTCTTGTTGTTGAAGCTCTCACATTGGACTTGGATTCGATTTGGTGTTTGGCTGATCATTGGTAGGTATCCACCCTTTAGATATACAGTGGTACCTCTATAAAGCGGTCACCCTCGGGACTTTCCAAAGTGGCCGCTTTATAGAGGTTGGCCGCTGAATAGAGGTATAGAAAAGGTATAGAAATAGATTTGGGACTTTTCATTGTGGCCGCCTAATAAAGGGTGACCACTTAATGGGTGATCGCTTAATAGAGGTACCACAGTATTAACAATAAACATTATATACACCTGTAATAAAACAAAGAATGACGAGGTAGATTGTGGAAAATAGTTTATCGACCAAAGATCGTAAATATACACAATTCAGATAATCTCATAGATTATAGGTTATAGATCCTATACAGATCATATAGACTATATAGGTCACAGTTTATTGATCATGGATCATAGATATGCACATGCATGTCATATATAGATCATAGCTAGATCATAGATTACAGGTCATATAAATAAATCAGAGATAACACATTACAAATCATAAACCACAGATCATAGGTCATAGATCACAGACCAGACCATAGACCGCATATAAGTAGATCATCATAGAAAATTCAGAGAAGACGATAGTAAAGGGCGATTCAGACTCGCGTGGACTGAGGTCAATTTGATGACAATATAAAAGATAGCATTTCAAGACTAAACGTCCTCTTATTTCCTGCAGGTCTAGTCATCTACTTCTTCTACGGTATTCGCAACAGTGTAGAGGGATTTACAGACGATGAAGATGCAGGCAGTAATCAAGGAGAGTACATTGTAAACCCCGAGACACCAATACCTGGACAGAAAGTACGACCCGTCCAACCAAAGCAATCAAAACTAAACAAAGACGACGAACAGTTACTTGAAGATGATTTCCAGGTCACCCCGGCTGATGAAGTCGCAAAGGAGCCTGGTAACGAATAGAGATTTCCTCTAATTAACCTCTTTGTCTCCGTATGCAAATTGTCCATTTCAGATCACGTGTCATTCCCTTGAGAATGTTTCTTTTATGATGAACGTGTTATAACATTTACATGTGAAAGAATCAACTCCCAAGGTTAGCATCACGTGATATGAAATGGGACAACAAACAAGGAAGGTAAAGAGGTCCAGAAATGAATGGGTCAAAAGTACCAATCTCATACCCAGAGCCCACGTCACTTTTATTCAGCGGCATGTACATGAAAACAACCTTGCTCACAGGCCTTTATCCTACGCTTAAGTTGAAGGGAGAAGTACTGGAACCAGGTTCTTATACTTTATGTTTCAAGCTTTTATCAGGACATTACAATGATCATACACGGCGTATCAACCAAAAAGTGAGCTTTGGGTACGAGATTCAATAGAAACGACTCGCAAAGCCTAATGGGAAGCAATGGGATATTATATTTAAGATATTTTATTTAATAGATACTGTATGTAAATATTGACTGGATAGGGAGGGTGTTATAGTTTTAAAGTAAGACTTAAGTTAAATTTGAAAATAATGTTATTTTATTTCGGTCCAAAAAGTTGTATAAATATTTTAGCACCTTAAACAGCACTGAAGAGAAAAATGACTAAATATAATTATTACATTCGTGCGGAATTTTGCACATACAACAACTAGCATAATAGTTAACAAGGATTAGAATTCGATAACATCACCAACAACATCATCATTATCACCATCATCATCATCATTATTATCATCGTCATCATCATCATTATTATTATCGTCATTATCATCATCATCATCACCATCATCATTACCATCATTATTATCATCGTCATCATTACCATCATTATTATTGTCATAATCACCACCATCATAATTATCTTCATCATCATTATCATCAACACCATCATCATCATTACCATCATTATTATCATCGTCATTATCATCTTCATCATCAACACCATCATAATAATCTTCATCGTCATCATCATCACCGTAATTATTATCATAATTATTGGAATGCACTAGAAATAAATTATTATTATTATAATCATTGTCAGATAATAATCATTAAAAAATTCATGAATAATTAATGAGACATTTTCAAAAGAAATCATGACCATGACGAGTGTTGTAAATCTGATACAACACTAGTGTTGTATATCCTGATTTGCATAAGTTTTAACTGGTAATTTTACGGCAAAATTTATTTTAATCCTAAAAATGTTGGTAAAATATGAAAGAGCTAACCTAGACATTTTTTAAGTAGTTTACAACATTCGCGTCCGTGTTGTATCGGCGATACAATCGCGCGCCTTCGGCTTGCGATTGTATCTGCCGATACAACACGGCCGCTCATGTTGTAAACACTACTAATCTCATCATTTTCACCTATACTAATATAATTCACAAATCAGGGCTTTCAGAATATGCATATACATTAGTGATATTTCATCTCAAAGTAAGGTTATTTTTCTTAAAAGGAGAAAATTCCTGCTAAAATGGAAATAAGAAATACTATTTTTATTAATTGGCATTATTTTCGTTCACGTTATCCCTGTGGTACAAGGAGACAAATGGTGTATAATTTCTTTAAAATTTCATCAAATATTGAGAGTAAGTCTAACCTTTCGTTTAAAAATTATTTCAATCATTAGATTCGTTAATTTAAATCCAAGCAGATCAATCTGCGAAAAGTTCGCATACATTCATTGGTTGTTAAAATGATTGAGATTTCAGCCATTTTGTATGACATCATCAACATGGCCGCCATCTTGGTCAGTTTATTACCCAAGGATCCTTTGCGAGCCTTAAAATATAATAATAATGGTATAACAGATTTATTTTTGCATCTAAAAAGTTATTTCAGATATATTGATATGGGATAAACTTCTAATTCACTATGAACTAGTTTGACGCGAAAACTCCGAAGAAACTACTTGCGCACTATCGCATCGGACACCCACGGCAAACACTACTATACTGCGCTTTTCGACTTTCTGCGAACTCAGAAATTCCAACGGCTAGTTGTAAAACACGTATTTCGCTGCCGTCAATCAAGGATTTAAAAAGTACCGACTAATTAGCTTTGATTGACGGCAGCTAAAAACGTGTTTCATAACAAGCCGTTGAAATGTCTGAGTTCGTAGAAAGTCGAAAACCTCATGAGCAACATTGTTCTTTTCTTGTCCCAAACTTCACTTTGGGCCTCCGTAATTGGGGCGTTGCTCTGTGGAGATAATCTGCCCTACTGTTTGTAGGTACATTAATTATTTAACTGGATTTCTGAGGAGTTAACGTGTAAAAGTAGAGACAGTGAGGTAGTATAGGTATCGACCTGCGATGTGGGATTATTATGTGACTGATTTAAGTAACGATCCTGTAACGGAGGCCAATACTAGTAGATTACAGTGGAACCCCACTTATACCAGGGGCAATAGTGATCATCATCATCCTTGTCAATCACACAACTATTGTTATCATCGTCATCTACACAACTATTGTTGTCATCATCACCACCACTATTATCATGATCGCATCACCATCATATCATCACAATTATTATCACCACCGTCATCTCCGCAACTAGTATCATCATCATCACATTACCATTTATATCATTTTCACCATCACCAAGACTACTGGTAAAGTGAGGTTCCCAGTCCACTGTAGTTTATACTAAGCGATACAGACTAAATGTTAGAGTAGTGGGATATGATAATTGAAACATCTAAGTATTTAGTATGCCTGCAAAACAATCTACAAGCCTACGAGACCTTCACATACACCTAATTCAAAAAAGGTTGACGGGGCGAACGGCGATTGGCGATTGAAATTCGTATTATCCACAGTCTCTTTCGGGACGTGCAATCGCCGATCACCAATCGCCGATCGCCCCGTCAACCTTTTTTGAATTAGGTGTATACGCATTGCAACAGATAAGATAATTACACCCTTAACCATACTATTGCAGACATACCAAATACATTAAGTACTAAATAGATGGGCATATACCTAAAATTGTTGCATCGCGACTGACTTAGATAACTGGTCTCTCCATCATACTCGCATGCCGAGCTCGATTCATATACTGATTGATAGATCAGATAATACAAGATCAAAACGCAATTTACAATTCTCTGTTCGCGATGCAATGATTTCGGGTATAAAATCCTTATAATGAAAGACTCGGTGAAGAAAGTAAAGTATCAATAAAACTGCATGGTTTGAGAACTTAGTTCCGACTATTTATCAAGGTTTGATAACTTTGCTTACTACAATAAATGTCAATTCACCTGAATCTATAACAATTGTAAATAAAATTCAAATGGGGATATCAATGTTGTGTTTGATCTCTGCGAATTCGTTTTAGGAAGACAGTTGTACGAAGAAAGTGCTGATCTAGTGTCTTACTCTCCATGCACGTTATTACTCCTTCCTTGTCACATGCATGCATTTTATTTTCTCACTCACATGCAGTAAAAAAAAACCACGAGAAATAGTATAATGCTATTTGTGC
Organism: Metridium senile; assembly: GCA_949775045.1. Classification (NCBI taxonomy): domain Eukaryota; kingdom Metazoa; phylum Cnidaria; class Anthozoa; order Actiniaria; family Metridiidae; genus Metridium; species Metridium senile. The sequence goes on along the minus strand of OX459103.1, from coordinate 496,771 downwards.
GAGGGTTCCCCGAAACTTGCGAAATGGAAAGGGTAAAGGCAAGATTGAGTTGGAGATATATTAATCAGACAGGATAAAATTATGGAAATCTCCTTCAAGTACAGGACAGTCTACATTTTTGAACAGACACAAAAAGACTTAAGTTAAACAATATTATGCCGCTGCATCTCATCCCACTACCTACGCATCTCTATATTACCCCGAGCAAAAAAACGCCAGCGAAATTCAATCATAGGTTATGTTACTTACAGTTCCAACAAGACAACAAAACATTTATCAATATTTAGAAAATAGAGTATTTATTATCAATGAACAAAAAAAGTCTATGAAAACGTGCGCATGACCGATAGAAATCAGTCGAAATAAACCTGTACAAATGGAACAGCCACCGGTCGAACTGTTCCGAACGCATTCCGAAAACTGTCGGGTGTTCTTCGGATAGTAGTCGGATGTATACATCGAGAAACGCGACGGTCTTTTTCGCATTGTCGGAGCATATATATAGAGATTGGTTATGTTTTAGTAATATAAGTCTGTTTTCCTGTAATGTTTATCGTGTATTGGTTTAGGTATAATAATGGTAATGTATTTATCTTATTTTTCTGAGCTATTGTCGATATGTTATCGTGTAAAGATCGTAAATTGTTTATGTTATCGTGTAAAGATCGTAAATTGTCGATTTGTTATCGTGTTAAGATCGTAAATTGTCGATATGTCATCGTAATTTTACGAACGTCACATGTTTATCTATATCTCCTCGAATCCTTTTCCCGACCTCGTCCTCGGTATTCGACGCCATTCCGATGATAGTCCGAACCCTTCGTTCGTTCCCGATCGTACTTCGAGTACCTTTTCGCGCCTCTTTCCCGACTGGGACTTAGGCTACGACTACGGCTTCGCGATAACGGCGACCTACTTCGGGCCCTCGGGGCTCGTTTTCGGTCATAAGTTCTATCACGACTGGCATAGTTATTGGTAGTTTTCGATTTTCGACTTTGGTCACGTGATCGATGTCTTGTATGGGTCTTGGGTGCACGACGATCTCTATCCAGCGGTCTCTTCCGTTCAGGGCTGTCTGCGTCACTACTGAAGGAATCACTGGCACTTCTACTGTCTGGTGTTATCGACTTGCTGTAGCTTCGACTCCGTGACCGACTACGTGGAGATGGAGATTTAGAGTGTGACCGTGACCGACTTCTGCTGCGGGAATGACTCCTGCTGCGACGACGATTTCTTGGAGACCTGCTCCTTCGATTATGTTTGGGTACCCTGTGGCGAGCAAGACACAAAGTGAGAAACAATATATGCAACAGTACATGAGTTCAACAAACAAACCACTGGACGTGGATTACCAGTGTATAATTGCTGCGTCGATAGCGTTCAAACTACGATCAAAACGTCTATGCATTCTTTCCATATAGACTATTCATTACCAATTTACTTGTAAGTCGCGTTGAAGTACGCATTATATATACGATCCATCCATGATTGAGGACTAGCGAGTAAACTAGTATAAGTCCATATGATTACTTTGCAAAGCGCGTTGAGAAGTATGCGAGATGCGCTATATGAAAACACACACTAAATAGTTTTGCTATCGCGGCAACTTCAACCTCGACTTGGAACTATTACTCGTGGTCACTGAATGGAACTGTGAGAAGGTCTATTCTACATCGTTAAGAGGAATAATATGTCATTAAAACTCAGCCAACTGTATGTACCTTTCTTTAGATGATTTCTTGTCTTCATCATTTTTGGACGAGCTCTTTCGTTTCACGTCATCACCAGAGGATGGAGATATCTTGCTAGTTGGCGAATTGACCCGAGATCCTAGAGACAAAACAACAACAATCTTGTAAGATTGAACAGTAAGACATCAAGGAACAGCTAAAGGACAAACGTAGAGGAAGACAGTGGAGCTAGGGCGGAGGCTTTGTCATGCACAGCACCAGTCGAAAGCTGCGTTTTGGTCATGCCACACCCCAAAGCCAAATTTCCAACACATGCTTAACCACTCCAGTGATTTTCATTAAAAGAACGAAATGATCGAGTTTGTGTCTCTACTTTTCTTAACTCGTACCTGGTCTAGAGTTTTCCTGTGTTGTCTTAGGAGACGTGTTAGGAGTAGCCTGCGACTGATCATCGGCTGCTTTCTTATCCTTATTCTTTTTCTCTTCAATTTCTTTCCGTAGATCTGTAGCTTTCTTGAGAAGATCTTCTAACACTCCCTTCAAATAGAAAACACATCTCTAATAAAGAAAACACATGTTGAGAGGGGGAATACCAATCTGGAAGCAATTTTGTTATCTCTTTTCGCATACGTATTTCAACTAGTCAAGACATTGCCAATGAAAATGTTGTAATGGGAATTTACATTGGGGAAAGACAACTTATAAATCAATTTTACTCCGACGAAGGGCTAAAGCTCGAAACGTTAGTGAAGTTAAGTCAACATTTTTTACGGTGTTACAACTTTCATTCTATTACCTATCGATTATATCAAACAGCGATGCAGCCTATACTAGTTTACTCGCTAGTTTCCATTTATAAATCAAATTGTCAAAACAAAGTTATTTGAGGGAAACTATGGTTAAAAGCACATAAATAGAGAAACAGTTGATTCAGTCTTGTTTCCTATCAAAGTCTGAACCGCACTCAAGCAAGAGAGGGACATAATTTTTTTTATTGATTTATCTTAGTTGGAATACACCTCTTTACATTCCTTGTTTGTTGTCCCATTTCAGATCACGTGATGTTACCCTTGGGAATTGTTTCTTTCACATGTAAATGATATAACACGTTCATCATAAAAGAACAATTCTCAAGGGAATGACACTTGGTCTAAAATGGGCAATTTGCAGGTAAAGAGGTCTATTATGTTGTATAGGAAACATTGATATATAAACGAAGAGTAAAATTGTGTCATACTATTGAAATCACCAGAGTGGTAAAATGCTTGTTTGAAATTCTGTCACATTTTTGTACCATGTGATCGCTTCTGGTCAATCATTTTGCTCAAAATTGGTCATGTGGTACAAAAATAACACATCCCCAAGGCCAAATTATCAACGGACATTCAACCACTCTAGTGATGTCGTAGTAAGTGTGTGTTGTACCTTCGGTCTTGTGAACAATCCAAGTAGCGTTATACTGATCTCCTCTAGATCTTCTAGTCTAGCATCAAACAGTTCAAACCAGTGGGGCTTATTTGGAAGGCAGATCTGGAATAATACATACAAATTAATAAATTTATAAAAAATGAATGAATGAAAAACATGAATGAATGAATGAATACATGAGTGATTGAATAAATGAATGAGCGGAAACACAAATGAATGAATAAATGAACGATTGATTGAATATATGAATGGGTGGATTCATTAATCAATCAATGATTAATAATAGATGGATGAATAAATGAATGGATAAATGAAAGTAATAATAAATAGAAGTTGACAACCATCAATCAACACTGATTACAATATGCACTCACCTCTAATTTTCTTGCCGACAGAAAAATACAAGCACAAGCTATTGTTTCTGGAGGAAATCTCACAAATACGTCTGTACGCAAACAGTCGTTCATGTAATTCCTGTAAATCAAAACAGATTGGATATGTTGAAATATGTGTGTGACATTGTGCTTCTAACTACAGCCTTCTTCAAAAAAACTGAAAAAGATTATGAAGTATTGTAGTAGTTATGGACAAACCATTAGATATTTGATGGGGGTGAGGGTGGGCAATTTTTTGGTGCAGGATATTTTTTGCATTTGCAGCTGGGTAGGATTTTTTTTCTAGCTTTGCATGATATTTTTTTCAGGTTTTGTTTGTTGTGCATGATATTCTTTTCAAGGTTGAAGCTGTTCTAAATTTTTTTTTTGGAGTGAATCCCCAACCATCTTCCCCCCCCCCCCCCCCCCTCCCCATCAATTCTCTAATGGTCCATTTCAAAGGATGTCTTTATTAGTCTTTGAAGTACCAAGGGTTTCTTACCATGCTAACTGTGTTAGTTCTCTGTTATTTTCACATTCTAATATTCTAAGATAGTTTGTTGTGATCTTATGTGGATGTTTTACATGGACACAGAATCCAAGCTCCTGAAAAAGAAAGATAAACTTACAATAAACTCTAAAGAAAGTTTAATAAATTGAACTGATGAAAATAGAAGATGGAAAGGGAAAAAGGAAAGAATAGACATGAAGGAAGAAAAGAAGAAAAAAAATAATATTAATGCTATATGAAAAACCTTGTGAAAATCCTATGAAACGCCCATGAAAGGGAAAAGAAAAAAACCTTGTGAAAAGCCAATGAAACGCCTATAAAAAGCCATCCTCGGGAACCCAGGGGTATTCTTCTGTCGCTCATTTCTCGCTTCCACAACATATACCCCTGGGAACGTAGTCTGTTGGAGCTTGTTCCGGAAGTCAAAATTCAAACTTATTTAACGACATTCTTTGAATGGTTATCTTGATTTTTATTGGTCGACCTAATAAGGTCGACCAATCAGGAAAGAGCTGAATTTTGACTTCCGGAACAAGCTCAGGATGATAAAAAGCTTATGAAAACCTTGTGAAAAGCCTATGAAAAGCCTATGAAAACCTTGTGCAAAGCCTGTGAAAACCTTGTGAAAAGCCTATGAAAACCTTGTGAAAAGCCTATGAAAATCTTGTGAAAAGCCTATGAAAAGCCTATGAAAACCTTGTGAAAAGCCTATGAAAACCTTGTAAAAAGCCTATGAAAATCTTGTGAAAAGCCTATGAAAACCTTGTGAAAAGCCTATGAAAACCTTGTGAAAAGCCTATGAAAACCTTGTGAAAAGCCTATGAAAACCTTGTGAAAAGCCTATGAAAACCTTGTAAAAAGCCTATGAAAACCTTGTGAAAAGCCTATGAAAACCTTGTGAAAAGCCTATGAAAACCTTGTTAAAAACATATTAAAACCTTGTGAAAAATTATGTTGATGACATTAGTATCTCTTTGAGGTAGTAGTCACTAAACGCCATGAATAAATATGAAGTAGTAATAATAATAATTTAATTCTTAGTGCACCAAAAATAAATCTCAATGCTCATACAAGAACAAACAAAGACAGAAAGAGTGCCACTGCATTCAATTACCTTAAGTATCCTTCTCTCGGCCTTGACTACCTGGTTCTTACGGTTAAAATAGACATTGCCCATGTACTCCATTGGCTGTATGGTCCTGTATGAACAGAGATCAACTACACATGAAATAACCTATCAATATATATCACACCTTAGACCAACACCTCCAGCGCCATGGACCAGCCTACAGCGTCATGGACCAGCCTCAATGTTGCTTTACCCTATACATGTTATAACTGTTGGAAACAACTTGACATTTTTAATAGACATACTAGTGAATAGAGATCTGATATATTGCTTGATGGCAAAATGTGAACACAAATATCAGGGGTGTACCCAAGGCAAGATTCCAGGGGTTATAGAAATACTTCTTTGCAATCAAACATTTTTTACAAACGAGTTTGAATGAACGCATCCACAGAAACTGTTTTTCATGTCTCTATGTAAGAAATATGTTATAAATAAATGCCAAGTCCTGCTTAGTTTATTGTCCTTTTTGCAACAGTAATTACTGATTTTCTTTGTTGGCCTAAGGTCAACCTGGAACCCCCTTGCAAAATTTCTAGGTACACCCCTGAATGTTATGTCCTCCATGTACTGGACAGTCTACATATTCAATAGAAAACACACTAGACTACTAGTTAAAATAGAATGAAAATAACAAATAATATGATAATTTCCAGCACATGGAGGAGTCAAATTAACTTTCTAGTGACGTAAGAAAGACTAGTTCATAACTGTTGAATGTTGTTTGTTTAGTGTACCATGGTGTTACTGTGCAATAGCCGTACCGCAGTCACTTACAAAAACATTTGATGAATTTTTGACATTTTTCATCTCAATCGGACCAATTACAGACATCAAAGTTTCTAAAGTCTCCGCCTCTCGATATAAACTTGTACCTGATTGGTCCATAACATTGAGATGGAAAAATGTCAAAATAATGTGAAAAAGTCATCAAATGTTTTTGTAATTGACTATGGTACATCGAGTCGCACAGTAATGTAGGACAACAGGAACAGGTGATATAATGAAATTTGTAACACCGTAAAAAATATCAACTTAACTTTACTAAAATTTCGAGCTTTAGCCCTTCGACGGAGTGAAAAGGAGAAAAAAGCAAGGACAAAGATTATTTTAGCCTTCTTTGGTGTGACAATGATCATGGCATTGATTTGTTGTCAGTTTTGAATTCATTTTTAGTTTTGAACTCGTCTTCCCTAAGTGTTAACTACTAGTTGCATGCACTCATTGTCATTATTATATTCCTAATATTATATGTACACCTAATGTCAAGATCGTTGTCCTGACTTTTGTAATTTAGTGGGAAAGGAATCAATTAAAAGACAAAAGAAGATCACTCAAGCTGAATCTTTTCTTGAAGAAAGAGTTCAGCTTTAGTGATCTTCTTTTGTCTTTTAATTCCTTTCCCACTAAACTACAACGTTCTTGCAATAAGGTGTATCCATTCTTTGTGAATTCAAGTGCAACTTGATGAAATTACTGTAGTTTGTTAAATTGTGTGAACTATGATATCAAATGCAAACCACCAATTGATGTTACTTCTTCTGTTAATCAAAACCCTGAGTATTGATAACACTTCTGTAATTTTTGCCTACTACAAAGTATGATTGGTTGCCTATGAATTCCCTGAGTACTGTTCAGTAAGGGTCCGGAGTAGCCAACATTTTTATTTTGATGGTTGGCATTTCAATACCAGAGATCTTATTGATCACTTAGGGAGGGGAGGGAGTAAATGTAAGTTCACCATTGTATTTACTTACCCCTCCCTCTCACAGATCAAGTTAGGTACAAAACAGGGCTATTTGGGGTGGGGAGGGTGTTACAAAGTTTGCCCATGAAAACTATTTGTGTCTAGGTTTGCTTCGTAGTCCCTTACCAGCCAAATAGCCTTGTTTTTGGTTAAGAAACCTTGGATAACTTATATAAGTTTTCAAATAAATAACATTTTTACAAATAAATGCTTACTAGATACTTATATCAAAAGATATTGATTTTAAAATTTTAGTTCAATTTTTTTGAATAAATTTTTTGAAAGCCAATTTGTAAACTACTGGAAAATTGAAATGTTTGTTTGTTTGATGTTCAATGCACAATTCAAAAACCCATTAATAATTCATGAGAAATTTACAAAAGAAATTGTAACCATGACGAGTGTTTTAACTGAAGATACATTCTCTTACCCAGACCCTTCTCAGCTTTCTAACGAAAAATCAAAGGCTCTGGTTGGACACAAATCCAGCGTCAATATGATTGGTTGAAATAATTTCATGCGCAATCAGCGATAATTATACCCACCTTCTACGCAACTGTCTACTAGAAATGTACCTTTGATCGCATTTACTTGGTTTCAGACTAGATTTACCGATGAGGCCAAAAAGGAAACAAATAATTTGGGAAATTTGCTATCCATCAGTTGATCTATGAATAGACATTAATCTCAGTCTAGTTAGTTCTGAGAGCTGAGACATTCCCACGGCGAGTTGCGAAATACTGGCTGGCGAGCAATTAGCAACGGCAGACAAAATAACCGTTGGGTCTGTTGGAATGTCTGAGAACACAAAGACTAAAATACTTTGTTCGAACACTTGATATAACTATAAGCATAACCACAATTTGTTTTTCTTTAGGATCGAAATTTACATTTAGTTTGGTTAACGCATCAGCGAGAATTAACTTGAAATTCGCCATTTTGTTACCGGAAGATAGAAAATATTGAGCATGCGCATATCTTACGACCCAGATTGTGGGTTTTCCGGTTTGTGTCCGACCAGAGCCTTTGATCAGTGAAGCTGAGAAGGGTCTGGGTAAGAGAATGCTGAAGATAAAGATTCACCCTAATTTACATAAACTTTAACCTGAATTTTCTCTAATAAACTTTCAAAAATCCTTTATGTTTTTTTACAAAACACAAAATGTAGGTTGGAGTTTTTGGCTTCAGCTTGTGGTTTTAAATCCTGATAAAACACTCCTGCTTGTTTATTTAACTATACGAATAAAACCTTCCAAAAATACATATTTCTTGTTACTCTATCTGATGGTGGTGCTTATTTTGTAAGATTAGGTTATTATTTTTGAAAGTCAATTGGCATTCCGTCTATGGACTTACTCAAATGTGTGCTTGTCAGAGCTAATTGTAGTATGAATATAAATAACTAAATCACTGTTGCTGAATCTCCCCAGCTTAAGGCTTATAAAAGTATCTGACACACTCAATTCCCAGTGACCTTGTATCCTTGTTTCGACTTCTCTTCTTTCTGTGTAGCTTTAAGTAGCTGTAAAATGGAGCACTGATGGAGAGAGGGAAGTAAAATGAGCGCACCGTCAGCTCACTGGAAGATTAGCTTCGGCTAAATAGACTTCCGACATAAAATACTGTTCTTTAACAGTTATTGTTACGTCATAATTGCATCACGATTTTGTGTTATAGCGAAACACTTTACTTTTTTTTTGCTCAGTATCTCACAGCTCAAAATATGACAATAGTTTTGTCACTTCTGTCTTCTTCTTTTGTGACTGATATAATGAAAGTCTGATGAGCATTACTCAACCATGATATCATTTAACCCTGATAAATACTTACTCTTCACCAGTTTAGATTCAACCTGTGCCGACAGCTTGCAAGATGAACGGCCTGTTCTTACCAATGTCTTCTGGTTACAGAAAAGAAATGTCTTCTTTGCACAATATGTGTATTATTATAGATATTAACTATATTAATGGAGTACAAACACTAAAGACATGTAATCAGCACTGAGTAATACTAAATAGTGTGGTCTACTTTGTTTACTAGTGTATCATTTAGTAAAAGCAAAAAGCTCGCCCCTTCTTTCCATCAATGATCTGTTTTACAGATATCTAAACCTGCTCAAAGCTACATAGATTGAAAGAGGATGATACAAGTTTGAGGCCACTAAGGATCGAACACAGGACCTCTTGCTCAGTAAGCGTTTCCCCCCCTTCTTTCCATCAATGCTCTGTTTTACAGGTATTTAAAGCTGCTCAAAGCTACACTGAATGGAAAGAAGTGTGAAGCCACTGGGGATCAAACACGGCACTAATAACAACTTGCTATTAGTGCAAAATGTTGTATGCTTTTAGTGTTTGTACTTCACAATTTATACTCTATATAATACTGTAACATCACAGAAAACTGCTCCAAAGTTCAAATTATTTCTCAATAATTTCAGCTCAAGACAATGTTCTGTGTTGCAATAGATGTATTTATCCAAGATCTCTTAAACAACTAAAATAATACTACAATATAATAAACAAGTTTCAGTTTATATATGGTTTTGAATTACTGATACCATTAGCAGCCTTATTCTATTTATATATCTAAATATCACACAACCATTTTAACCAACAAATGCTTCAGCTCAAAGTGCAAAACTATGACCACTTTTAAGCATGCTTTTTTGTAGCTAAACAAGTTTTCATAAGCGTTTCTACCGAATTCCCTCAACTGTTCAGTCTAAAAATAATGTTCAACTCGTCTTGATATTTGATATACTCATGACTTGTTAGAAAGATCAAAATGATCATGTGACAAGCACGATATATAGCATTGTTCAGCCAATAAGCATTGATATTCTTAAAACGACTGACAATGCTGCATGCCGCATGCTCATTCTAGTCACCCAAATAAGTCATGCAAGTAGTTTGAATAACAAAGTCTAGTTGATCATTATTCTTAGACTGTAAACAGTTCATTGAATAGTCCTTTTCAGTTCTGTTCAGTGACTAACTGATGATAGTTCCAAGTCAAGGTTCGCGTTGTTGCTCATAGCAAAACTATGTTTTATCATGAGCAACAATGCAAACCTCGACTTGGAACTATCATTCATGGTCGCTGAACGGAACTGTGAAAAGGACTATTTGGTAGTATTTAGAAAAACCAGACAAATATTTCAGTTTAGCATACAAAATCCCGTAGAAAGAGCTACAAAGTGGGCATAATTTTGTCCTTCATACCGTACATTTGTAATTACCATCACTATATACTAGTTATATCATACTACACAATAAATCATAACTAGCTTGTTTGATTAAAGATACATTAATTATTGGGAGATGTAATGTCAATGTCTTATTGCATTTAAATGTTAAACAATGACTTATTTTAATTTTTAACATTGATAGCACAATGACTGGGCTATTGATAGCTTGCCTGATAGCTGGGTAGCCAGATGTTGTATTGATTGACATACAAGTGCACACTGTTGTCACCTTTGAGACACACGCACAGTAATGCAGACTGACAAGTGTGATCAACATTGATGCTGGTTGACTTCCATTTGTAGGCTGGTTGGAGGTAACGTTGCAAAGGTGAGGAAAAAAGAAAATAAACAAGTCAGTTTAAAGAACACTACATACAATCTAAAAAAGTTGGTTTAAATCCTATCAGAGTTGATAAAATGAGCAGTTAAGCAATTAACTATACACATATTAACGATAGGTAACAGAATTTCATTACCTATGGTTTATGTCAAACATCAATGCAGCCTATACTAGTTTACTCGCTAGTTTTCATTTATACACACATTAGTTTACAGGAATGTATTACATACAATCTAAAAAATATGTATTATATCCTATTCAATGCCATAGCTAGTCCATCATGAATCAGAGAAATGATCCATTATGCTATTTCTTCTCTCTGGTTTTGGTGATTTTGTGAGTTTATTTTTGGGAAGTTTAATTTCCAATTTCTGTTTTATTTGTTTAGCATGTTAGCCATACTTCAACAGAAATCATGATCATGACCAGCAAATTAGAGCCAGACATTAGTTTCATATTGGTTTATTGTTTTATCAACCTTAAATTTTATTAGTGAACTATATTTTTCAAGTTTTTGGTCATTTTCACTCATCTTCAATTCTGTTGTATTTTGAAGATGGAAAGATTTCAAACATGAAAAAAACTGCTTAGACAAACAACTTTCAAAGTTGTTTTTAAAGTAAAATGTTAGCTTCCTTACAAACCTATATGTGTATATCTGTGTCCATATGGTATTAAGAATGAAATGCAAACAGGAACAATATGGAAATAGCTCATCCGTTCATTTTTTTCACTATTATTGTCACTTTTCACACTTCTGTAATACATTGCCTCTTTTTTTGTGCTCACAAACTTCCTCACCACAATATTCCTTAACCCTGATTAAACAGGCCCAACATGTTGGACCAACATTGTTGCGATACTGTTTGTTGAACACGAGAACAAAAGAAATGTTGGATGATGTTTCATCCAACATCATTCAACAGGGTGTTTAAACAGGCCCAACAGTGTTGGTCAAACATGTTGGGCCCATTTAAAAAGGCCCTTACGATCTGCTCCACACACTCTCTTTCCAGCCCAAAAGAAAAATATTTACCTGTTATGTCTCTTCTGTTTAATGTAATGGAATACATTAATCACATCTCGTATTCGCCGTGGAGCTTCCTCGATCTTTGCGGCAAGGAAGATGCACGCCATAGCGTACGCCTGACAAAGATAACATATATGTTCTGTGATTCATGTTCTAACAAGGATTTAACCCCTCATGTAGAGTAAAGTAAAGTGAAAGATCTCTGGAGATAACAGGAGACTATTACATAACAACAACAACAACAACTAGTCACTAAATATGTCTCTTAGGAAACAACTAGAGAATGGTCACTTTTAGGCTGTAAAAAGACATTTTGAACATAATTCTTTTTGTTACTTATATAAACTATTTATGTTTACTTCTATAGAAGAGTTTTTGCCACAAAAAGGAAACGTTATCATTTTTGAAAGCTAAAATTTTACGATTACCGTTGAAAAAATTAATGAAATAAAAACAGAGATATAGATAAACATAGATATAACCTTAACTAAAATGACTTCCTTATCTAAATTTTTAATCTTAATTATCAAATAAGAAACTTGGAGTTTAATCATCAACAAAAAATAGAACATTTTTGTATATTGTATAATTTCTCGTTATATAATAAATTCATGCACGTGCATCATTGGAAAGTAAATGTCACCGATAAAACAAGATTAGTTGTTATGTACAAAAATTTCTCACACAAAAGAATAAAAAATACATTTGTTGCTTATTGTAAAGATTAATTTTGCAAAGTTAGCAAATTGCTGAGAATGAAGAAGACCAAATTGTCGTACTTGTTCAAAATCAAGAGAGCGGAAGAAATGACAACTACTACAAAAAAACTGCAAAGTTTGACCTACCTCGGCATCGTGCTTCACGAACGATTTTGAAAAGTAAAAACGCTGAAATAGAACTTGTCCAGTAGCCATTGCTACCTGGTGGTTTTCAAAGAAGATTTAAGTCAGTAAAGTACTCAAAAGCGACCAGAAAATGAGTTGGAAAACTGGCAATTTTACAAACCTGCGGTAACTTGAGCAGAATTCCAGAAGCTTGGATGAACTCACACGCAACTATTCGCAAGTCAATTTCGACGTCTCTATCAAGCCCATCTTTTATAGATGGAGTTTGCACTAATTTTTCTTTCGGAAGGAGACAATTTTCGAGGGAAAAGACAACTTTTCCATACTCTTCCTTAGCTCCGTTCACTACGGTCGCCATTTTGAACTTCGTTTCACTGTAACGTTTAACCGACGTCACATGGTCCGACGCGCGAACGTTGAAATACTACCATATTAGGAAGAAATCGGAAAGCTTCGGACTTTTGCCGAGTGATGCAAGCATTTTAAACCGTTCAAATTTTCAAATATTTTTGCTATAGTCGCCTTACAGTTATGCCATAATGTAGCAGTTAAAGTATAAGTAATAACTGAAGTAAAAATATGCAATACAAATGTGTTTAAAGATTCTTTCGTGCTTTCCAGCTGTGCTCCGAGTGCACTCCGAAAACCAACTTCCTGAGTTCTCGGGAAAAGCGCGCGCGTTGATCTATGGGAAGCAAGCTAAGGACCAGAATGCTTTGCCGGTAACAGTAAAAATGGCGGACGATGTTGATGATAATGATTTTGTCACAAAAACCTCAACATTTGTGGATAGACATTTAAGAATAATTAGAGTAAGTCCTCTTTTTAAAAAAATATTTATATTATTGAATCGTTTCTGCTAAAAATTGTTCAAGAAAAAATTTGCTTTTTGATTTGACCACAGGGATCCTGACATTGTTTTGATCCGTCGTTTTGATCCATCGATCCCTGAAAATGCGCCTTTTGTCAAATTGTACAGCAGTGCTAGATAACATGAAACTGTAGTATTGACTGTGTTTGGTATCTGTTTTTTTTTTTTCAGACGGGTACATGGGTGTTAGCAGGAGCAGGAGTATTGATCATCATCAGAAAGGCATACCTGGTAATGAATTAGTTTAGGTGCAAAATATGTAAATATTCTCCTATGTTGTTCAGGTTGTCTTTAAGGAAACAAAAACAGCGAGTATGTATATGATTTGAAGAAATAGAAAACAAGGCAGCATACTCTATTGAGTTATAGAGAATGCTTTTCATCCAATCAGAGTGTGCGATTTAAATCAAATATTTTATAAACTGTGATATAAACACACACTGGGAGATATACAGCAAGTGAGAGAAGTGATGTCGCAAAGAAGTGTTCTAGGCAAAGCCAAGTGTTTCTTTGACTTCTCAAGTGCCCTTATTTTCCCATAGTGTTTATATGACAGTATATAGACACAAGAAGATGATTTATATTGCTATTATAAAATATAAAGGCTATGTGTGTCTAGCCTGCGTGCAGCTCGTTTGTTTACCCATTACGCAGGCTATGTGTGTCTCTATCCTCTGATGTAAACGTGGTAGCCAGCCAAGTAGACCCAAAAATCAATTACATAACCTGACTTTTTACCGGTAAGGATCATTTTTACTCTGCTTTGTTGCTAAAAGTAAGCTTGGCTGGCAAAAACATCGCACATCCGTACCTTTTAGGGGTTGAAATCAACAAGGCTTTAACAGTTATTTGTATCGGTCTGTACCTTTTAGGGGTCGTTTTCAAAACCTCTGTTGATCACCCCTACAACTTGTACAAGTGGCAATCAGAGCTTGCGTAGTATCTAAATTTTTTTATTCTTTTTAGCTGCAGTGGTTCAAGACAATCAGTGATATCCCAGAAGAGTTTATAACTAAGGGTATCTCACTACGAGGGCAAGTCAGGTCAATAACACAAGATAATATTATAGAAGTACTTCACCAACCATTGGTCAAAACCCCACAAATGTTTAGAAAACATGAAGCAGGTAAAAATGAACAAGAACAAAGGCAAAGAACTGGGTTTGTGATGATGCTGATTTGCAGTGCAGTACTTTACACTTCTTTCTTGGTACAACAAAGTGATGATAATGGTGCTGCTGATGATGAAAATGGTGATGGTTGTTGCAGTGATGATGACATCAATGTTGGTGATGATGGTGTACTTGATAATGATGATGATAGCGATGGTGATAAAGATGATAATGATGATGATAGCGATGGTGATAAAGATGATGATGATGATGATAGCGATGGTGATAAAGATGATGATGATGATGATGATAGCGATGGTGATAAAGATGATGATGATAGTGATGAAAATGGTGATGGTCGTTGCAGTGATGATGACATCAATGATGGTGATGATGATGTTGATGATGTTGATGATGTTTGCGCATTTGATCATCGAGTCATGTTAAAATGCGCGTTATAAGTATTAAACATTATTATTATTATTATGTTGATGATAGTGATGGTAATAAAGAGAATGGTGATATTTGTGGGAAAGATATTGTCACAGTGATGGTGATAACAATGATGATTACAATGATGGTGATGAGAATGTTGATCATAATGATGGTGATCGTGATGACTATGAAAAGGAGAGGATGGTGTTGTTTCTGGAAAGGATTGTGATGGTAATGAGGAAGATAATGATGTTGGTAATGATGATCACATTGTGTTTTATTATTGTAGAATCATCCAGTAGTCTACTACCACTATCACTAGCTGGGGTAGAGTTCAGAGCTGGAAGTAACAAGTGGCTGAAGAATAATCTTCTCAATTCATATATACATTTTGTACCGCTGGGCACAGCATTGAGGGAGACACAGCTGTCTTGTGTTGTATATAAGAAAAGGGTAGGTCTCTATCATCATTATCCATTATCATCATCAACATAGCCATTATAATCACTATCATCAGCACTATCATCATCATTATCATTTCACCTTCATTGTCATCATTGCCATCATCATCATCACCACCGTCATCATTGTTGTCATCATCACCAACACCATTTTTATCATCGCTATCATCACCATAATAACCATCACCTTCAATCATTATCACCATCATTATGATGATTACCATTAACACTCACAAATACATCAACGACTATTGCATTATGCTGCTGCCCTGATCGTAATCATCTTCATAACGCTCAAAGCGTCATTTTCCCACTAACAATGTCATTATATCATTTTATTCTAGAGATATTTGCCAACAAAGAAATGTATCAATGATGAACTAGTCAGCCATGGACTTGCAGTCACTGGTAACACCAACAAACTAATAGAATCCAACAAGAGATACAAAGAACTGTTCGCAAGGCTTTTAAGAGCTGAGGCCTACGCAGAGAGAAAGAACCGTGGAATCTGGACAAAACCACCACTGGTGGAAAGAATACGAGGCATGTTGCGCATCCCAACATTTTTAGATTGGAGAAAAAAGAACTGATTGCAACAAACATCACAATTTGTTGAGATTGTGCAGGTTAGTGGAGGGTGGCCAGGGGGGAGGGGGGAGGGGGTCGTCATCACGTTTCACGAATCGATATTTATGGTATTCACGCATCACGTACAAATTTAAGTCACGATCAACATATTATTCACGTATAACGACTAAATCGTTTATTATTTCACGAATCACACACTTATTTTAGCCTAAATCACGCGTCACACGTTACCCCTTGGCCACCCTCTTAGTGTAGTCTTAACTGCTAACCATGACGATCTCAACTCACCAACATCCCAGGTCATCTTCTCTTCAGTTTTTTTCAAAAAAAAAAAAAACGTTGACGGAGTGAACGGTGATTGCACGATCGAAAGGAATTGTGGCATACAACATATCTTATTGCGTTTCTGTATTGCTAAGCAGTTATATCAATATCTAAGCTTTTCTTTACTTTATTATACACCTAATCCAAAAAACGTTGTCTGGTCCGCCGCACAGTCCTCGCGCCAAGACTGTGAAAGATATTGGTTATATCTAATCAGTAATTAATTTATTTGCATGTTCACACTCTAGTGTGGTACTTTTTTCAACGAAATAGTGTTGTGCCTACTTTTATTTTCTTGTTTTATCACTCTCATCAAAATATTCACTGTGTTTTCCTTCACGGTCTTGGCGCGAGGACTGTGCGGCGGACCCGACAACGTTTTTTGGATTAGGTGTATATTTGAGATACTACACGCGGTGTGATTGGTCAAGCGCTGTGCTTTATAACTGAACAGAGCACGGAAAAGCCTGTTCTATTTGTTGAATATGGGGCTAGCGTTGTGCAGTAAATTCATTTTCTGCCACAAAAGAAGCATACATAATTTTAAATCAAACACCCATAGTTCCTTTCGGTCGTGCAGTTCATCGCCGTTCATCGTTCGATCACCCCGTAAACTGGAAATAAGTTTAAACACATTTCCTCGTGACCGAGTCATAGCCTAGGCATGTATTGTGCAGTTGTTAATAAAATTAACAAGTTACACTGAAAAATGTTTGTACCAAGTCGTCATTTTAATACCTATTAACGAGCAATAATTAGAACCAATTATCACTTCTATAAATAGCCATTGATCAATATATCCTGGAATGTACATTTCATTGATTGATGCTTCTTTTTGTTAATTGTAACACTTGAAATGTATTTTTAAGTACCAATTAGCATTCCAATGTACGAACAAAACAAGTGCGGACAGCATCGATGTTTCTAATAGGAACAATCGGAGTAAAAATGTACGATAACTAGTGGTTAAAATAGGAGAGTGGATTGCGTCAATGTTTCTAAGGAAACAGTTGGCAGTTGGAATAAAAAAAATTATGATGACTCAGTGTAGTGTGGGCTGTGTCGGTGTTACTTAATAGGAATATTTGCAGTAAAAAAATTACGATAACTAGTGGTTAAAATAGGAGAGTGGATTGCGTCAATGTTTCTAAGGAAACAGTTGGCAGTTGGAGTAAAACAAATTATGATGACTCAGTATGGTGTGGGCTGTGTCGGTGTTACTTAATAGGAATATTCGGAATTAAAAAATGTACGATAACTAGTGGTTAAAATAGGAGAGTGGATTGCGTCAATGTTTCTAAGGAAACAGTTTGCAGTTGGAGTAAAAAAAATTATGATGACTCAGTATAGTGTGGGCTGTGTCGGTGTTACTTAATAGAAATATTCGGAATTAAAAATTGTACGATAACTAGTGGTTAAAATCAGAGAGTGGAGTGCGTCAATGTTTCAATGGAAACAGTTGGCAGTTGGAGTAAAAAAAATTATGATGACTCAGTGTAGTGTGGGCTGTGTCGGTGTTACTTAATAGGAATATTCGGAATTAAAAAATGTACGATAACTAGTGGTTAAAATATGAGAGTGTATGATTACGTCATTATGGCTAAACAGTTGCAGTAAAAAAATTACGGTGACGTGTGAGCTGCTTCGGTGTTTTCAAAGTGTCTTACTGATGTTACGGTCGTTTATGCATATAAAATACTTGATTTCATGATTAAATATAGACTTGATATATAAGATTACGTTTCTAAATAAAACTAATTGGTTGATTGAGTTAATTCAAATATTAATGTACAAAGAATCCATAATAAAAAATAAATAAAAACCGTGAAAGACAAAATTATAGTTTCCTAATTTGCTGACATGAAAGTTATATCATCGTTAATCGGAAAAGGAATCGATGAATAAATATGGCACATCATAGCTTTACATAATGGTTTTACAAATATTTTAATGAGGAAAGATATTTACTATTTTATGTACACAACATATTCATGTTAATTCTTTAAAGCAAAGAAGAACCGTTCTATACACTATGGTATTTCGATTATCTCAGGATTTACAATACCAGTTAATTGTGAGTTAATCAAAAATCAATCAAGTTTTCTAAATCTTTACATTTGATTTGATTAAAGTATCTACTCGCAGTGCTACCATGACAACGAGCTCACTCAACCAAAAAAACAGTTGACAATTTTGATACCTTTTCTAGAGATTTCACTCAAAATGTCATACATTGTCAGTTTATTTTGAATTCCTATCAATCTACCACAATATGTAAACACCTGGAAACGTTTTTCGATTGTTTTCTGACAGAAAAAATGGTTAAATATAGTATTATAAACTTTAGTGCCAACTCTAATTAAGTACACTTCAGGGAAACAAAAACAAAATTGGTGTTTTGTTTTGCATTTACCAAGACGGGCCCCAACCAGTGTATTTTTATTAATTAAGTACCGTTTTTATTAGAATTACTTGTTAATGTGGAATAATACGTAGGTTTTTCGTCTCTCAGCGGTAAGAGGATTTTGTGATAAAGGATTTATCGATAAAACCTATAAATAATTTATTCTTTTGTGTTATTGAAATTCTCTGTCATGCTGATTTTAGAAGGTTTGTTTCTTTATTCTATGAGACATTGTCACTCAGAGTTCTGATCGCCCTGCCGAGAGATGTGCATGAACACTCTGCTTTAATGTGTACAATGTAGAGACATCTAAGAGCACTAGATACTCGCGAATGTGCGCATTGGTTTGAAGAGGACTGACTTTATCGCCTCAATATTCAACTTCCAAATGTATATTACATAATAAGAA
Organism: Metridium senile; assembly: GCA_949775045.1. Lineage (NCBI taxonomy): Eukaryota > Metazoa > Cnidaria > Anthozoa > Actiniaria > Metridiidae > Metridium > Metridium senile. The sequence continues at coordinate 477,826 of OX459103.1, read as the reverse complement.
AGTATTCAAGCTTAACAGTTTAAGTGTTTTTGTTTTAAGCAAGAGTGAGTTTTGGAGCAAGAAACGACCGGATAACAAATCACCATCTTGAACGACGATGGCAGCGTCGTCTTCTCGATTTCCATCGCTGACAGCAGAAGAGCTAGATGCCTTGGAAAACCTTGACAAGAGCATCAAACTACATGATAAAGAAGAAGATGCAGAGTCTTTTGGCGAAGACAGAAGCGTGAATCTAACAGACGACGAGGACAATAGTATAACCGTTAACGTTCCTCACACATTCCATCCCTTTAAGCTGCCAGCTATTCCAGAGACACGGGCTGTAGAACCAGATGGTAATGGATCCACACAGAGAAAGAAAAACTCCGGCTATATCATATACGACGGCGCTGAAATCAAATACGTTAATACCAAAAGCGGAGCAGAGGATTCAATTCATGGTACTTCGACTATTTCCTCGGAAAAAGGCAGCAGTGTTCGTAGCAGAGCGTCTACCGCAACTCACACTTCGGACATTCCAGTCAACTTTTACCTGAGCGCAGAGGAACTGCTAGATTGTGACTACTTGAACAGAAATCGAAGATTCTCTGTTACTCCACATAACAGACTGCCAACAAACTCTCACTTTACCCTGAGCGAGAAGATTTACTTTTTTCTTATTGGTCTGGCATGTGTGATCTCGTTCAGCGCTGTTTTGGTCAGTGTAACCTTTTTCAAACCATTCTTTGGCGAGCGTGTTCTTTCTTTAATAGGTAAGTGAACACTGTTTTGGAGTAGACATGTATTAAAACACATGCCTCTACTCCATATTAACCTGCTTTGATTATTTTACAATGCACTTCTATCACATTAATTCACGTTTGATATATACAATATGTGTTCTTTATAAACGTAAAACCCTTTTTTTTAAAACTAGTACTTGAATAATAGAGTGAGTGGAGCAGTCAATTGTTCATTAATTAAGGCATGGTCCACAAAAGATAATCCGTTTTGCTTTTAACACAAATGTTTTTGTTATGCGCCGGTACTAATATTTATTCTAAGTTGTCATGCATTTTATATAGAACAGCATAGCAATTATTTTAAACCATTTTTATAAGATAACAATGAATTGTACTGATTGATAATCGAAAAGCTTGTTAAAGCGAAGTTAATTTTGATTTAAGTAAAGCAAAGCGAAGATAATTTTGATTAAATACAATTGTAGTTTACAGCGCAAGATTTAACGCAGGATATAAACAACTACGCGATTCTACAACAACTGGCGTGTATTTTATAAAAAAAAAAACATTCTGTGATTGATCAAATCATATCTATACTAGCAGAATCTCCAGGAGATAATCATGATGTGAGAAAATACGTAGACTGAATTATTAGCAGGGCATCGATGAGAGGCGGAAATTGTACACGCGGAATTTGCTGAAATTGCTAATTTTTTCAGTTATAGGTCTTGCAGTGTCGGTTCAAATCTTTCTGGCATTTTCTATCGCTCATAAACATGAAAAACACGTTTTCATGCAGCTGATACGATAACTATATAGTTTTTATTCCGAAGAAGGATTAACGGTGTTCGATATTGGCCTAGTTATATAATCCACAAAGATTAACGCCCTATGTTTAAGTTGACTCTTTTACTCCAACGTTCTAGACCTTTCCCCAAGGTGAATTCACTTGTACAGATATAGTATTGAACTATAGAATAATTGTATTTAGTTGTCAAAACAAACACACCAGGCCATGCCCGTACACCATGTGAACAAAACCGGTGGGAAAATTGTCCAACCGGAAGACTATTGTCCAGACTTCTGTGTTTTGAACCATCCTTTTCAATAGGGTAACTAAAGGCCTATCTATTAAAACAATTCTCCTTATTCGTCCTCCTGTGTATCCGAATATTCTTGAAAAGCACAAGCTATTTTTTCCACGCTGGTCACCTGTAACTTTTCTGTGCACATATTGGATAGCCTACCATCCGCACGCATCTGATACGCGCGCGCGCGCACGCAGTTTGAAGATACGTGCATGTGGACGCGCGCAATTCACAACTTATCCAAACACTGCAAGTGTACATGCATGTACGCAATGTTTTGATGTTTTTGCGCGTTGATCTATCTCCTTCTTTTCTTGTTTGAACTGCTTTTATTCCGACGAAGGGCTAAAGTTAACATTTTTTACGGTGTTACAAAGTTCATTATATTACCTTTCCTTTATATACCATAACACCGACGCAGCACATATTAGTTTACTCGCTAGTTTCCATTTATTTTTGTTTGAACTGCGTGACAATTTATTGACCTCAAAGTTCGTAGGCACCATGTCATGATTCTACCAACTGTGTTCATAGTAAGCGATGCATGTGGGCTCAATTTGTAACGAGTATCAGTGCAAATCCACCTCCCGTCCTCACGAATCCTGCAAATGCGGACAAATTTGATTCTAAAAATAAAATGTACTTATTGTGGACAGTAAATGGAAAATAGCGAGTAAACTAGTATAGGCTGCGTCGGTGTTTGATATAAGCGATAGGTAATATAATGAAATTTGTAACTGACTGTTTAAAATAGAAATAGAAACTAGCGAGTAAACTAGTATAGGCTGCGTCGGTGTTTGATATAAGCGATAGGTAATATAATGGAATTTGTAACACCGTAAAAAATCCTCTTAGTCTACTCTTCAATTTTACTCCGACGAAGGGCTAAAGCTCGAAACGTCAGTAAAGTTAAATGCATGCTCCCATGATCTTTTTGCATTAGCTTGCATTTTCTCCCTAAAATGTTTTACCTTATGTTCCCATGATCCAAAAAAACTATTGTTTAGTTATCATATTTTGCTCCATTGTTTCCTAAAAATAATTTGGCAGTATCCCTTGTTCCCTAAAAATAAATGCCCATACTCCCTTGATCCCTAAAACCCCTGGGAGGGGCTCAAAAATAGCACTAGCTTGAAACAAAATTCACTTTTAAGTTCACGGACTTGGTATTTTGTTTACGATTAAATACGAACTAGATTTCATGTGGTTTTACGTGTAGCAATGTTTTTGATTGAGGTCAACTATACGTGCTTCAGCTGCAGTTGTGGTCAAGATCAATCTATTTCAATACTTGGTGCTTCAAATACACTTAAATAACAACGTCACAGCCTTCGCTAAAATGTCATTTGTTAACTGCTTTTCTTACGACTTGTCAAAAACTAAATTAAAAAGGGCGATAAACCTTTGAAAGTTTACAAATACCACTTTTGAATTTCAAATACTGCACACTTAATTCAAAATGGTTGTCATTAGAAAACATGTAGTGTGTATCAACAACTTTGTTTTTGAGAGTAAAATTAGCAGAAACCGAAAAAAAATATAACTGAACAAAGCAACAAGCGATAAAGTTAAAAACTTATATTAGAAACTAAATTGTTACTCTTTTGTACTGATAGGTAATAAAATGAAATTTGTAACACCGCGTCAAAAAATGTAAAAAATGTTGACTTAACTCAACTGATGCTTCGAGCTTTAGCCCTTCGTCGGAGTAAAAGAGTATTGCATGAATTACGAGTGATAAAAATATATAATCCAATAATATAAAATAAGTTTTACATGAACAGTTTTTATCATAGCAAATCAAAATACGATGGCGGCGGTTAACGGCTGAATACATGATTGTGTGGGCTAAATTATAAGCTAAATTGTTACTCTTTTGTACTGATGTTACGCATGATAAAAAATCTTTCAACAATATAAAATATGCCTTACATCAACTGTTATTAATTTAGCAAATCAAAAGACGATGGCGGTGGTTAACGGCTGAATACTTCTTAACTTTGAGTGAGTGAACAGTATAGCTATATTTAAGAACGGACAATACCCCCCAGCGGTGACTCGGCGAAAACTTACAGAACAACAACACTGGTTGATTTTTTTTCCTCGTTCCAACGCACGATAGTAACAATATCGACTGTGTCGGCGATAGATCAAATGATTCATAGTTAATAGATGAATGAATCTTAACTATAAATGAATGATTAAAAATATTAATTACGCGGTGTTTTTTATATATGGACGACAGGAAAATCAAAGAAAATAATTTTGTCAAAATAGAAGCTCTTATTTTTCATAACAAGATACAATTCACTAATCAATTAATGTCGGCAAAAGATGAAATTAATGATTGAAAATTGCGCGGCGTTTTTATATATCGGGGGGACAAGAAAATTAAAGAAAATAAACAATAATTTGCTCAAAGTAGAAGCTATTATTTTTTATAACAAGATACAATTCACTAATCGAATTTATTTTACACTTGAATCAAACTGATTGTCAAAAAGACCGAACAGGGCCTGAAAATCAACCGTGTGATAAGTGATGTTTAATAAATATTTAATGTAGAGGTAGTAGTGAGTGTGAGTGCCAGCAGAATAATAACCGTTATTATTCTGCTGGCACTCACACTCACTAAGTACTACCTCGTAAAAAGACATTATATTACCAGCTAGTTTCATATTATATCATATACTATATATGTTGATCAGATTCAAATAAATTATAAATCTCAGAATTGTTGAAAATAGATATCTGGCTGGCTTTCTAAATCTTTAGCTGATAGTACGCATGCGTATTAAATACTAATCATGAGAAAGTAAGATTCCATATAAGGCAAATTGCTAACGTTAATATTCAAAATTCATTCCCAGGCTGCTATCATCACGGCACGGTCCTCGTTGCTATGACAGTAGTCTTCTTTGGCAGAAAAACCTGGTTTCACTTCATCCCAACAGTCGTTACCAGTTTTCTTGTGATGGCAGGCTTGGTTACTGTGTTGCCCATATTAGAAGCCTTGGAGATGTGGTACCCAGTGCACGTGGTGCATGGCGTGGTTATTGTTAATGGTCTGTGCTCGGGATTCGCCCTGGCTGCTACCGATAAGATGGTATTGCTGTTTCCAGGGGGAAAGAGTTATCTTCTCTTTCGATGGGGACCAGGTCAGTATATGGGATGTATTTTCCAGGGGTGGCATGGTTGGCCTAGCGCTAGCCTCTCACCGCTGTCATCCGGGCTCGAGTTAGTGAGTTGAGTTAGTTTGATGTGTTCTTCTCTTCTATGCCACGAGGGATTTTCTCCGGCTTATCCAGTTTTCCTCCCTCCGCAAAAATGAACATGTGAGCCGAGTTGTGTGCAAAATAGCGTCCTCGGCCACCACCATGCTTCTTTTCACTTGATTGATTTACTCGACATCTTTACCTGTGCATGGCTATTAGTTTATTCCTTGTGTTCTTTTGTGATGTAATGGATTATGCATACAATCTAATGTTTATTTCCTCTTATTCTCTCGCCAGCGTTTGGTTACATCCTTCCTTCTTTGACCCAGCTAGTCCTCATAGCGATCGACTACCAGGCAAACAATACCAGTGTTTTCAAAGATAAGTCTTCAATGAATATCTACATAGTATTTGGTGTAGCGTTCGTGGGGTTATTTCTCGGTGTAATGGCAGTTCTCTTGCTAAGTCGACGAGGAATCTATAAACTTTTTGTCGATAAAGAAAACGCTAAGCATAACACAAGATGCATGACGCTATCATCGTCACGTGGTTTAAGAGGCGATCGTTGTGGGAAAATTGCTGTTCTCCTATTGGCTAAATTCATTGTCGCTGCAGTCACGTGGTATTGCGTATCAATGTCCCCATTGGTTCATTCAAAAACAATGGCTCATACATCATCCAATAAGATGGCGTTCTGGGAGCATCATTTGACTACGGTCATTATAGGGCTTTATAGCATCGAGTGCTTTTTTGGCATGGTGATAGGGACATATTCTCGATGTTGCTGCAAGGCCCTGCCAAAATGGGTCCAGAGCACTCTTCATTTCTTTCTCTCTATTCTTCGGATTGGATTCGTGGTGGCCATTGTGTTGTACATCCGGGAACCTTTCCTTGTCTATAATAATATCTTTGTACTTTTGCTGTACCTGGTGCTCGCAATGACTCATGGGGGTTTACTTGTCGGTATCTCCAATCAGAGCCAATTAGTGTCAGGCGCACAGAACAAAGACTTATGTCCTATTATTTCCCAGGCCACATGGTTTAGTATTCAGCTCGGTTGTGTAGCAGGTGCGGCTTTGTCCTTTGTGCCGCTGACTGTCACGTGATATCGAAACAATGAGCGACTTAAATAGTCACGTGAGACGTTAACGCAAATACAATTAGTTTTAAATAGAATTTTGTACGTGCGACTACTTAATAAATGTACGTTAACGTTGCGCTGAAGTGAAGTTTTAATGGACAATATATTGCAAATCACGCTTATCATTGCGATATTAGAAACGTTAATAGTTAAGAAATCATGCTTCGAAAATTCATTTTTAAATGTGAAAATATTGACAATTACAAGCAGATATGTTTAGTTAGGCAGTTTTATATCGCACGATAAATTAGTACAATAGTCGATAAGTAAAAAAATGTTGACTTAACTTTACTGACGTTTCGAACTTTAGCCCTTCGTCGGAGTAAAACTACTCTAAGAAACTACTATGGTTTATATCAAACACCGACGCATGCAGGCTATATACTAGTTTACTCGCTAGTTTCCATTTAGTACAATAGTCAGTAACGAACTGTAGAAATACAGCTAGCACAGGAAGGATACTGGACATAATTATCTCAGTATTCAACAAATAGATCATCAAATATATAGAACAAAATATGAAGAAGTTTGAGAGAAAGGAGTTGGCTAGTCACTAGTCCCCGATTGCATGGTAATTTTCTGCCTGGCGGGTTATCTGGAACCAGGATGGGATTCAGCCCGGGCTGAAAGTGTCTTCATGTAATCTTACATAAATTGTATTGAGACCAAGCTGACGTTTCACGCCCCCCTATCGCTGGCTTATATTAGTAATGAAAGTCTAAATCATGCTATCTAAATACTTTTAAAATGTGATATTGTTGAGGAAAAATATATAATTCAAACTACGGTCAGATAAGACGTTTAGTTGAAGACACTGTACATATAGTTAGTTCTACAAGCGAATTATGCCATAAATAGAGTCATGCTTTTGGCTTGTCACATTCAAATTGTCAATAAACAATAATTGACCATTTTAGTTCGGGATATGTTCGGGTCTCAGAATATGATCAATATATGTTCGGGCGACACGGGTGAAAAACGCACTGCGCATGTTCGTTTTTTTAACAAAAGACTTACTGAAGATTTATATTTTACGAATTTCTCTTGTATTATTTGACTAAAAAACAACTAATGTAATGTGTTAGGAAATATAAACACTAACTTTCAACGAACGGCCTTAACTTTTAAGATTTACTAAACGCCGGTAAATCTCCAACGACCGTCTTCCGAACATGCGCAGTGCGTTTTTCATCTGTGTCCGTTCGGGCTGTACCACAATACGATAAAATGAATGAAATTTTTTGTAAAAATATTGAAGAAATAGATTAAAAATACAAAGTAATTAAAAAATGAGTGGTCAGTTTTCTTTAATCTGTAAAATACTAACAATAATATTATGACAACCATTAGATTGTTACTGTTGTTATGGCTATCAAAAACCTAGCCTGCGTTGCCGGCAGTCTGCGTAGTTAATGGAGAGAAAAGACGGTCTTTCCTTTTCTCTCCCTCGCAACCCCGCAGACCGCCGGCAACGCGGGCTATCAAAAATTCGCCTTACAGTCATCAGTTAAAACGCACTATTATCAAACCCAAGATATACCATAGATTAGTTATTTACAATTACATCGTTTTTTCATATAATATGGCACCTTGATACTTCAATTTAAACAAATACCCCAATAATTCCCATAATGCATTAGGTCTATAATGTGAGTAAAGATTATCTCCCACAATGCACATTGATACAAGGGCTAATAAATGAGTGTCAGTATCTATGCAAAACGCTGTACGATACCCCAATAATTCCCATAATGCATTAGGTATATAATGTGAAATGTGAAATGCTCCCACAATGCACATTGATACTAGGGTTAATAAATGAATGCCACTATTTATGCAAAACGCTGTACGCACTGACAGAACTACTATGTTCTCAAACTCCGCTTGCTTCTACTGCCGTTTGAAATGCTTGTGCTTGATGGCTTGCTAGACTTTTTCTTTTTCACGTTCTCTTGGTTCGGGTCGACGTTTTCTGTGTCATCATCAATGGCGTTTTCACTCTCTTCCTCCTCTTTCTCTTCGTCAAGATCAAACAAGTCGATACTATCATCGTCATCGTCGCTTTCAAACGAAGGCATTTGTTTGCGCTTTCGGGAAGACTTCGGTTTTGCCGATTTTGAAGGTGGTGGGTTTCGGGGTGTTCGGGTTGACTTCGGAACTTGTTCGTCTTCCGAATCACTATCGGCGGTTGTTTTATTCCGACGACGTCTGGCCGGAGTTTTACGAGGTCTTGTCGATTTTCCTTTTGTCAGTAAAGAAGAGGGAGAATTGTTTAGAAGCGGCGGGGGTCATTTTCGCGGCTGTACAGGGGTTTTTCAGGACGTAGAAAGGACTACATTTTGAAATACTTGCAATATTGGAAACTATTGAGTTAACTAACCTGACGGGGTTGCAGAAACACCCTTCTTAGTCTTAGTAGCCGCGCCCGATGCCTTGGACGCACGCTCGTACCCAGCCTCGTCATCCATTCCTTTCACGTGACATTCCTCGATACGCTGTTCAAGCTCGTCCACAAGGGCCTGGGAAAGAGAGACGAATTATTACTTACTGGTAAAATATATTCATCCTCGGGAACCAGGGGTATTGTTCTGTCGCTCGTTTCTCGCTTCCACAACATATACCCCTGGGAACGTAGTCTGTTGGAGCTTGTTCCGGAAGTCAAAATTCAAACTTATTTAACGACTTTCTTTGAATGCTTATCTTGATTTTCATTGGTCGACCTAATAAGGTCGACCAATCAGGAAAGAGCTGAATTTTGACTTCCGGAACAAGCTCCAACAGACTACGTTCCCAGGGGTATATGTTGTGGAAGCGAGAAACGAGCAACAGAAGAATACCCCTGGGTTCCCGAGGATGAATATATTAAGATATGGTAAGATATGTTATCACTAAATGATATCAACCATTCAATACATACATGGACTAACGAATATATGTACAAATGAATGAAAGAATGGATGGATGGAAGAAAGAATGAATAGATGAATGAAAAAATGAATGAATGAATGAACGAATGGGTAAATAAATGGATGAATGAAAGAATGAATGAATGGGAGAAGAATGGGAGAATGAATGAATAGATGAATGAAAAGGTGAATGAATGCATTAATGAATGGGTGAATAAATGGGTGAATGGAAGAATGAATAAATAGATGAATGAAAAAGTGAATGAATGCATTAATGAATGGGTAAATAAATGCATGGATGATTGGAAGAAAAAAAGAATGAATGAAAGAATAAATGGATGAAAAAATAAGTTATAAATAAGCAAATAGATGATATAATGAGCAAACATTATTCCATCATTAATGAATGTTTTAATATTTCATATATACATATTTCAATAATCGTTGTCGCACCCGAAGCTACAGACCACACTCTGAAGCCTGCAATGGATGTCGGTATTTCGTCTGTTTTTATCGATTTATTTAGGTTGTACGTGTTTGTGTTATATGACCATAACAAGTTTTGCAGTGATAGATGACGAAACAAATATTTCTTGAAAATACGTCTTATAAATCTCAAATTATGTTGATATTACCGACATCCTTAGCAGGCTTCAAAGTGTGGACTGTAGTTTTGATTACGACAACGATTTCTTAATTAGTGGTATATGTTCTATATTAAGAGTGAATACAGTTCTGTATTCATCGTTCAAGGTCATACCTTGACTTCAGGTTTTGCAAACTTCTTTGATTTCCCTATGATACCCATGAACGACTGATAGACATCTTCATCTGATAGTTTATCATGGAAGCAGCCAAAGTTTTCCTGTAGTTTACGAACAGCTCGTTCATTGAATGGCAAAAGCGACAGACAGAAGGCCAGGTCACGCCACTGACGGTCCACCCTACAGATAATAGTACAGCAGTAGATGAGAATAGACCTAATCGGTTAACACGTTGCTATGTATGTTTCCACCCAATTCAAATCTTTTAGGAATAAGATTCTTTGTCTTATGTATTTTAATGTCACGGCGTGGAAAATGTTTGGAACAAACGTTTTTATTCCCAAAGGTTTTGAATTGGGTGGAAACGTACATAGCAACGCGTTAGCAACAGATGATGATGATGAATGATGATGGCGGTGGTGATGGTGGTGATAATATTGATGGTGGTGGTGGTGGTGATGATTATGATGATGATGGCGGTGGTAATGATGGTGATAATGATGATGCTGGTGATAATGTTGATGGTGGTAGTGGTGATGGTGGTGGTGGTGATGTTGATGGTGGTGGTGGTGGTGGTGATGTTGATGGTGGTGGTAGAGATGATGGTGAATGAATGAATGAATGAGTTTATTTCGCTCTTTGAAGAAAAATTAACATTAATTTAAGTTAATTAATTAAGTGACAACTATTTACAATATACTAGAATATTTTTAAGAATAATAATTATTACAATAAATATGGATATATAGTATGAATGAAATAGTTGATAGATTGATATGTTTACTATATTTTTGAAAGTTAATGGTTATGCAAATGAATTCTATTCTTTAAAAAATATAGTATATATGGTGGTATATATGGTGGTAATAAAGATGATGATGGTGATCATAGTGGTGATAATGTTGATGATAGTGAAGATGGTAATGCTGCTGATAATAATGGTGACAATGACAAATATCAAGATGATGATGATGATGATGTGGATGACAACGATTATGATCAAGATGTTGTTAATGATAATCGTGAATATGTTACCTTGTTGCTCTAAACCTGTGACACAGCTTCTCCACAAGACTTTCAGACTGTCGATCCTTCTGTATAAACGACAACAAATACCTACAAACACAAAGGTATTCATGAAGGTTAATGACACCTTTGCCACTAGGACGTTGGAAACAATTGCTAAAACCGGTCAAAAATAGGACCAAAGGCATAATAGCTGTGCTTACTTGAGAATGTTTCTGAACGCATCTTCTTCGATACCACAGTCAGGATCAGAGAGTCTACTGATGATGTCTGGTAGAATATTGTAGATAGCATTACCCTGTAGAAAAAATACAAGGGACTTATTATCATCATCACCATCATCTAAAATGATCATCATCAAATCTACTAAACAAATACCAATATAAATGGCCCACTCTCGATATTTTGGTTGAGTGATCATACACAATATAAAACAAAACGAGACTCCGGGGAAACAAAAAGTATTGCTCATTGTTTCCCTGGAGCCTCTTTTAGAGTCATTTGTGTATGATTGTTCAACCAAAATATCGAAATAGTCCTTTTCACAGTTCCGTTCAGTGACTACGAATGATAGTTCCAAGTCGAGGTTCGCGTTGCTGTGCATGATAAATTATAGTTATGCTATGTGCAGTAACGCGAACCTCGACTTAGAACTACTATTCATGGTCACTGAACGGAACTGTGAAAATATCTATTGGGTTATTGGTCTGTATGAAATAGGAAGCTTTACCTTCTTTGACAACTCTAAGAAGAACAGTTTGGCCAGGTCAGCAATCCTCTGGTCCTTATCTTCAAGACATGTGGCCATCTCACTGATATTGCCCTTGACCTTGACCATGTCATTCAGTATCAAGTGGGTCAGTACCATCATGGTGTTCTTACGCACGTGACATGACTCGTCACGGAGCCTGGAAACAAGAAAATCACGATTAGTTGTGACGAGCATGTTGGACAAACGTCTGCGCATGCGCCAGTTACTGTCATGCAACCCAAGATTTGGATTACTTTTTGGTACTTTTGTAAAAGAATTTCAATTTTTTTAAATTATATTATTTAATTACCTTGCATATAGATGCGAAGTCCAGGGCTCTAGGTGGTTAGGGAACCTGAATGTGAGGTCACCCAGTGCGATAATGGTGTTGGCACGAATTATGGCATGGGGAGACTAAAAGCAGTTAAACCATGTTAGATACAATACATATATTGTCTTGGCTAACGAAGAGCTCATCCGCCCTTTGCAGACATTAGTTCTACAGGGGTCTACCCTGGCCACAGGAAGACCACACAGAAAACAACTCACAAATTAATATATAAAACAATTACAGCGATACGTTCCATCGCAAACAGCAATTTTCAATTTGATTTTGGGTTTTTCTGATCCGTCAATCATTTTGAATCAACAGGTTAAATTAATTTTTTTAACGTCTCAATTCTTCTAGACTGGACACGTGTGCCCTACTAATGGGGGAGACTCAGACACACACTCACTACCTCTACGTTTAATTATTTTGCACACAATTCAGGTTAATTTTTGCGGAGGGAGGAAAACCAGATAACCTGGAAATAAACCCTTGTGGCATAGGAGAGAAGAACACATCAAACAACCTCAACTCACATATAATCCATGCCCGAGCCGGGACTCAAACCTGGACCACAGCGGTGAGAGGCCAGCGCTCTCACCGCTAGGCCACCCATAACGTACACTGTACAAGCTCGGCCTCCAAACAGATTGACAGATCAGAAAAACTTAATCAAATTACAATTAGCAATTTGCTAGTCACGATGCAATGATTGTGAACATCATCTATTACTGAATACAAAGTTCTACGTATGGATACCACATACCTTTTCAAGCACAGTGAAGATTAACTGGAGATGTGAGTCGCAGAATTCAGAGCTGAAAAAGTGAAGTAATCAATCAGTTTGTTACACTGATCAGTCATAAAATCAGTCTAAGAAGAAGGGGGTGGCGGTTGGAACACGCAATACCGCACAAAGAAGTCCACAAAAACCGCACAATCGCACCAAAATTTGCAAAAAAACGCAAGCACAAGATTTGTAAAACAGCAAAACCGCAAATATAAATGAAAATAAAAACGCACCAAAAATAACGCTAAACCGCATCACCTCTTACTTCAGCCAGTTACATCATTTATTATGTGCTGATATTTCCTACCTTACTAACATAAACTTTGCCAAAGCTAAAGTAGCGGCTGCCTGCAGACCAGGATCGTTGAACTTGGATGGATTACTGCACACACAGACCAACAATGGACGAAGTAACGCTAACAGATTTTGACCTGAGAAATACGACACAATATGATCATTATCATGTACATTGAATGATTATAGGAAGAAGAGAAGAGAACGAAAAGAGAAGGAAGAAGGGAAGGAAGGGAGGAAGGAGAATGAAAGGAAGGATGGAAGGATGGAAGGAATGTTTTAAAAGATAAAAAAATATTAAATTAAAGGAAGAAAAAAGGAAATGAGTGAGAAAAGGGGAAAGAAAGAAAGAAAGAAAGAAAGATATGCAAGCAAACAGGATGCAAGAAATAATGTTACAGATGGAGGAAACAAAGAGAGAAAGAAGGACAGGAGCCAAAAAATACCAAAAACTGAAGAAACATGAAATTGGAAAGAGAAAACCCTGGATAGTTACCTATGACAATGTCGTGTTCACATATCTTCCTGATGTACTCAGACTCGACATCATCTGCAGTAGCACCAGTCAGTCCCATGTCCTCCTCTGCTGTCTCAGTCGTTGTAGTATCCTAGATAAACAACACAATACTTAACAACATGACAACCAGCCCCCTTACGAAAACCTAACAGCTTACTTAAGAAAAAGGTTCCTAGTCGAGATAGAACTATGAAAACCTTATAAAAAGCAAATGAAAAGCCTATGAAAATCCTCTGAAAAGCCTATATGAAATACCTATGATAAGCCTATGAAAAGCTTATGAAAAGCCTATGAAAATTCCCTGAAAAGCCTTTGAAAAGAATATGAAAAGACTAAAAAAGCCTCTGAAAAGGTAGGAAAGTTATGCAGGTAAACGAACAAGTCATGACATGTACCTTAGTAGTGTTCACTGTGGCATTTGTGTCCTTCTTGTTCTTCTTCCCTGTCTCTTTATTTCTCATCTTTTCCTCGTTCTCTGTCTCCTGTACAGCTTGTCGTCTCTTGATCTCCTTCAAGATGCTCACATCCAAGTGAATGAGTTGACGTAACGCCACATGACCGCACAGAACCAAAAAACGTGACAAAATAAGGGAGTTGCATGACATTAGCTTGGGGATATTGCTAGGAGACACGATGCCACTTTCTGGAATAAATGAATAAGAATATTAATGAAAAATGTTTTTGTTTATTTTAACAAGAATTAAATTCCTTCATTACCATCAGTAACTACTGTCATTGTCATCACTACAACCACAATATACAGAGTATACAACCACTGCCATTGCCGGATTTCAAACCGTTAGGGCTGGGGCGAATCGCCTTATACTTTGCCAAACAAGATTTTATTTACATAATCAGAGAAACCTTGTCAAGCTTTACAAAATCCTGAAGTTTGGTGTTGATTGGTTTAATATTGTGTGAAATACAGCAATTCAAAAACTTGAAAATTTATGAAGAAATGTATGGAAAACCGGACAAGTTAGTCAAGTTGTCCGGTTTTTGACATTTCCCATACATTTCTTTACAAACGTCAATAGCTGTATCTCATGCAATATTAAACCAATCAACACCAAACTTCAAGACATTGTAAAGCTAGAAAATGTTTCTCTGATTATGTAAATAAAATCTTGTTTGGCAAAGTATAGGGCAATTCGCCCCAGCCCCTAACGGTTTGAAATCCGGCAATACCTTGTGGTGTCTACGGTGTCTGCACCACGACTATCGTCATCACCACAACTATCATCATCACCACCATCAACAACATCATCACCATCACTATCATCACAATCATTATATCATCACTATCACTTCATCCACAATATACATGACCACTGCCATACCTAGTGGTGTCTGTGTTTCCTGAATATCAGTTGGTCCAGGTGTCTGTGTTTCCTGACTATCGGTTGGTCCAGGTGTCTGTGTGTCCTGACTATCGGTTGGTTCAGGTGTCTGTCCATCTTGTTTGACAATCAACTGTGTGACTAGTTGTCTAATGATCTTTTCACTGACTGTCTCAGGGTGTTCTGACAGGGCATAGATGACATTTATGGCTTGCTCAGCCATGGGAGCAAAGTGATTGTCATCAGTCTTGGCGATACCTACATGCAAAAACAAAAACCAGAATTGCAATAGAGTACAAAATAACAGGCAAATGGTTACCACAATTGTACATGTAACATCATAATCACCACAATTACCATTATAATCATCATTATCTTTACCATCATCATCAATCACCATCATCAATCACCATCATTATTACCATAATTATTATCATCATTATTAATCATTAACATCATCACCAATCACCATCATTATAAATCATCTTTATCGTGATTATCAATCATTATTACCATAATTATTATTATCATCATCATTAACCATTATCATCATCATCATATTGTCTCTGTGCAATGTTTCCGACAGCACTTACCATTGACTATAAGGTAGGACAAACGTTCAAAGATCTCATGTGATGATGCAAACCTAAACGGTTCTTCTGGTGTATTTCCTGGTTTCTAGAAGAACAAAGAAACAATGTTATCATTCTTTCAAACTATTCCTCTTTCATACCATTTCATTTGCTTGTTTCTTTGTTGATTGTTATGTTATAACATACCTTTGTCTTAACAAGCTTCAGCAAAGTGACACAGGTATCCCGAGCTAGTAGGAAGTCTTCTTCTGCACGAGAACCAAGACCAGTAGTGACCAGGACATCGACATTACTTCGAACTATGTCTGTCTCAGCACTAAATAAATCAATGTTAGAAACCATATTACATAATAGTAACTCGCAATAGAACAAAATAGATCCACATGTATGTACGTGTGTATGCATAAATGAATGGATGCATAAATAAGTGAATAAATGAAAAATTGCATAAACTAAGGGAAGGATTGATGAAAATGAATGAGAAATGAATGATAGGACAAATGGAGGGATAAATAAATGGATGGATGGATGTATGCATGAATGAATGGGTGAATTTTATGAATGAATGGATGGCTGAATAAAAAAATGAATGGATGAATGGGTGAATTTTATGAATGAATGGATGGCTGAATGAAAAAATGAATGAATGGATGGATGAATGAATTGAATGATAAATGAATGGATGGATGAATGAATGAATGGATGGATGGATGAATGAATGGATGAATGGATGGATGGATGAATGGAAGGATGGATGGATGAATGGATGGATGGATGGATGGATGAACAAATGGATGGATGGATGAATGGATGAATGAATGGATGGATGGATGGATGGATGGATGGATGGATGGATGAATGAATTGAATGATAAATGAATGATAAATGAATGGATTGATACATAAATAACTGAATGAATGAAAGATTGTATGAACAAATGGAAGGATTGATGAAAATAAATGAGGAATGAATAGGGGATGCATTGACATGGAATATTATTTAGTAGCAAAAAACATATTTCAATACATTACTAACAATACATGAAGTGAATAAAATTACTTTACCTTGCCAACATTCTCAGTAAAATCAATGCAGCACGGCTTTCTTCTTGAGTTGTCTGGGCAACCTTGACAAAAAAATACATCAACATCAGTATCATCACAATCGTCTCTATCATAATCATCATGAACATAATAACCATCACCATCATCTTGATCTTTACCATAACTATCAGCACCATCATAATCATTATGAACATAATAACCATAACCGTCATCACCATCATAATCATCATGAACATAATGACCATCACCATTATCTTGATCATTACCATAACTATCATCACCATCATAATCATTATGAACATCACTGTCATCATTATCATCACCATCATCATTACCTTCATTGTAAACTTTTCCCATAGTAACTTGACTACAGAAGTTGGTATCAACTTTGCTTTCATAAGTTCACACATCTGTAATTGGAAAACAATTAAATCAGAGACAGGAAAATGCTTTTACATGAAGCTTATTCTATGCCAAACGTTGTACGACAACCATGTTCGAAATTCTTTTGACATTTGTGCTGTTAAAAGACCAGAATTCAAAACTACTTAAATTGCTCTTCCAAAGTTTTCTATTTGATATTCTTACCAGTTCCTCTAGCGATGTCAGGTCCCCTAGAGATGCACCATATGTTAACGTGATGATGTTCTTTACTATAATACCTGTCTTTGCCCTGTCAAAAAACAATACATTCATTGATATATTTATCCATTCATTAATCTATTTTGCTAATTTGACCAATTCATCCATCATTTATTTATCCATCTATTCATCCATTAATTCATTTGTCCATTTATCCATCCATCTATTCATTCATCTATTCATTCATTTCTTTATTCATTAATTCATTTGTCTATTCATCCATCTATTCATTCATGCATCCTTTCAACCATACATACATTTGTCCACTTGTTCATCTATTCATTCCTACATCCATTATTCAATAAGTTATTTTATATTATAAAGAATACTGTTTGTGTCGAAAGTTCTCAATTTTTGTTTAAAACAGTAACACAAATCAGATTTAGTCAGCTTTCACTCTCAATTAGATTTGTACAACTTTCCACATTGGCAAGCAATAATTCATCATTGTTTAGCTACTTACACAGGTGTGCTTAAGGTCCCTTAAGGATACGGTCCACGTTCACGGGGTGCTCTCAGTTTAAATTGTTTAGTGCATCATTTTACAATAAAGATAGACAAAGTATATATCATTTTAAAGCTTAATATATAACAGAGCATGTGAAAGCACCCCGCGAATGTGGACCGTATCCTAAGCACATTGTTGAGTTCTGTAACATACCTTTGATTAGGAGCAGGAGGGTCAAGGTAAAGTCCCTTATAAGCTTCTACCACTGAGTCCTTTACAGTATTGTCCCGGGACCATATCAGCACGAGCATTCTACGTACACCAACAATAGCGTTCCTCAGGCCAAACTCATATGACGTAACAAAGAACTCTATGGCTTCAGAGACATCACTGGTTGTCTTGGATCCAAGTAATTGACAGATGACAGGGACAGCTGTCTCCATTTGCGACTGGAAATTGACGTAATCCTACAATGACAAAATAATAACACTTTCATATTTTCAAGGAGACATCAGCTGTAGCTTTATTTACTAGCTGTAGCTTTATCACTAGTTTATTCGCTAGTTTCCATTTACACTACCTTGAGATACTGTACAACAAGTTGCTGTTTGATGATTTCATTCTCTAATTCATTGTTCTCCTGTTCAACATTCTCTGTGCACTGATTGGCTACTTCAAGCAAGGCCTCTGGGTTGAGTTCCTCCTCCTCTTGAACCTGTTGTTGCTGTGGCTGTTCTTCTAAACGAATAAATGAAAGAATAACTAACAGGTTCCCATTTAAATTTGTACTTTCCCATTTAAATCTGTACTGTCTTATGCAAATTGTGTTGATGTGTGCTAAACACACAGATCAACCAATCAGAGTATATTATTTCTGAAGTGAACTTCTCTGATTGGTTGATCTGTGTGTTAAGCACACATCAACAAAATTTGCATAAGTACAAATTTAAATGGGAAAGTACAGATTTAAATGGAAACTTGTTAAAAGTGTTTTTAAAACTATAAAGAGTGCCACTTGAGCATTTTAAAAAGTTTAAATTATTTAAAACACATATATTTTTATTTTTTTAAAGTGACTCTTGAAAAGTTTCTAAATTTTCATTGGATATTTACACATATTAATTTTGTCACTATCAATTTTACATTTTTAAAAGCACACTGAGACATATACGTATAGTGTGCTATACAAAAACCTTTTATTATTATAATTACTATTATCATTATTATTATAATAGAGCAATAAATGAAAGGTCAGCAGGATAAAAAGCTGATTGAATGGCAAGGATAATGAATGATTCTTACCCATGAAAATAGCTTTGAGTATGCACAATGTGTCTGTAATCAGCTTGTCTTTATTATCACTTTCATCCTCTTTGTCTTCACTGAAATGATGAAAGAACAAAATAGTCAAGCAATAAATGAATCAGCAAGATAGTCAATCAATCAGTCAATCATCCATCAATAAAAAAAAACAATCAATTGATCAGTCAATCGTTCATTCAGTCAATCAATCATCCAGTCAATCAATCAATCATTCAGTTAGTCAATCAAAAAAAACCATTGATCAGTTGATTGATCAATCATTCATTGATCAATAGTCAATCAATTGATCAGTAGTCTTGAAATCAATCAATCAATTGACCAGTCAATCATGCAGTCAATAAAAAAATCAATCAATCAATCAGTCGGTCGGTCAACCAATACAGCTGTATATTATTCAATCATTCAATCAGTATTAAATTGAAACAACACATAACTCAGTCAGTCAATCAATTAATCAATCAGGTCAATCAATCAGTCAATCAACCAAACAATAAGCTTACAAGTCAAGGTTTTCTTTCTCAGTTGCTGGTACTTTCATTAGTGGTTCATCTGGCCATAGTTTCTGAGACTTTTTCAAAGTCAGCAATGCCTTATTATGGTGACCATCATTCAACAATTGCTTGATCTCCTTCAAGACTCTGAATACAAGAAACAAAGCATTGAATGGATGGGGGAATGAATGAATAAATGAATGAATGGATGGGGGAATGAATGAATGAATGGATTAATGGATGAATAAATGAATGAATGGATGGGGAAATGAATGAATAAATGAATGAATGGATGTGGGAATGAATGAATAAATGAATGAATGGATGGGGGAATGAATGAATGAATGGATTAATGGATGAATAAATGAATGAATGGATGGGGAAATGAATGAATAAATGAATGAATGAATGGGGGAATGAATGAATAAATGAATGGATGGGGGAATGAATGAATAAATGAATGAATGGATGGGGAAATGATGAATAAATGAATAAATGAATGAATGGATGGGGGAATGAATGAATAAATAAATGGATGGATGGGGGAATGAATGAGTGAGTGAATGAATGAATGAAAACATCAATGAATGCATAAAGGAATCATTGAATGGATGAATGAATACTTTAATTGTATTCCTTACAATGCTAATGAATGAATAGATGGATGGATGAGTGAATGGATGAACAATTGGATGAATGAATGAATGAAAACATTAATGAATGCATATAGGAATCATTGAATGAATTCATGAATACTTTAATTGTGTTCCTTACGATGCTAGTGTTTCAGGTTCCTGTTCCTTGTTTGGTTCTTGACTGTCTTCTTCTTCTACTTCATTATCTTCTTCTTGTTGTTGATAGTATTCCTCAACACTGGACTGCAGTTCAGGAACCATTGCATTCCAGATATCTTCTGAACATGCAACAACTGAAACTATAAAATAAGAAATAAAGTTTTACAGTGAGGATTAAACACAGTACCTCTCGCTCTGAAAGCCATGCACTAACCAACTAAGCTACATTTGTTTAGGGTAATATACTAACAGTAAAATAACTATCTGGATGAAGATTTAATAAGTGAGAAAATGAACATATAGATGATTGGATGGATGGATGAAAGAGAGAATGGATGAATGAAAGAATGGTAAATGAATGAAAGAAAGAATGGATCAATAAATGAATGAAAGAATTAATTGGATAAATGAATGAATGAAAGAATGGATAAATGAATGAATGAAAGGATAAATGAATGAATGAATAAATGAATATATGGATAAATGAATGAAAGAATGGATAAATGAATGAATGAATAAAAGAGAGAATGGATAAATGAATGAAAGAATGGATAAATGAATGAATGAATAAAAGAGAGAATGGATAAATGAATAAAAGAGAGAATGGATAAATGAAAGAATGGATAAATGAAAGAATGGATAAATGAATGAATGGATAAATGAATATATGGATAAATGAATGAAAGAATGGATAAATGAATGAAAGAGAGAATGGATAAAAGAATGAATCAATGGATGATTGAAAGAATGAATGAATGAATGAATGACAACATGTGTAGGTACCTTGATCAGACGTTTGCTGTGTGAGATTAGGGGCCATTTCCTTTAGTTTAGTCATCTCTCCAGCAAGTTTCTCCTTCAAGTAATCAAGTGGCAGCTGAAATCATACAATAAACAAACAAATCATTGATATTAATATACAATCATATATATAATACGCCAAGCGAAAAATGTCAGCATCTTATTCCAATAAGCCCACCCACTGTGCCACCAAACGAATTCCATAAATGCTAAGAACAGGTAATTGTGGGTGCAATAGGGGGTAAATTGGAACGAGAAATTAAGTGCTTGCAAAACTAGAAATCAAAGTCGTCTCGCAGCGATCTCACCTAGGCCGCCATCTTGGATTATCATTGACACAGGGAGCCCAATCATTACAAAGAGCAGACTTGATTTTTTTGCGCTCAAAATATTCGCCAAAAAAGTAGAACTCTGCCCTGGAAGCGCACCTCCTTTCAAAAGATTTTAGGGTAGAATAACAAATTATAAATGTAAAAGTAGTGAATTTTTCACGGGTACCCTGACTAGTGCATTATAATTTAATAATTCATGAGCAATTGACAAAAGAAATCATAGCCTTGAAGAAGGTTGTATATGAGATACAAAATTGTCTTGATTTGCAAAAAATTGAATTGTCCAGATTTATTTTTATCTTGACAATTTTAGTAAAATATGAAAAAACGACATTGGAGTTTCAGTGATATACAATATTCATGTCCAATCTGTATGAAATGTATACAATGGCTTGTCATTGTTTCACCATTGTATATCCCATATACAGACAGGATGCTCATATTGTATATATTACATAACAAATAGTTAGTTAGTTGGTTTATACTCCATAAATGGAGTAGCTGGTCCGGCCCAAACGTCGAGCCAGCTGTGAAATTCTTTCTTCTTCATCATGATCAACCTGATCTGGCCTCTGTCAAAGCCCGTCAATTTTTTTATTTTAAGCTATTGATCTTGTGTGTATTTACGCTGGTTCTTAGCAAATTATAGCATCTGTTTCTGTGGCATGAAATTTTCCATGTGGACCACATGACCAAGCCAATAGACTACTATTAAATCAAATTTTTATATAGCTAATCATTTTGACTATATAACGATCATTCTCATTGGTTGATAGATGCTCACTAGTTAAATCTAACTAGTGATACTAGTTAAATCTAACTGTATCCCGACCGGGATACAAGTGCCCAGCGCATTGAATAAAAATTCAAATTTTCTTAATTTACTTGTCTAAAATGATTAGCTATATAACAAAACGCTTAATGACTGATCCCTCGGGAAACCAGTTAGTTTTGTTTCCCTCAAATCTCAATGTTTCCCTCAGCCGGAGCCTCGGGAAACATTGAGATTCTCTGGAAACAAAACTAACTGTTTCCCTCGGGACCAGTCATTAAGTGTATAATGTAATATATCATGTGCTATACTTACATTGGCACCAAATGGGTTGTTAACCAGAAAGCTCTTAAGCAGCTGCACGGCATATTTACGCACACTGGTTGACTTGTCCTGTAATCGTCCAATCACAAGCTCCAATAGATGTTGTTGTCGTGGTAATGGTATTGCCATATTATTGCATAGCTGTAACCATATTTGGAGGACTTTCATGCGTACATATGCATTAGTGTCATGTAGGTGTGACTATGAAGATAAAATATTGAATTGAATACTTAAATTATATGTTAGCCCTATGAAAAGCCTATGAAAAGCCTGTGAAAAGCCTGTGAAAAGCCTGTGAAAGCCTATGAAAGGCCTATGAATATCCTATGAGAACACTATCAAACACCTTGTCCTTAATTTTTATAATGAATAAATAAATTAAACAAATTTGCACTAATATTAATAATAAACTGTGTTACATACAAAAGTTTGTCAATAATTAATTTAAATCAAAAAATAATAAATAAAACAAACAAACAAACAAATGAATAAACTTGTACTAAACTATAAAGTGGGCGGCACACACATTTAAAGCTTCTCAGTTTTAAATAAATACATGGATTAATCTATTAGATAGATCAATAAATAATGTTCACCTCCAGTTTGTCCAGGAACTGGTCTCTCAGGTTCTTTGCATTGTCATCTAATTCACCGGTACTTAGAACTCTCTGGACAATCTCACCCATCGCACCAAGAACACCATTACGCATAGAATATGACTGACAAGGAACAGCGATTGTTAGATTGATCAAATGATCTAATACTCATTAATTATTCCTGAAGAAACCAACCAATCCCAGAAACATATTTGTACCACATATAAAAAATGACTTGACTTTGAAATATTTCAACACAGGACCTGATTGCAAGTTACATTAATAAGAGAATGTCTTAACAATATTATCTGTTAAAACTAATTTTTTGACATAACTATTAATATTCTGAAAAGGGTGTTTTGAATGACATTATCAATAAAATGGTCTGTGAATCAGCAATGAAGAAATAATTTGTAGACTGAGATAATACAAGTGTTTTTATTACAAACATGTTTCAGCATTACCTGCCAATAATCATCAGTAGATATAAGATACTGATATAAGGAACTAGATTTTCATGTGCTTAAATATGCTTACTATAAAATCTAGGTCCTTATATCACTATCTTGTATCCACTGATGATGGTGGTTAACGCCATGTTTGGAATAAAAACACTTGTATTATCTCTAAGAAAAATTTATGTCAAAACTAGTATACTTTTAACTGTTAAAACTATTTTTTGATTGAAAACATTCTTACCTCACCATCCAAGTGGCACATCAACATACTAATATTATTCAATACCAGCAATGGTATTTTACTAGTCAGATCTACTATAAAGTCAGCATAGGCTCTTGTACCGCTGGAGTCTTTTGATAGATCAGATGGGTTCATCATACCAATCTCCCTGAAAATAACAAGCACATTTACAGTGTGAATCAAAAAACCATGGGCACCTAAAAATGTTTAAGAAATCGTTCATTGAACAACTCACAAACAACTCTAACTACAAAAAGTTTATAATACTACACATCAGTGAAACTTCTTGAGGTGATATAGTTGTTTGTGAGTTGTTCGACAAAAACGATTTCTAAGATATTTCTGGGTGCCCACGGTTCTGTGATTCGCACTGTAATAAAGGACATTAATTTTTTGAAAGATTAATATTTCATTACAATAAGAGCTTGATATAATATTCTTTGATGTAATGTAATGTACTAGTGTAATTTAATGTACTTAGTTTAATTTAGTGCTTTCCTTCATACAAAGGCAGGGACACCACCACAGTGCATGACACCAATTGACTGTGGGCCAGGCTGTAGTATATCTGAGACCTAACAGTTGTGCTGTAATGTAATGCAATGTATTCTGTGCTTATAGAGTGCATTTCACATACGTCTCAATGAGCTTTACAATTATGAATGGACTGCTATTTAGGCACACTTTGCAGTCACATGGAAAAGTACAAACATGAGGAAAATAGTAGTTTGTGTGACTGTATTAGCATGGATAGCATAGTTATATATTATCTCTATTTTGCAAGATTTCATGTTAACTACCTGATAATCTCAGCTACAATACTCTTGACACCAAACTCGGTAGCCATCAGTTCTATTGCCTGTGCTAGATGTGGTACAAGGTGCTCAAAGTGTTGAATCATCTGAACTATCTTTAAAGTGGTGCCTGTAAACAACATAAATTACTTTACCTCACTTTATATAACATGTAGTTACTAAGGAGTACTATCGCTACTCCCCCTGGAAAGGGGTGGTAGTGTAACACAGGTTACCCAAGGCATTTCAAGTTTACCAAACAATGTGATAATTTAAATCCAGAGCATTGATTGACCATGGCCATGGGCTTCCTGGGAGACCATCTATTTTCTAGCTAAAGGAACTACCAATGCTAAATAATATTATTATATGGCTACGATAGTACGCACACTCAGATTGGCCGATTTCTGGTCTGAGATTTTTCCATTTCATATTTTTTTCAGACCGGAAAATTAAAAACAACTTGTAAAGTATTGCAATAAATATTTTGTTTATTAGCCTGTTTAGTGTGTGTTTAATGTATTTTTATTCATTTAATAATGAAAGATTTGGCGATAAAATATTTGTGATTTCATACATCGCTAAGAAAAAAAAGCCATATAATTATATACTAATTAAAATGATTTATAGAAGGAAATAAGTTATTCATCGTGGAATGTGAAATTAAAAGGATACTTAATCAATTGTCTCACGATTGAGGTCATTGGTAGAAATACCGCGACGTTTCGACTGCAATCTGCTAGTCTTCATCAGGCGATGGTGTAGACTGGATGATGGTTGTCTTATATACTTTTCGTCGGATTATCTGTCAAGGAAGCCATTCAGATCCGACTACACCCTAACAACATCAATAGGGATTGCGGCATCGATCTACCGGAAGCGTGGATGCCAACAATCAAGAAGCATGCTGGGACATCACGCGTCAGCCAATCACAGCGCAGATAATTCGACGAAAAGTATATAAGACAACCATCATCCAGTCTACACCATCGCCTGATGAAGACTAGCAGATTGCAGTCGAAACGAAAGAATGAATGGGAATGAATAGAGATAAGATAACATACCTAGTCCTGTGTTGTATTTCTTGATGGCTGTTGCCAATAGATGAAACACTAAATCTTTAGTTATCTTGTTTCTAGTCACCGTTGGGTTTTCAAGTAGTTTGTAACAGAAACCAGTAATAAGACTGAAATAGAAGTAACAATTATTATTATAACTAAGATTTCCTGGGAGTAGTCTCCTTAGCAGATGTCATTTGTGTCGGTCTCATATTCCTCCCCCAACACAAATGATGTCTGCTATGAGCTTGTTACATAATTATAATAGTCATGTGTTAAGTGCGATAGATCATTTTTATGATTATTTTGCAGTATAAGTTATTAGATATTATTTGTATTTTTGTAAAGAATATTGTAAAATATTGAATATAGTTGTAAAAGGATATTCTAGTATGACTGTGTATTAGAAGCTAGAAGAAATGATAGAAAAGCTATTTGTTTGTCGCTAGCTCTTTCAGGTGCTTGGAAAAAAATAATAGATATGTTTGAGTGACTTTGAAGAGAGCCTTACTTGACAAACTCTTCCTCAATAAGGGGAGGGTTCCACAGCCTGTTGATGTCAAGTTGAATCATGTGACCAATCAGTTCTATGATGTGGTTTCTTTCTTCATCCCAGTCAAATGCACATGATAACGCCTTCTTCTTGGATGCTGCAGTAGATTTACCACGACCCTAGATTACAGCAAGCAATATAAGATGAATACATTACCTTTAACATTGATGTTATCATCATAACCAACATCATTATGATTATGAACACTATAATCAACATTGTCAATACAAGTTGAATACATTACCTTTAACATTGTTATCATCATCACCATCATTATGATTATGAACACTATAATCAGCATTGTCAATATCATCGTCATCAAGTACTATCGTCACCATCAATGTCATCACCATCATCATTATAATTGCTGGTATCACCATCATCACTATTACTAGTATCAACAACATCATCATCATTATCACTATCATCATCACTATTACTAGTATCAACAACATCATCATCATTATCACCATCATCATCACTATTACTAGTATCAACAACATCATCATCATTATCACCATCATCATCACTATTACTGGTATCAACACCACCATCTTCATCATTATCACTACCTTTCCAGTGGTGATCTGGGTGGTTGGTTTTGTAGCTTCAGCCTCATATTGATTGGACAACTGGACGACTAAATAACATATCATCTACAGAGAAACAATAACTATTGTAATTAAAAAACTCATGAATAATTAATGAGACATTTACAAAAGAAACCATGACCATGACGAGTGTTGTAAATCTTCTTATCAAACTACTATACATACACTTATTTAAAAGAAATCATTGTCACAATTAAAGCTACAGTCCACACTCTGAAGCCTGCAAAGGATGTTGGTACTTCTTCCCTTGTTATCAATTTATTCATAGTATATTTTGGTTGTACATGTTTGTAGTATATGACCATAAGTACTTGTTGCAGTGGTAGATGATGAAATTATAATTTCTTTTAAAATATGTGTAATATTAAATTGACAAATTATGTTGATATTACAAACAATTTTTGGAGACTTCAGTGTGGACTGTAGCTTTGGCTGTGAGAACGCTTTTTGAAATATGCTAGGTGTATATGAAGTCTAATGCAAAAATACAAGGCAATAAGATTTACCTTCAAGGCATTAAGATGGTGTTTTCTTGTTTCATTGTCAACATCAGCTCCAGGCTCAACCAAAGGTGCTACATTATTTGTATGTTGCTTTAACGCTGACAATCAAAAAAGACATTTCTCAATAAAGACATTTATAATAACAGAAGTTCAAGAATATGTACTTATTGAATGAAAGAAAAATATTTGGTTCGAGGTTCTACCGTACACATGACCAAGAGCCAAATATTTTTCAGTCCGGCCTGACCTAACTCAGTCAATAAGCATTTTATCATATGACCCTTTAATTTTTTTTGCAAGCGGGTCTATACGCCTTTTTGAGCAAGCCAGTAAACAAAACACGTACAGCCCCCATCACATGACTTGTCTGAATGGTTTATATTAGGGGCGCGCAAGTGGGAAATACATTAATATGATAAATAAAGATACTGAACCACATACATGAAGGATATTCAGAAATATGCTCTCAGTAAACAATACTCTTACCTCTTAACAATGTTAGTAAAGCTTTATCTCTAGGTGCACTCTCAATGTTATTGAAATGTCTGTCACAAATAAGAAAGAAGTTGAATTTAAAAAGTGACTTCCCAGGTTGAGCATCTTGTTATTTATTTATTTAGTCATTTCCACCATGAATAAGTGGTGGGGGATTACACAACAGAGCGAGGCTTCAAATTAAGTGTGCTAAGATCTAGTTAGATCATCCAAGATCTTATTAAAACCTTGGCAAGTAACTTTCTTGGCAGGATCTTGGGAAGATCTTAATTAAATCTTGGCAGGAAAGTTCTTGCAGTTTGAGGGTTACATGTCAAGATTTAGTAAGATCATGTCTGGATCTTTCTAGGATCTTGCATGGTCTTTTTTGAAATACACTTTACCTTATGCAACTGAAATAAGTATCAAACGAACGTAGAATAGCGCAGGGACCATCTGTATTTAGGTCTGCATCAGCATCTAAGAGAAATTGAACAAATTAACTAAAAAAAATCACGTTTTTAACGTCGCAATCTTCTAGCCAGTGCTGAGACTCAGACACACACACGCTACCTCTACGTTAAATATTTTGGCACACAACTCTGCTCACATTTTTTGCGTATATTGGTATCATGTGTATTGATCTCAGTAAATTGATTCAAAATAGCTGTGGAATGGACCATACAAAATCAGATATAATATTTGAATACAACAGATTTAATAATAGGAAATGCAGCAAGAAAACTGTCACAGGGGTTTATTACTCTACCATTTATCGTTAAAATATATCAAGATCTACAAGAACAAGGATTTAGAATGTATGTAGTTCAACAACAAGATCTACCTACCCGCCAATTTCTTGGGTAACGAACTCACGGAGAAAACCTCATCTACAATATAGCAACCAGATTCTCCATTCAATAAATCATCACTACATAGTGGAATTATAAATTCCACATCCATTTTGACGCCTTTGGATGGATATAACCAAGTAAAACGGTGTTATTTTGTCTAAATATTTCTCGTTGGCTTGTTTTGTGATAGACGAAAATGGCCGCCTTTTTTCGAACGGCGCGCGTGAACAGGCCAATCATAGACTAGTACTCAGTCTTTTCAATTCATATCAGACTGCAACTGACACAGAAAGCCCGCCTTAAGATAAAAATATTAAAGTTTCTTTTTACAAAATTAAAAAAAAACATAAATATATCCTACAGATCTTTTTTTAAATTTTTGATAAAATTCAAATTAAACGAAATTGAAGAGATTGTCTCCAAGCACATCAGTCTGGTCTGGGAGACATTTCAAATTATGGCTGCAGGCACTATAACAACTGCGTGACCGCCCTCTGCGTGACAACAATATGTTAATTCATTATTTCTCCGTTCTTTTATAAGGGGTGGACCATTTAACTTTTGAGGGGGGGGGGGGGTGGATGATTTTGAAAAACAATTTCCTGCACGGCCCGAAGGGCCGAAAAAAAAAATCCTGCAAGCCAAAATTTCCACTGAATGCCACTGAAATCTTTGCTTTTCTATAAAATAAATTGCGTGCACATGCCAGCGGGCTAAAAAAAATTTCCTGCACGGACAAAATCATCCACCCCCCCCTCAAAAGTCAAATGGTCCACCCCTAAACAAAATTATCATCAAATAATTGGAAAATTTTAATTAAAGTTAAATATTCTTACTTCAGATAATTTCTTTTTTACCAAGTAAATTTTATTTTTCATTATGTAGAAGGGAATAAACCTAAGAATTCAGTCTTTTACACACTTAAAGCCAAGAAATTTATTTACAAAGGAAAACTAGTTTCGTCTTGTAAATTAATTTGAAAATTTGAAAATCACTAATGTGTCAGTTGGGCTTCCTGTGTAAACCGAAACACTGCGCGAACGGAGCAGATGTCCATCGAAGGAGTGTCGTTAAAGTCAAATCAAAATATTCGTGTTTTTTTCGTGGTCTTTGTTCACAACGGCGACTACTGTAAGTAGAAATCTTTACTTGTAAAATATTTGATAGTGTACAAAGTTATTTTTGAGCTTGTCAATGTTCCTCAGTGAAGTTTTTCGCTAAAACACTGCTGCTGCTCTCCCGAGGCGCCATAATGCGCCGAAAAGCCAAAACATGAAAATATTATAGTGTTGTTTTTTGAAATATCAAAAGGCAATATCGTTTGGCAAATATAAAGGACTTATTTACAGAATTCTATGTCTTTCTGAGCGAGATTGGTCTTCTTATCGATAGCTTTTTAGCTATGTTTGTGTGTGTGTTATGCATGATCTCTTCTCTAATGTTTGTAAGTAATCTAAGTTTGATATGAAGCCTTCTGCGCCGCGTTTTTTGGCTTGTTTTAAATTATTTATGAATGGCTGTTAAACTGATATATGTAGCTAAAAGTACAAGCTTTTTAGATGATTTTGGCGGAGTAAAAACTTCGAAATCATTCGACTATATACAAACTTATTTCGAATCGAAAATGCAAATGTTATGCCAACCATCTAAAGTTCAATATAATGTCAAAGATATAATTCACAATGAAGGTCCTTAATAACAATAGAAACCAAATAACCAAAAGACTTGTTTTACTATGTAAATTATGTTACTAGGACATCAATTCTCCACTTCAGTGATTTTTGATATGCTCTCGGTATAACCATGGATAATGTTTTTATTATCCATGGTATAACTAAACTGCCTGATATCGTATGCAGTCGCATGTCAGTAGTATCCCGATTTTTTTATTTGTTCAAATGTAATAATTCAATGTTTTGCATAGAATTTATTAATCTTTTGATACGCTAAATTTACTCAACGATAATCCTAGCAATAATTAAGTGACGAAAATATTAAAATTAACTTTTGTGTTCAATTCAAGATCTAGTTCAAGTCCGTATAGTCATCGAATCGTGCGAAACCCTTTTTTAGGCAAATTTCGTAATTCGTTTGACATTTTTTCTTTTGTATAATGGAATATTTTATTATAGTAATTTTAATGGCACTTTTTTTTCAGTTTTAGACTGCTTACTTTTCTCTGTTTGGTGTGTTTACTCTTTCTATTTCTCCATTTCTTATTTGTATTATTTCTTATTTTGTATTATTATTTCAACCCAAAGTTCGTAACGTCAATTTTCTATATTGTTTCTTCTTCTCCTTTAGATCATTACCATCAACATCATTATCATCATCAACACCATCATCATCATAACCACCATCATCATCCAACCTCGTTCCCAGGGCCCTCTCCCTTCGCTTCAAAAGCGAAGGGAAAGGGCCCTGGGAACGAGGTTGCATCATCATCATGACCATCATCATTATCATATCATAACCACCATCATCTCCATGTATAATTATCATCATCATAATCATCAACATCATAATCATTACCATCAACATCATCATTATGACCATCATAATCAACATCATTATCATCATCATCATCATGACCATCATAATCAACATCATAATCATTATCATCATTATCAACATCATTATGACCATCATCATCATCATCAACACCATTATCATCATCATCACCATAATTATCATCACCCGGCATTATCAGTATTATCATTACATTATTATAATCGTTACGACCATCATCATCATCAACACCATTATCATCATCACCACCATTGTTAGCATCACCATTATTATTATCATCACCATTATTATCATCATTACGACCATTATCATCATTATCATCATCATTGCTCATGCTCATTCCTAGCTATTGGCTCACTCCTCCGTTCATTTATTTACAGGCTAGCCGCGTAACCACACCAACCATAGTATGACCACACAATAATCACGATAACTACAAACCATGGCAAGGCACATCGATACACTATGCAGGAAAAAGCCTTTCAACGCTTTACTGTTCTTAGAAACACCACTAGCACGGCGGTTAAACAAGATCGACCTAACTGCCTTAGGTATTGCGGCAACATTAGGAGCTGGAGTCTACGTTGTAACAGGAATCGTAGCTCGAAACATCGCTGGACCAGCTATAGTCATTTCATTCTTAGTCGCAGGAATCGCTAGTCTTCTATCAGCGTTGTGCTACGCCGAGTTTGCGTCACGTGTTCCCAAACTTGGATCCGCGTACGCGTATAGCTACGTCACTATAGGTGAGCTTTGTGCGTTCATCATTGGCTGGAATCTTATCCTAGAGTATCTGATTGGAGGAGCAAGTTTGGCGCGAAGTTGGACCGAGTACCTTGATACCCTTCTTGACGATAGAGTGAGGAACTTTACCATCGAACATATAGGTACGATGAACGCAGGTTCATTCATCGCTAGCTACCCTGATTTCCTTGCCTTTTTCTTGCTGTTGATCATCGTTATACCACTAGCCCTTGGTGTGACGGTCACTTCTAAAGTTAACAACATAGTCACAACCATTAACCTTATTGTGATCGCATTCATGGTGCTGATTGGGCTGTCATTCGCCGAAAAGAAGAACTGGACTAATTTCGCTCCTTATGGGTTCTCGGGAGTTCTTGCTGGAGCTGCTACCTGTTTTTTTTCGTTTGTTGGTTTTGATGTGATTGCGACGAGTGCCGAAGAGGCTATCAACCCAACAAAGGACTTGCCTATCTCAATGATGATTACTGTAGGTAAGGTTTATAAAGGGTTAGGGAACATCCATATATATCGACCACTTATATCGACCATTTATATCGACCACTTATATCAACGACCATCTCCAAACTCACTACTCACAAACCATCTGGTAGATTTAGCGAACATCCATATATCGACAACTTATATCGACCACCTAAATCGACCACTTATATCAACGACCATCTCCAAACACACTACACACAAACCACAAGGTAGTAGCAACCATCCATATATCGACCACTTATATCGACCACTTATATCAACGACCATCTCCAAACACACTACACACAAAGGTAGAAGCAAACATCCATATATCGACCACTTATATATATCGACCATATCAACGACCACCTCCAAACACACTACACACAAACCACCAGTTATAGTAGTAAATAATATGGTGATGATGATTGACGATAGATACATACGGTAATCTTTTTTTATTCCGACGAAGGGCTAAAGCTCGAAACGTCAGTAAAGTTAATTAGTCAACATTTTTTACGGTATTACGAATTTCATTCTATTACCTATCGTTTATATCAAATACCGACGCAGCCTATACTAGTTTACTCGCTAGTTTCTATTTCTATTTTTTACGGTGTTACAAATTTAATTCTATTACCTATCGTTTATATCAAACACCGACGCAGCCTATACTAGTTTACTCGCTAGTTTCCATCTATTAATCTAAAAGATGATTGTTATTATAGTGATAATTATGATGGTGAGAAGGAGGAGGAGAAGCATGATAATGATGAGGATTATGCTTTAGCGATGATGCATGGGGAGGAGATTAATGATCAGGATAATAAAGGGGGTAATAGTGGCAATGCGAATGTGAAATCAAATGTATTCTGACACACGTGTGACATAATTCAGTCAATAATAAAACTGACATTTTGCTGTTTCGTTAATTGTATGTACCTAAATAGAGCAGATTTCGTATGACTGTGCAAACAGCACGGACACAGCACGGTACAGTACAAATGAATTTAGAGAGTTTTTCCTGTGCCTATCAAAACACCACAGGATGGTTACGGCAGTGATTTTGAATGTCTTTATAGAAACTACGACACGAACACGGCACGGCCGTGAAGGCACGGCACGGCCGTGAAGGCACGGCACGGTCACGGCAAAAACTTCGAATCTTTTTATATAAATTACGACACGGTCACGGCACGGTACCGTACGTTGCACAGTCATACGAAATCCGCTCTAGCTCAACCGCTGTGTCACTGTAAGATTTCGAGGCGTGTGTGACCGGACAATTATAATATATTTATATAGATATATGATCACCGTCATACAGATTTTTCTTCTTTTTTTTTTTTACTCTCAATGAAATAACTTTATTTCTTTTAAGCATTGTCACCCGATAATATATTTAAAATACAATGTATTTGGTGTTTTGTTCTAAACTTGTATAGAATATTTTGGAGTGAAATTTGGCGCGAATCAAATGTGTTCCAATTTTCGCTTTTATTTTCGAATCTTTGATCAAGAAGTCACGGACCAATCAAAGCGGTTAGTTACCAGTCCATTGTTATGTAAAAAGAACATTCGATCGACAGTGATTACTGGCAACTCATAGTTTCTCTAGCCGTCGAAATGATTTGATTTATATTCAATATCTTGGCTATTCAAAGTGTTGCATGTCTGAAACTGATCCAGGTCGGATTTTTAACTTTATATCGATTCCTGAAGCTAACGTGGGGACTGATTAATCATGGACAAACTGTGGCGAAAAAAGTACATTAACTCCGATGAGTTAACCCAAACTCCGTTAGCTCGTTGTCTGACAGTCAGGGATTTAACAGGACTGGGTATTGGCAGTACTCTAGGAGCGGGAATATACGTTGTGGCCGCTGAAGTTGCTCGACATACAGCTGGTCCTTCCGTGGTAATCTCGTTTCTCATCGCTGCTATCGCGTCGATATTCTCTGGGTTGTGTTACGCCGAGTTTGGAGCGCGCGTACCCAAGGCCGGCTCAGCCTATGTGTATAGTTATGTAACTGTCGGTGAACTGTGTTCGTTTATAATCGGCTGGAACTTAATTCTAGAATATGTGATCGGTGCCTCGTCAGTCGCTCGAGCGTGGAGTTCGTATTTTGATTCGATTATCGATGATAGAATTCGTAATTTCACGATTACCAACATCGGAGAAATTCACATCCCTGGTCTGGGGAAATACCCTGACTTTTTCGCTTTGTTTCTAGTAATAATCATCGCTGTAATCCTATCGGTGGGGGTCAAGAACTCTTCTAGATTCAACAACATTGTCACATGGATTAATTTAATTGTGATTGTCTTCATTGCAATCGTTGGATTTTATTTCGCTAAGAAAAAGAACTGGACAGACGATTTCGCGCCGTTTGGATTTTCTGGGATTTTATCTGGAGCAGCGACGTGTTTTTATGCTTTTGTTGGATTTGATGTGATCGCGACGACAGGCGAGGAGGCGAAAAACCCTAGTAAAAGTATTCCAATAGCCATCGTACTATCACTAGGTAAGGCTGTTTAGTTAACTGACTACTTGTTGCTGGTCACCTGCAAATATCAATTTCTATTGACACGAAAAAATTCATCCTTTCCTTGGAATATAGTTTTAATAATACTATCAATATTGTTTGTTGTTTTTTATTTACTTTTTACGTTTTTAAATGAGGTTATTTTATTTATCCAGTTTCGCGGGGGGTGGGGGGGGAGGAGGAGCGAAAGAACGTCTGTTTTCTCAGGCTATAGTTTCACTGAACTTTTGGGTTGAAAATAACAACGAACTATTAATATTATCTGTTGTTTTCTAATTACGTTTTAGGTTTTTAAATAAATTGAAAAACAAACGTTTCGATGGCATCCTGTCGAGTCGAGTCGACTTTGGCGATGGCAGGATCACGCCATCGAAACGTCGAATTATCCGCGTTGTTTTTTCTTTTAAATATTATATCAAAAGTCAATCTTATAACTAAATTGAGGTATTCTATTTTATTCATCCAGCATTAGTAGCATTATCCAAGTATAAAAACGCCTTAGTTTTCATTTTTTGACTTAAAATATAAACGAAATTCTAAATTATTTTAACATCTTTATTACACGATTCAGTGTTTCAATGGGCTGTAATTATTCTCATATGTAGTTTTAATTTTTTACTTTATTATATTTGTAAGATAGACACTGTGAAAACGGTTTAGTAGATTCAACTCGAAATATTAGATACATCATTGCATTCTAGATGACACTTAATAGTGAGGGTTTTTTATATATATATTTTTCCCATTAGTATTTAGCAAAGCCATTTAGACGATCATTTTTCAATATTGTAAATATGTAATTTTCCCTAACTATTGTTTCATTTCTATTTACATATAAACATATTTTAAGCGAGACTAGAAATGCGCCATACATGCGTTGTCATCATTAATTATTTTATAACCCAACTCGTCATAAATGCAGATGCACCATTGAGTAAAATGTACTCAATATATTAAGCGGTAAAACCTGACTTTTACTTTTAGAAAAATGCCGTTTTTGCAGTAGTAATCATAATATATATACATAATATTTATATAGCACCTATCCAAATCAGCTTTACAAAACAGAAACACTTCAAAAGAAAACAGGTAGACAGAGCTTTCAAGGGCGCCTCTGGCATCCGCCTTTTGACAGGTTTTATTTGTATTGATTTCGTTTTTTGTGCAACTGAAACTAACGCAAAATCGTTGCTATGCTAATCGACGTTATGCCTTCTATGTATTAAATGGAAACTAGAGAGTAAACTAGTATAGGCTGGGTCGGTGTTTAATATAAACGATAGGTAATAGAATGATATTTGTAACACTCTGTAAAAAATGTTGACTTAACTTTACTTAAATATAAACTAGCGAGTAAACTAGTATAGGCTGGGTCGGTGTTCCATATAAACGATAGGTAATATTATGAAATTATCATAATAATTGTTGGATCGTCGGCATTATCAATTTATTTGCCATTGTTATTCATTATCGTTCTTTTTCTTCATTTTGTAGTTTTAAATAAAACGTATTTGGTTGGTATTTATACTTGCGTTAATCTTTATTTTAAATAGGCCCACAGGGTCATCAGTTGTAAAACTGTCACGTGCTACCCTCGTTAAATAAAGTCTATTCATTCATTCATTCATTCATTCATTCATTCATTCATTCATTCATTCATTCATTCATTCATTCATTCATTCATCCATTCATTCATTCATTCATTCATTCATTCATTCATTCATTCATTCAAATAGTATAACAAAATCGTTATTAATTATAATTATCATCTTTGTATCTATCATTATCATTATCGGCATCATCATCGTTACAACCGTCATTATCGTCATACTAGTATCGTCATTACATTTCTACCACAGGTAGCCCAAGCTCACTATTTGTGGTCTTGCAAGCCTTATATGGGAGAATATACAGCGATTTTTAAAATATACAAAATTTGTATAAATAATAAAAATAAACGTTCTAACTTGTTTCTTGTGTTTTACTTTGACTCCCTGTGAAGTTTCAGGTCATTTGGAGCAGTTTTGAGCGAGAATCCCCCCCTAACCCTAACCCTAACCCCCCCCCCCCCCCCCCCTCCCCTTGACATGTTATTTCATGTCAAGAAAATGTTCCACTACTCGCTCAAAACTGCTCCAAATGGCCTGAAACTTCACAGGGAGTCAAAGTAAAACACAAGAAACAAGCAAGAACGGTTTTTTTTATTATTTATACCAATTTTGTATACTTTTAGAAATCGCCGTATATTCTCCCATATAAGGCTTATAAGACCACAGATAGTGAGCTTGGGCTACCTGTGATTTCTACTGATAGTTATCAATATTTTAATAATATATTACTATTTTCAGGTACCTGTTTCGTCGCCTACTTTGGTGTCTCGGCTGCCCTCACTCTCATGTGGCCCTATAACCTGCTACCCGAAAGAGGTGCCTTACCAAAGGTGTTCGCTCTACGAGGTGCCCCTTG
Source organism: Metridium senile (assembly GCA_949775045.1). Taxonomy (NCBI): domain Eukaryota; kingdom Metazoa; phylum Cnidaria; class Anthozoa; order Actiniaria; family Metridiidae; genus Metridium; species Metridium senile. The sequence goes on along the minus strand of OX459103.1, from coordinate 440,453 downwards.
GGCCCAATATGTCATAGCCGTAGGAGCCCTATGTGGCCTGACAGCCAGTTTGATAGGAGGTCTTTTCCCGCTACCTCGTCTATTCTACGCTATGGCAAATGATGGCCTTCTGTTTAAGCCCCTAGCTTATATACACCCAAAGACTGAGGTTCCTTTAGTCGCTACCATCGTATCGGGACTATTAGCTGCATTTTTGGCCCTCATCTTTGAGCTCCAGGAGCTCGTCGAAATGATGTCCATTGGGACTCTTCTGGCGTATACAGTGGTCGCTGTCTGTGTCCTGTTGCTAAGGTATAAACCTGGCTCCATTGGCGTTACTATGGACGTTTTGTCCGACCTGAATATAGTCCCTACTGCAGCTACTACACAAGAAAGAATAAAGCTCCTGGCAGACACCGACACGCATTCAGGCCCCACTGATGCTACGTACCGTAAAGCAAGCATATGTGTGGTTGTAGAGGCTGTTCTCTTTGTCTTTGGTGGCTCCTTAGCTATATGGGGCAACGAGGCCGTCTTAAAACACCAAGGATGGGCCATTTTCCTGGTATGTCTCGTTGGTGTATTGATATTAGTGACCGCACTATATTTGATACGGCAGCCAAAGAATGAAACGCTCCTACCGTTTATGGTCCCCCTAGTGCCGTGGATTCCTCTATTGTCGATATTTATTAATATATTCTTGATGTTAAAGCTGTCTTATTTGACGTGGGTTAGGTTTGCCGTTTGGATGGTTATCGGTGAGTACAACAGCATTTTAAAACTTCTTTGCTGTTTCTATTAGACTAATTTCATTATATTACCTATCGTTTATAGCAAACACCGACGCAGCATATACTAGTTTACTCGCTAGTTTCCATTCATATTTCTATTGGACTTTGCTATTTCTATCATTTTTGCTTTTCCTTCTTTCCTTTCTATTTCTTATGATAGGTAATATAATGCAATTTGTAACACCGTAAAAAATGTTGACTTAACTTTACTGACGTTTCGAGCTTTAGCCCTCCGACGTTAAGTCAACATTTTTTACGGTGTTACAAATTTCATTCTATTACATATCGTTTATATCAAACACCGACGCAGCCTATACTAGTTTACTCGCTAGTTTCCATTTATATTTCTTACTTTCGGCTCTTTAAAAGAAAAACAAGAAAAGCAAAGAACACGAAATTATGCAACCACTTTAGTTATAATCTTGGCAATTTAAACATACATTAGCCGGTTTCACTTTAGAAGACGGACAAACTGTCTTATGACGAACAAATCCTCTGGTGTGAAAACGGGACGAACACAGTTTGAGATGAAAAAAAGTTGTGTAATTTTTTTAATTTCGTATTCGACGAAGGATTAATCATATTATTCAAATATAGAAGAAAATATTTATTTCTGATAAAACTGAAATGAAAGTAAGCCTAAAATGAAAAGCTAAAAGAACAACCTTCGTTATACACTTCCAATGATTAAATTATGCTAGTTAAAGCAGCCAATAATTTTTCTAGAAAAGGTTAGGTACTTTCCCTTTATCTTTCTTTCGCATTACAATTGTTGACTGAAAGTAATAAACATTTTTTTTTTTCTCGGCAAAAGCCGGTCCGGATGTGACTGTAAGCTTATTCTTCCCCTGAGCTTCCCCTGTCAACTTGGAATAATTTCGACCGAAATTTGTTTATCTAAAAAATGGTTAGATGCCACTAAGTAGGTGGCATAGCCTTAACCACGTGTTGTAGGTTGAAAGTCCGAAGACTTTTCTCGTCCTTATCGAGGGAGATGCTAACCTTCTCTCGGCTCATACAACACAATATATACACTTCCTCTTCAGTATTTATACATCAAATTACGCTCTTGGTAAAACATGTGGGAGAAACCGGTCAAAGAAAAAAAATCAAAAGCCGTTATTTTATAAAGGGATTAAGACAGAAATAGTTTAAAATTGCAGAAAAACTAAAACTTTTTGTGTTTCAGTAATTATTATAGTTGAAATATTAGATTTTGTGATCGAGTCTCGCGCATGCGCAGACGGTTGTTTTTGAAAAACACGCGAGGTCAATGTTGATTTATTCATAATCCTTGTTATTGTTATTCAGGCTTTTGTGTTGATCATTCAAGCACCAAATTGTCACCAAATCAATAATAAAAGGTTAAATTATAACTTTATTATTGTAAATTTTTCGATAACAAAAGCATAATGAAATTTATAGCTCAGTTTTTTCGTAAGAAAAATAAACGGATAAAAACCCGAAAGGTCAGCAAATTCTGTCAATTATAATTATGCACGTTATTGTGTATTGACTCTTTTTAAGTCCTGCTTCAGTTTTGAATAAAATTTGCCGGTCAGTGATTTTTAGCGATTTCACTCATAACATCCGGGTACCAGTAGAATTTTGCTGTTTTAAAATAGAAACGATTTTTGTTTATACATGTATATAAATTTATAGATATTTAAACTAATTACTTTGACCGTTGACTTTTTCTCGAAAATTTTCTTGATATAAGTTGTATATCTACAATCATCGGCATTAAGAATTTAAAGCTTGAATTTGATTTATTATCTCAAATGTATAAGAATAAAACTACAATAGGAAAAAATACACTTGTTGTATATAAGTTACTATTTTTTCTCTGATATTCCTCCTTCGAATTCGGTAGTGAACTTGACTAGTAGTGAACTTGACTATTTCTTGATTACTACTATAGATATAAAGTCGTTAGAAACTTACATCGGTAGTACGAAAGTATTAACCAAAAGTCTACTACTTTGATCAATAATAACTGTGATCTCTCAATAAAAACTTTCTTACATAACACGGCGTTCTAAAGTTTAAAGTTCTCTTTCAATAACTGTGATATTGATTATATAATGGGAATTAAAGGAATTAATTTACAACGTTTCGGTTTCATCCTGAAACCATCGTCAGGTAAAACTAAATTAAATTATGCAAATACATCAATTTTATCTGTAATGATATTTGTCCCAAAAATAAAGATAAACAGTGCAGTTGGTGATTCAAAAGTGTTTTCTTTCGTTCGAAACGTCAATAAATAGCAGTTTCTTTTTATAATGTTATATTTATAAACGCTAAACCATAAAATGAAATTTGTTACGCCGTAAACAAATAATACTTAACTTTACTGACGTTCTGAGCTGTAGCCCTTCGTCGGGGTAAAAAAGTTATACTAATACAGTTATAACACTAAACTTTTGAAACCACTGCAGCAAATTGATATGTTCATATAACACAAACACGTACAGCCAAAATATGCTATGAATAAATCGATAACAAGAGAAGAAATGCCGACATCCTTTGCAGGCTTCAGAGTGTGAACTGTAGCTTCGGCTGCGACAACGATTATTGAAATAGGTGTATATATATATATAACTATTATTTACTAATTGTGATCGACGCCCAAAACTGTGTCGATTTTATTAAATCAAAATGTACTTGTGATTCACTTCAACACTTGTCAAACAAGTCTGACCGGTTTTTCTATGCTCTCATTGATTTATTCAAACAAATTAAATCACCATCGATTTCACGGCTCGTGATTGGCTGCCACTAATCAACAGGGCAGGTGTCTAATGGGCGAGAGTACATCTAACTATTTCCTTTGATTCCGTAATAATCCTGACATCTCGAAAATGCAAATATGATCGTTTGTTCTTTGATCATGAAGGGGATTAATTGATCAAATGAACGCTCAGCAAGCGTGAAAAAGCGTTAAACTACCCACCATAATGTCGTCGTGTCTCAGGGCGCTAGCGAGGAGGAAATTCATCGATCCTCAGACGATTGGTAATACTCAATTAAAGCGATGCCTCAGTGTCCTCGACCTTACTGCCCTCGGTGTTGGGTCGACGCTTGGGGCTGGAGTCTACGTCGTAGCGGCCGAGATAGCACGGGACGTGGCTGGTCCTGCCGCGGTCATTTCTTTCTTAATCGCTGGTATCGCTTCTGTACTGTCTGGTCTGTGCTATGCAGAGTTCGGTGCCCGTGTACCTAAGACAGGCTCAGCTTATGTGTACAGTTATGTTACCATCGGCGAGATCGTAGCCTTTGTTATTGGATGGAATTTAGTTCTAGAATACATGATCGGTGCTGCAGCGATCTCACGTGCATGGAGCGCCTACTTTGACTCGGTTTTAAACGATCGTATTCGTAACTACATTACGACTAACGTCGGGACGATATCGGTTGGAGGGCTAGGTAACTACCCTGATTTTATCGCCTTCTCGATCTGCATGCTAATCACTCTGATACAGCTGACGGGAGTCAAGAAGTCGACGCGATTCATCGGTATCATCACAATTATAAACATTGGAGTTATCTTGGTAATTATCGGCGTAGGGGCTACTATTGCCGAGCCTAAGAACTGGGATACCTTCATGCCTTACGGTACTTCAGGTGTCTTAGCGGGCTCTGCTACCGCGTTCTTCGCGTTTGTTGGTTTTGATGTGATTGCAACTACAGGCGAAGAGGCTAAGAACCCGAGTAAAACCATCCCCATCGCTATTGTGATATCGTTGTTAGTTTGCTTCACTGCATATGTTGGTGTCACCGCGGCTATAACTCTTATAGTACCGTATAATGAATTACAATACGGAGCCGCTCTCCCTAAAGCCTTTGCGCAGAGAGGTGCCGGCTTTGCGCAGTATGTCATTGCAATCGGCGCATTGTGCGGTATGACTGCAGCGATTAACGGTGGGCTGTTTCCTCTCCCGCGTCTCCTGTACGCTATGTCAACTGACGGTCTCATATTCAAGTATTTTTCATACGTCACTAAAACAACCGAAGTGCCTTTAATAGGGACACTATTCTCAGGGGTTCTTGCCGGGATCCTTGCAATGCTCTTTGAGCTCCAGGAACTAGTTGAGATGATGTCCATAGGGACACTACAAGCGTACACTATTGTCTCAACATGCGTGTTGATATTACGCTATCAACCAGACTCTATCGGAATCACTCTAGACAAACCGCAGAACAGTGAGGACGAAGCCTCTTCGAAACGGGAACCGACTATAAAGTCAGGCAACATTGCAAAATATACCATCGCTTCCTTATTCGTGTACTTCTTCATTCTAAGCGCGGTTCTTATACATGGGATAGAGCCCCTTATCAAAGGCGAGCCATGGGCCATCGTGGTGATGGTCATTCTTGGCCTTGTTCTTGTTGTAGGCACTGTTATTATATTTCTCCAGCCACAGAGTAAAGCTAAGATTCCATTTAAAGTGCCTCTAGTTCCTTGGCTTCCTATCGTGTCCATGTTTATAAATATCTATCTGATGATGGAGCTTAGTTCAGTCACGTGGGTGCGGTTCGCGATATGGATGGTTGTTGGTAAGATACAGAACAACTCGCGATTTTAGTTAGCACGTATTCATTTTTTAAAGACAATCCTTTTAAAGCTTGCGGCGTTTGAAAAATATATATTTTCGAGCTTCAAATTTTAGTTATTTGATCTTAAAAAAACGTAATTGATATTTTGAAAAGTTTGCGGATCTTAGAAATTAGATTTTTGGTAAGATACGATTGTTTAAGACAGCTTGTGTGTGTTCGAAAATAGATATTTTGAAGTGAAAATTTTACTTATGGCTATTTGATGTAAAAAAAATTAATCCTTTAAAAAGTTTGCGGATATTCGAAATTAGATACCTTGGTAAAACCTTTTAAAAGGCTTTAATTAATCAGGGATCGAATTGCTTCCATTTTTCGTTGGTTTCTCACTCGAGCTCTACATAGATAATAATTCGGCATACATGTCGCTACTCGTTATGTTTTAATACTTCCTTTTTTCTAATTAGTCAGTCATATTGCTACTTTTTGCATGTCTTCCTCTCTGTATTTTCTCCATTTCCATTGTTTTTCAAATTCTTTCCATCCTTTTTGTAAGTTCTTTACGTTCAATTTGATGCTAACGACTACTTTTCCTCGCTGATTTTCTCTTATTTGTTTCTCTTCGTATACCTTCTTTATTTATTTCTTTGCACTTACCTTTTGTTTGGTGTTACCTTTTTTCTATTTTTACAAGCAATTATCTCTTTCCTCTTTCTCACACTGAACTATTTCTCTTCCAATCCTAGGTATGAGCATCTACTTCTTCTACGGTATTCATCACAGCGTTGAGGGAGAGCGCCAAAAAGAACAGGGAAACTACATACCATTGGAACAGGTTGATGCAGAGGACAAAGATCAAAGAGAGAGCCCTGAGGAACCACATGAAGGCGACGAGAAGGAGAAAGAAACCAAGGATAAAGAAGATGAGAAATTTACCGAACCCTCATGATAGATAATACATGGCTTTAAAAGTAAAGACATTTAGCTCGTGAAATAGAGTGGTTTTCATTAACCCGTGAAACAAAGTGTGTTAATTATTTAAAGTGTTATTAAAGTGTATTAAAGAGATACACTAAAGAGTGTTTCACAGGTTAATGAAACCCACTCTAATCGAATAGTCAAGGTGTAATAGTCTAATAGATACACAAGATAACGTAGAATGAGACACTACTGGTTCACAGTAGCTACATAAGCATAAGCAACATACGCAGACTCAGTTGGGCTTTGCTCATTAGCCGCACTTGTCTTTTCTCACATCTAGTCGAGAAATGCTTCACTGAGTCTGCGTATGTTGCTTATGCTTATGCATATGTTGCTAGTGTGAACCAGGCTTAAACAGTTGAAAGTATAATAGTCAAATAGACACAAAAGTAAGCAATGGAATTATAAGGTGTATAAGTCTAATAAGTCTATTTCGTGGGTTTTGTGACTTCACTCTAAATCGTTAGTGGAATTACAGATATAGCAAAGATAGTTTAGTCAGTTTATTTATATTTTTATGATGAAAGTTATTTAATCTAAAAGTTAAGTTCATAAAGTACCCTTGGCACCAGAGGGTTTTCTCGCTTTGGCCTTCGACCATCTTGAATCATGATGAACACATCATGATGAACACGACCAAAGTGTCTCGATTCCATGCAGTCCCACAGGGAAACCGCTGGTAGCGGGCTTACTGGAATATCTCCTCAGTACAAACGCTCAGTAAAATACTAGAAAACCCTCTGGTTGCCAGGCTAAATGTAAAAAGCAAATAAATATATGAATATCATTATGCATACATAGATACATATGTAGCTACGTTTTAGCATGGGTAATACTAGCCTCCTCCGCAGGCAACCCTTCCTTTGTGTTTTTCCTTTGCGTTGGGTTTCCCGTGTTATGACAAAATAGAATCGGAGGGGGAGGGGCAGAGAAAGAGAGTCTCCCTCTTCTGGCAACACAGCGATAAGGAAAAACAAAAAAAGGCCTCAATGGTGGTTGCCTGCGGAGAAGGCTAGGATAATACTAGTCTAACTGACGTCCGCAGTTTTGTTCATAGAAGAATCAATTAGCAAGAAATAGAGGTTCATCCATGGTTTTAGAAAGTTGTATAGCTTGCAATAGATATATTAACTTAACAATAGGATCTCACTAGGCTCAGGCCCCAGCCATGGCGGAGTATCGCGGGCGCACGAAGACGGCTGGCGGCTGAACCTAGGATCTCACCTTATCTCAACTTCGTTTTGGAAAACGGCCAAACGGTCGGAATACCGGAGGTCCTTATAATTCCCTCGAAAGGACGATCTGAATAAGGGTCGGAAAGCTTACAAGCAGATCAAAAGGTTCGTCTGAGGGGGAGGGGGTCGAGATTATGAAAGTCCCGGCTAAACCTATAGTAAGGGAGGGGAGACATTTAAAAAGGGGCAAAATATAAAATATCATATATATGCACTCACATGATAAAATACGCTTATATTTAGGGATGTACAGTGAAATAAAAATATTGAAAAACATTCTTTGAGTCAGTTGATTGGGTCAATATAGTCATACGAGCCCTTGTCGGCGGAGTTGCTACTTGTCAGCAGTTTATAACATGGGACTGAAATGTCATTGTAAATACGAAAGTATACTTCAGCTTCCTGTATTATGACGAACGTAATATTTATTTTGAAAAGGGGACTTACAGAAATTAATAAAGACCTAAACACATTTTGGATAATTTACATGTATTTGTTCAAAATTCTCAAAAATAATCATTTTTTTTTTGTTACAAAATCATGAATCTGTCATCACAGTAGTTGTTTTTTTAGCATTATCGGCATACTTTCATTTTTTGATTATTGATTTTTTGTTTTGTTTATTCAATGACGTTTCGAATGTTTGGGTTTCCTGTGGTGGTTGTACTTAGACAAGGACTGGGTATCAATTCCTCAAGAACTCTCTTGTCGAGCGTCGACGATCGAGTTTCTCGTCAGTCAGACATATTAATCGAAAACACTGACTAACCAGACTTTTACCTTCAATTTAACCGGTATGTATTCTTGTATACCTTATAAACACCATTCCTATCGAATTAGTTCAAAGTCTACATTCAAAAATATCGAAAAAAACCTATAAAACAGCAGTTTAATTCACTTCATTCATTGAAATAAAACTAGGACTCTTTTTCACATCCGGCTTTTGCTCAGCCATTTGATCGTTAAAGATTATTCATCAAAGCGGCTAGTTACAGCAGTGTCTATTTTGCTACTTGTGTTTGCTTTGAATGTTGTGTTTTGTGGGTTAAGATGTGCTCTATTTACCACAAAAGTATGATCATCGCACAAGCGATATGCTCGGCTGCTTACTACAAACCATGTGATGTCTGCAGCACTTTGTAAAAAAAACATCCAAAAATCGGCAAAAATAATCAACTATTTTGATTCTTGATACAATATATGTACGCCTAGAAAGACTAGGAGTTAACAAGTGTGGGAATATGAGAGTTTGTGAGTTTAAAGGTTGATTTTTTGGCGAAGTTTTTGAGTTCTTTTGTGTCATTTTGTTGACCACATGTTTTGGACCTTGACAAGTCATGTGGACATTCTAATAATAAGATTATCCTGATATCTTGTACATTATTTTTGTTTTAATATTCTCAAAACATAAAAAAAAGTTTATTATGTTTTTATAGCCATATAGAAAAAAATGTGTTAAGCATTAGATTGTGTGGTTTTTAAAATGTGATCATTGTTAATATGTAAATCGTTTATGCAAATACTGTTCTTTAAAAGTTTGGGGTTAACTTTGATTTTTTTATTGTTTGAACTATTTTTTTTCTTTAATTAACTAAATATACTTATGTGAAGTGTTAATAAAACACTAGAACCATGATATAAAAACAAAATAGTTACTATAACTATCTATCACTCAACCAGAAACATCAAATACAAAAGGAAACAATACCTCTTATCAATATAACTTGCCTTTGATAGAGCAAATGCAGTTAAACCTTGAAATAATATCAAGTAATTTCTAACAAATAGTCACTATTTAGGGACGGACCATTAGAAAAACCCGGAGGGGGGGCAGAAAAAAATCTGTGCAGGATTTTTTTTTTCTGAGACAAATGTCTGCAGGATTTTTTTTTTCTTGGGTTCAAGCCTTATTGGGGGTCTTGATTCCCTGCAGGCTTTTTGGCGGGGAATTGTCATCCCCCCCCCCCCCCCCCCCCCTCCGGGTTTTTCTAATGGTCCGTCCCTTAGTGACTAATAGTTGCTACTATTCCATTCACCCAGAATAAATAATAAAACAAAGGATAATGAGGTTTCTTGTGTATTACTCTAACTTTTGTCTCAAGATGTTCTGGTTGAGCGATAGTGACAAAATAGTCCCTATTTGTTAGTACTTTCTTAGATTGCATTTCATGGTTAAACTGCATTTGATCTAGTGACTAATAGTCACTAAATAAGAACTATTCCACAATAGCAATTTTATTTTATTTCAAAGCTGTAGCATTAGTGCTCTTAAAAAAATTAAATTTATTTGTATGTATATTAGCACTCTATAATAAATTATACTTATTTGTATGTTAGCGCTCTATTATAAATTACAGTGGTACCTCTGTAAAGCGCTTAATAGAGGTTGGCCGCTGAATAGAGGTAATAGGTATAGGAATAAATTTGGGACTTTTTATTGTGGCCGCCTTATAGAGGGTGACCGCTTAATAGAGGTACCACTGTATACATATTTATTTGTATGTATGTTTGTTTGTATGACAGGTCAATCATGTCGTCACGAGGTCCTGACTGGGATTTCTACCAATGCAAGTGTGGGAATGTCTTGTTTGAGTACAATGTAGTAACTGGAGAGAAATTCATGTCAGAAACATGGTCAAGGGTGAGGAAATAATTGGCCATGTTCTAAACGAGGAGGGCTAGGAGGGGACTGAGTACTAGTTTCTAGAATTAATGCAATTAATAAATTAACTACATAACATGAAAAAGCACATCAAAATATACCATATCACAAATTCTGATGCTTTTTGGTTGTATATTTCTTTGCAGTAGTCTCTCAAAGCTCCATAAAATTACAAAGGAATGTATGGTTTGGAGGGACAGCTATAATTTTTCACATATTTGAAAAGGCTGCTAGTACCCAGTCCCCTCCTCACCCCTCCTCATTTAGAACATGGTCAATTGAAGATATTTACAGCACCTTTCATAATTACATAGTTGTCAAAGACCAGAAAACTGCTAAGATTATTTTTGCACTACCGCCAATCAAAATAGGGACTGGTAATTTGTTATTGACAGCAGCTTAAACTGTTTTTTTATGTTGACATTTGAATGTTGTTGGCCGTGTAATGTGTAGTTCCAGAAAATATCCATACTTTTTTGTGGTTCTGTAATAACAACAAAAATTGTGCCATTAATTGACGTCTTTGTCTGTAACTTATAGACATAAAAAGCGTTTTAGGTAGGAATTTGAGGTTTTCCAGGGGATAATAAAGCAAGTGGGAAAATTCTGGAAATTCCAGGGGGTATCGGGGTCCTTTAAAGACCCTCTAGAACGGAAATTCCAGGGGGTAGAGGGGTCTGAAAATAAAAAACCCTCCTTGGGGGTTAATTAAGAAATGCACTGTGACAGTATTCATGATTATGTATCTATATAAACTAGCACCATTGTTTTTTATGTACTATATATACAATGTGATGGGCCAATTTGTATGGGATATACCACGGCGAGTTGTAGACCTCTGTATATCTCATACAGATCGGACACGAATATTGTATAGTACTTATAAAAGTTCAACATTAATTCTTGCATATTTTACTAAAATTTTCAAGATGAAAATAAATCTGATTGAGAAATTTCAAGTTAAAACTTATGCAAATCAGGACGAATCTGTATGGGATATACAGCCTTTGTCACGAATGTGAATTCTTTTGTCAATTGCTCATTAATTATTCATGAATTTTATAATAATATATAGGATATGATTGGCCAATCTGTATGAGATATACCACAGCGAGTAGAAGACAAGTCGTTGTATATCTCATACAGATCGGATTCAAATATTGTATAGTACTTATAAAAGTCCAACTTTAGTTCTTGCATATTTAACTAAAATTGTCAAGATAAAAGTAAATCTAGCCAGGAAAATTAGAAAGTTAAAACTTATGGAAAACAGGGCGATTTTGTATCTGAAATACAACCTTCATCCCAGACATGATTTCTTTTGTAAAATTCTTATTAATTAATCATGAATTTTCTTAAGTAAGATAAAGAATACTAGGGACCATTGCGTAGCCAATTTAAGCAAAATACTGTTTCATCACTTTAACAAACCACCTTGTTAAATTCAAACATGTTAAGTAATCCAAATAATCCTTTACTTTGCAGTGCACAGCAACATGCATGCAGCCAATGACCCATCCCCCTACAAATGCATCCCCCTTCCCACCAATGCCGATAGGACCACCCAAAGAGAAAGTATCCACAGGAACTGGAACAGATGAAATACCTCAACTCTCTTGTTCTTGTACCTCCAGTACTGTTACCAATGAAACTAACCATTCACCCTGCTGTACCGCCGCGAAAAGTGAAGCCACAGCAGCAAAGGCTGAACCAGCAACTTCTATAGGTGAGCGTAGTGTTTACAAGTGTCGGCATTGTGATGCTCATTTGCCAACCATTTTCACAATAATTTTCTTTGTTCTAATAACAATGGTTGGATGGCAAAACCATAACAAAATACTTCAAAATACGTCCACCTGTAGGTATGCATTGAATTATTTTCCCAAACTTATTATAAATTTACTAGTTATCATCACCTTCATAATCATTATAATCGTCATCATCATTATAATCATCCCATCATTATAATCATCATTATCATCATTACAATCATCATCATTATAATCATCATCATTATAATCATCATCATTACAATCATCATCATCATCATTATAATCATCACCATCACTATAATCATCATCATCACTATAATCATCACCATCATTATAATCATCATCATTAGTACCATCATTATTATAATCATCATCATTGTAATCATAACAATCAATATCAACATCACAATATTATTACCATATTATATTATAATTATTATCATCATTACGTTGTTATTTTTACCATCCCATCAACATTATAAATATCACAATTATTACCATCATTATTATTACCTTCACATTCATTATTATCATTGACAAAGAAACATTTCTAATTTTTACAGACATAAGTGAAAAGAAGGAAGAAAATACAAATAATACCACTTCAAAAGACTCCGTTCCAACTGAAATAGTCCCAACAACAGTAGCAGAATTAGAAAACCCTAATGGATTACAAGTTGAGGAAAGCTTAACAAAAATAACAGACTTAAAGCCGGCAGAGTCTCTGCCATCCGACGCCATCTTAGAAGAACAACCAAAGGAACAAGCAGATGAACCAGTGAAAGAGACAGTTGACGATAGTCATACCGCTGCACTAGAAACTAATGGAGAGGTTGAAGAGAAAGACCCAACACCGGTACAAGATGAAGAAACAAAGAATGAAGATGAAGATAGAAATAAACCAGAGGAGAACAAAGAAGAACAACCAGAAGAGAACAACAAAGAAGAAGAAGAAGAAGTTAAAAACAAACCGGAAGAGAAGAAAGAAGAAGAAGAAGAAGAAGAAGAAAAAAATATACCAGAAGAGAATAAAGAAGAACCAGAAGAGAACAACGAAGAAGAAGATAAAAATAAACCAGAAGAGAACAAAGAAGAAGAAGACATGAAAGAAACACCAGAGGAAACCGATGGAGATAATAATGGAAATGAAGAAAAAATGAAATCTGAAGACCAAATAGAAACTGAAGAAAAAATGGAAACTGAAGAAAAAATGGAAACTGAAGAAAAAATTGATACTGAAGAAGTAAAGAGTAAAGACGAGCCGGAAGAGATGGAATCAAAAGATGAGAATAAGGAAACAGAATCTGAGAAAGTGAAAGAGGACAATGTGAAAGAAGAAACTGAAAAAGTTGAAAATGAGAGTGAAAAAAATGAAATTGAAACTGAAAAAATGGAAAATAAAACAGAAGAAAGTGATAATGCAAAGACAGAGCCTGGAGATGTAAGTGATAAAGTTGCAAGCACTAAAGATGAAAGTGAACCTACTGAAGAAGATGAGGAAATAGAAGCTGAAGAAGAAATGCCTCCCCCAGCAAAGAAGACAAAACCTTCTCCAAAAAAGAAAGAAAAACCATCAACTCCTGAAAAGAAACCGAAATCACCGGAAAAGAAGACAAAGGCACCAACCCCTGAAAAGAAAACAAGGTCAAGTCCCAGACAAGCTAAAACAGACATCGCACCCAAAGCATCACCTGTCCGAACCCTGCGCAAAAGAAAAACCAACAGCGAAGAGAGTGAGAGAAAAAGCCCAGTTACACGTCAGCAGTACCCACGAAGATCTCCCCGAACCAACACCCCAGTGACAAAGAAAAGAAAAACAAGATAAAAATAAAGAACAATAATGTTTAGTATATAAAGACATTTATCAGCATTAACTAACTTCTTCTTAGATTTAAGGCTAATTTTACAACAGATATTGGAAACTTATTGTATACTTGTATTTGACTTTTAGGTTAAATTGATGATAGATATTACAGTTTGTAAAGGATTTAATCATGGCGTTATTTACAGACATTGATAACAAAAGGTTGTACTCCTTGCTTCGTGAAATAAAGATAGATCTTCATAACACATCAGTAAGATGTACAAAAGTACTAATACATAGTGTACATTGGACCTTAGATATAACACCTTAGCTATACACAAGAAAGGAAATTGAATGAAATAGTACTTGACAGCTAAGTTGATTGACAGCTAAGTTGATTGTCAGCTAAGTTGATTGACAGCTAAGTTGATTGACAGCTAAGTTGATTGACAGCTAAGTTGATTGACAGCTAAGTTGATTGTCAGCTAAGTTGATTGACAGCTAAGTTGATTGACAGCTAAGTTGATTGACAGCTAAGTTGATTGACAGCTAAGTTGATTGACAGCTAAGTTGATTGACAGCTAAGTTGATTGACAGCTAAGTTGATTGACAGCTAAGTTGATTGACAGCTAAGTTGATTGTCAGCTAAGTTGATTGACAGCTAAGTTGATTGACAGCTAAGTTGATTGACAGCTAAGTTGATTGTCAGCTAAGTTGACTGACAGCTAAGTTGATTGACAGCTAAGTTGATTGACAGCTAAGTTGATTGACAGCTAAGTTGATTGGCAGCTAAGTTGATTGACCACTAAGTTGATTGACAGCTAAGTTGATTGACAGCTAAGTTGATTGACATCTAAGTTGATTGACAGCTAAGTTGATTGACAGTTTGTTTGCTTGATTAACAGTTAGTTACATACCTAGCTAGTTTGACAAAATCTTGTCTAGTTCACAGATAGATTTGAACAAGTTTTAATGTATTGATAGTGAATTTTATTGGCGATGTGATTGACGGTTAATTTAATTGACTCGTAATTTGATTGACAGTTAATTTAATTGACTGGTAATTTGATTGACAGTTAATTTAATTGACTGGTAATTTTGATTGACATTTAATTTAATTGACTGGTAATTTTGATTGACATTTAATTTAATTGACTGGTAATTTTGATTGACATTTAATTTAATTGACAGGTCAATTCATTAACTACTGATTTAATTGACAGCTGAGTCCATTGATTGTCTGATGATTTCTGTATATGTATATAATCGTCTTGTTTGTAGTGATGATTTAAGACTAGAAAATAAAACCTGCTATAGTTTATCATGTACTATAGTTAAAAAGTAGTGAAAAAGAAAATATAAAAAAACATTACATGTGGATTTACTCATACTTTGGGTATTTAGTGACATATTTTGTTATTGTTGATTAAATTTAATTTAATCATGAAGTATAAAATAAAATTGAAGAAATATGAATTTTGTGTCGGTTCATCTCCAGTTTGTTTGTTTTCTTTTTTTTTTTCGTTCTTTCATCTTTAACCTCGTTTGTTCATATCGTTTGCTCGTCTGTTGGTTCATTTGTTTGTTCGTTCATTTGTTTGTTTGTTCATTTGTTTGTTCGTTCATTTTTGTTTGTTCGTTCATTTGTTTGTTCGTTCATTTGTTTGTTCGGTCATTTGTTTGTTCGTTCATTTGTTGGTTGGTTTGTTCTTTCATTTGTTTGTTCGTTCATTTGTTTGTTCGTTCATTTGTTTGTTTGTTCGTTCATTTGTTTGTTCGTTCATTTGTTGGTTGGTTTGTTCGTTCATTTGTTTGTTTGTTCATTTGTTTGTTCATATATTTGTTTGTTCGTTTGTTTGTTCATATATTTGTTTGTTTGTTTGTTCATTCGTTTGTTCATATATTTGTTCATTTGTTCGTTCATTTGTTTGTTCGTTTGTTTGTTTGTTCATTTTTTTGTTCGTTTGTTTGTTCGTTCTTTTGCTAAAAAATAATGTTTAAATTTGTTTTTCGAAATAGATCAGTAAAAAGTTTAGTTCTTGATGCGTTATTGCTCGGGCTACCCCGCAAGGGAGCCTGAGTCTAGGTTTACCTTTTCTATCTATGATCTATCGTTGTTTCGAGATTACACATGACGTAATGCGTATCAATTACTACTCTATGACGTAGCCTGAGCAAACGCACTAAGTGCGTCTAGTTGGTAGAAAATGGGAAGTAAAAGGGACGATTATAATTCAATCACTCTTTCTACATTATTGTTGCCTGCCCATTTGCAAAGAAAGAGAGTCTTCACGAACTGTTTGCCAATCTGTGAGCTAATGACCAGCATAATAACAGGATTGTACAGTGAACGAGCGAAGAAAAGAAAAAGAAATCCAATAATGACCTTGAAATCAACGATTCGCCAATCCTTGAGAAAGAGCCAATTCATGACTGTCAGGGGTACCCACAGGACAATGTACACCATCAGTTGCGTGGATGCGATGTAAAATATGTCGGTGTTTATTCGGGTTGTTGTCGGAGATGCGTCTGGAGTACGACCGTTTGCGTCCGGTGTCTTTGGTTTGTGCTGAAAAACAAATATTAGTTCTTACTCAAATTCTTTTCCAGCTTTTTCAAGATAGTTGTCCAATTAAAGTGACAGTTTATTCCTTATGGATTTATTATGGGTATTTTTGTAACAAAACTTGATTTTCAAATGGTTATGTCCGTCTTGAAGCATTCTTGAAAACAACATGTATGTTCGTGAAAGGAATACTGACCGTAAGCACCTCGATCTTTCATGTTGAAATGTATACTCCTGATATCCTTACCTTTACCCCTCTCATACCACGAGGGGTTTTTCTTCCTCCCTCCGCAAAAATCAACATGTGAGAAGCGATGTGTGCTAAAATATTTAATGTAGGGGTAGTGAGTGTGTATGTGTCGAATACTTAAACATTAGCAACTAGCTTGGGAGATTCGATAATTAACGACACCCCGTATTTCGACCGCGTAAAGCAATGATTAAACCCTATATCGAATAAACGACAAGGTTTAGTCGAGAAGATAATTATGTACCAATAATGCCTTTCTGTCCTTGAATAGGATTTCGCCTTGGACAAGCCACATTAAATAAGGTGTAACATATACTCACATTGGTAACGCCGACTTTATTGGCTTTACGAACAACCTTCAGTCCCACAATGCACGACAAGACCGCGGCATACAACGGCAATGACTTCATAATGACGTTATAGGCCATGTAACTTCCTTCGCCAGGTAGCCAGGCCAGCCAGCAGGTCCCCTCGTATCTCCTATAGGCCCCCCAGCCATTCATTGGTGGGACACAGATCAGTGCGCTTGTTGACCATAATGCAAGCAACAGGATACGAACATTGATCTGTAATACACAACACAAGACGTTTAGCAACAGGATACGAGCATTGATCTGTAATACAGAACACGAGACGTTTAGCAACAGGATACGAACATTGATCTGTAATACAGAACACAAGACGTTTAGCAACATGATACGAACATTGATCTGTAATACAGAACACAAGAGTTTAGTGTTTCGGTGGAAAGAGTTGGAGCTACAATTAATCTCGTCAAAAACTAAGACAACTGCTTCAAAACAGGGACACTAGTCCTTATCCTTTTTTTTTGGGGGGGGGCTCAATTCGTTTTCAAAACCACTCCCCGTTCCCCTCCCCTTACTACACAATTTTGATCTGGCAGTCATCAAGGAATCATGTTCACACTGAAAACCAACATTGCATGGAGGGGGAGGGGGAATTTGTTGTTAAAGCCACTCCCCCTCCCCCCACTACACAATGTTGGCCTGGCAGTCGTCAAGGAATCATGTTAACTGAGAACCAACATCGCATGTATGGGGGGGAGAGAGGGGGGGAGGAGGAGGGGAGCTGATTATGGTAAAAAAGTACAGTTGAAGGTCAAAATAAAGAAAACCGTAAAGTGTCTCACTAGTTTTTACATCAGCCTGTGTTGCCGGCGGTCTGCGGTTTCGGGAGAGAAGAGAGGGAAAGAAACCGCAGACCGCCGGCAACGTAGGCTACGAATACATAAATGGCTGACCTTGTTAACAAAAATCATGTGATACACCGCTGGACGTAACGTAGCCAAACATCGGCTCAAAGCAATAAGAGACACACTGTTGACAAACACGGTGCTCAGAGTGGCATGGAAAAACCCTTGGATATTACAAGCAATAGGAGCACGTTCTCCAAGAGTATGAAACAACAGACCCAGAACAAAGAACGGCCCGTTCAGTAACGGGGTCAGTAAGTCCACAACTATAATGTTCTGTAGTAGAAGATGTGGAATAGTTTTGAACTTTTTCTGGATTACTATCAAAGTCAGAATATTGAATATCACAGAAACAATTCCCATGATTCCAAACACCGCTAACTGAGCCTCGATTTCGGACATTTTCTGTGCCGCACGAAATGGTGGGACATTTTGGGAGCCCATATTTGTGCCATTTGTAGCGTTGTGGGCTGTAGCGGTGAGGTTACCCATCCTGTAAATAATGGTTGTATGTTAGTGTTAATAACATGCAATAAATTAAAAACATACTCGCATGCTACTCGCATGATGATGATTGTGTTGTTGATGATGATAATGTGGTGATGATGATGATGGTGATGGTGATTTTGTTGATGAAGATGATGCTGATGATAATAATCTATAATATACTTGATGATGGTGGAGATGACAAATAATGATGGATGATGGTGACATCACTAACTATATCATCACCACCATCATCATCATCATCACCACCATCATTATCATCACCACAATCATCATCACCACCATCATCATCATCACCACCATCATCATCACCACCATCATCATCATCACCACCATCATCATCATCATCACCACCATCATCATCACCATCACCACCACCATCATCACCATCATCATCATCATCATCATCACCATCATCACCACCATCATCATCATCACCACCATCATCATCATCACCACCATCATCATCATCATCACCACCACCATCATCATCACCACCATCATCATCATCACCACCATCATCATCATCATCACCACCATCATCATCATCATCACCATCATCATCATCACCACCATCATCATCATCATCACCACCATCATTATTATCACCATCATCATGATAACGCTGTCATTATTACTATCATTATTATCACCACCAATACATCATCATTACTATCATCATTATCACCACCAATACATCATCATTACTATCATCATTATTACCACCACCATCATCATCATCACTACCAATACCATCATCACCATCATTATTATCACCATCATCATGATAACGCTGTCATTATTACTATCATCATTATCACCACCAATACCATCATCATTACTATCATCATTATTACCACCACCATCATCATCATCACTACCAATACCATCATCACCATCATTATTATCACCATCATCATGATAACGCTGTCATCATTACTATCATCATTACACCTGTACCATTGCACATTTGATTATATACATAGATATTTTCGCTATATATAAGTAATAAAGATTATTTATTATTATTACCATCATTATTATCACCACCACTACAATCATTACTATCATCATTATGGACATCATCAAGCCGTCATTATTAGTGACGTCAGATTATTTCGTTGCATGTTCGTTTGTTTTCAATACATTCATGTTAGTTTAGATTGTTTGTTCGTGGAAGTTTGTTCCGTTTCTCAGTGTCATTTACTCATCTAAGTCTCTGAATATATTAGTTGTCAAGAACATCACACAGTTCTACCTTTTAGGAGTTAAAATCAACAAGGCCGCTTTGGCAGTTATATTGTTTAAAGTAAAATAAATAATAATTAGTTATTCTATTCTTGCATTTCATTTAAAGCAATATACGAGCTAGAGCTAGTTATGGGGAGTAAATATCGTATTATTTATTACGAATCAATGAGACCCACAATGCCCTTTGGTCTTGGAATTCACTATTCAGTATTCAACGTTTTTTAAAATAGCTGTAAAACAGTAGAGGATATCCACCAGCTGAACAAGGGGGCCGGCTCAATTTGCAATGTCTTCAAAATGGTCTTATCGTATGTGAGCACAGCTGATAACTCCCACAGGAAGAAACTGTGTGATTCATAGTGGGACACTTTTGCTCTTTTTTAGCCGAGTATTAACCTGATTGCAGTGCATTTGAGGTTTGATGAAGGTTTGATGAACACCACGATTGAATTAAAAAACGGCGCTGATCACACAAGAACAGTTTGATCGGTTTATTTCATGGATATAGTGTTTGCCCTCTATTTCTCAGTAGCAATATGATTTTCTGATTTCATGTATATAGTGTTTGCGCATTAGCATTTTTATTTCATAAATATAGTGTTTGCGCTTTATGCCAGAGACAGGTAAAAATCCCCGAATTAAGTGGAAATGTTTTTGTTACTTACTTGAAGGCAAAATCACAACGCAGACGTTGTCTTCTCTCTAGTGTTGTTCTTTGCTTGCAAGGAAACTGGAAAGAAAAAACCAGATGTTAAGTATTGCCACTCGTATAGATATCCCAAATCAGTACGGAATAATATCTTTAAAATGGTAACTTAGAAATAAGATGTTTTCAAATTGCCAAATACTAACTCCAAGCTAAATGAAATTTCAGTCGTTTTGACCTTAAACTTTACGAAACTGCCATTTTATTGATTTTGTAAGCTGTTTCCGCAACGAACGTACCAAATGTAAAATAAGAACTTGTTTGAGCACCTTTATACTTCTATAGATACCGGATCCTTTGAACATCAAACGTAATTAATTAAAGTTTGACGGAGAAAACATTCTTAATGAGACCGTGCACTAATAGGAAAGTTCATTTGAAGTTATCGAGTCGATTTCGCGGTTTTTTTTTTAGGTTTAACTATGCTGTGTATACACAAAGCTGATGAAAACTGTCACTGTTAAACTGAGAGAAAATTAGAATTTTTATTATTATTATTATTATTATTATTATTATTATTATTATTATTATTATTATTATTATTATTATTATTATTGTTATTTTTTTTTTTGAAAATTATTTTTCGCTATAGCAGTCATTTATTTATCATTACAAACAATTCAACAATGTAAACGCATAGAGTTCAGATATGCGTATCTAAGAACGTTATATTATTATTATTATTATTATTATTATTATTATTATTATTATTATTATTATTATTATTATTATTATTATTATTATTATTATTATTATTATTATTAAAACTTCGGCGATAAAGAAATAACCATTTAGAAACTCATTTTATGTTTTAATAAATATGAATTGAAATAGTTTAAATTGATCACATGTAATCATTTTTCAAATGAATTTAAGTGGCTATATCACTATATTACGGTAACCTTCGCACTTGATTAATCAGTATGTTTCTACGTCGTTATTAAACTTAAGACCTCAATATTAAAATTGTCAATCACATCAAATGAACATTTAATTTGCCGAAAGATGATTTAATAAAAAAAAAGCTAGTGAAAAAATATGTGCTATTTTAAGGTGTGTTAGCGAGTAATATGTGAAATGTGGAGTAGTTATTTATGGCGGCTAGGCAATGATCGTTGTAGTTGAAAAAGCCTTAAGGCTATTCCTTTAGACCAAAAGCGAATTTTTCAGCTCTGTAACCAAGAAATTGTTCCCTCCTAATTTGTACATGTATATAGCTAATTCAATTAACGTTGTCGTTGAAAAAGCCTAGTCCTTCAGACCAAAAGAGACTTGTACAACTTCAAAACCAATTAAAATTGTCGTTGTAAAGAATAAGAGTTATATAATTTGTTCTTGTAACCCAAATAAAATATTAAAAATCATTTGAAATTTGTTGTGCCATATTTATTTTTCTTTGTTTACTTTTTTTTCTGTGTTGGTTTTTTTTAATTTGATTTTTATTTTTTATTTGCTTCTTTGTCGAAATGTCAGTGTTACCACCTGTTCTCAGTGCAAATGTTAATGTGAGGATTTCTTGATCTAGTGGTATCTAGATATCTATCTAGATATAAGATATCTATCCCCGGGGGGTTCTCCCTTTGTCCAAGTGGTAGGGGTGATCGGCGGAGGCTTTGGAAACGACCCCTTAAAGGTACGCACAGACAAAAATAACTGATAAAGCCTTGCTGATTTCAACCCCTAAAAGGTACGGCTGTGCGATGTTCTTGCCAGCTTCAAGCTTACTTTTAGCAACAAAGCAGAGTAAAAATGACCCTTACAGGTACGGAATCATTTACAAATCTTTGTACAGTGCTGTCCACCAGGCACCAGGCAATGTCACACTCCATCTATGTGTATGGTGGTGTATTTGCGCATTACGCGCGGTGCGTCGAGTATAGGAAAGAATCAAGTGTTCACGGTTCGAGTATCCTCGCTGTAACCGTTAACGTTTGTTAAAACAAGTAGAAAATAACGCTTTCTTAGTTACCATACAAGTTACCAGCACAATAACGGCTACAATAAAATACATTAAACTTATCTTTTAGCTCTGTTGTAATTTTTGACACGAAGTAGTTTATGCAATCCAAGTTTTTTTTCCCCCACAGTAAACCCATTTTAAACTGCTGTATTTCCAAACGAATCGATAGCCTACTTATAATACTAGACTTGTAATGAGATGGTATTCTCCAAATGATAGCATTTTCAGTCCTTTTAGATTAAGACTATTAAGTCAAAAGATATCGAGATTTAAACACAAATGAATTCAAGAGAAACTATACTTTCAAACTGCGGTATTCTGAAAAAACTTTTATAGTTTGTCTTTCCATGGCGTTTGCAGGATATTTACGACATTCATAGCTAATATTTTACTTTTAGTAGAAACGTTGGCCTAAAATATATCAAAATGGACGCGAAGTTCATGGAAGTTAAGGCCGATTTACACGATACGATTATCGTGTGCGACTTGTAGTATACGACTCAAATGATCTCCAAGTCGTGCCGTGTAAATGCCCCTACGACTTGCCTACGACTGACGTACGCGAGCTACAACTTGTAGTAGGATTTTGAACCAAGGATCAAAACCCTACGACTTGTCGTAGGAAAATGACGTGATTTGTCCCATATTAGGACTGGATCTAGTATTTCGTCCAATCACTCACGATTTTAGCAACGGCGTATACGAACCGTATACGACTAGTCGTGCGCGTGTGAATGGTACCTACTACAATTTGTAGGCAAATCGTATACTACAGTCGTAGGTCAAAATCGTATCGTGTAAATCGGCCTTTAGCCGATGGGATTATTCATGCTACGTTTTCACGTGCTGATTTGGTACTGTAACAAAAAACCCTACCCCCACTCCCTAAGCAGTGACATCATCTTTCTCTGGAGGACACTGTAAGTCAGAATTGACATCATTTGGGTATTTTAAATAACGATAGACAATAGAGCGAAAACACTAAAATCATGAAACAAAAACAAAATAGTTAGTAATATTAGTTTCGATTTAGTCACTATCTAGCATCAAATACAAAAGGGAACAATACCAAATTAACTTGTTTTTGAAACTAATTAAGAATTATTACACAGTGGCAACACAGGGACCCCCAACAGATATCACGAGCAGTAGTCGACACAGGAAGCCCAAGCGACGAACAATCGCATGCGCGCGCGTTTTTCATCTATTTTATTCATAATTATTGATTGATTAGGGGTCCCTGTGGTGGCAATTTTATTTTATTTCACTGATAAAGTGTTTTCGCTTTAGTATAGTAAAAGTAATAATTAGTTTAGTTTAGTTTATTTGCTCTCTTTAAATATTACAATTTATACATAGAATTAGTAATACTAAAATGATTTACAGTTTTGATTTACAGTTTGGTTTGAATATAAGAAGAGCCTGGGGGCTAAATGAACTGTTAGATTTTCTAGTTAGCCCCCAGTCTTTTAGTTACAATAGTAATTCTGGAATAAAATAGACTAGATGACGATAATCAATCAATTTTCCTTTTAATATTTCATATAAATGCATTGTTAAAGCGTGATTTATGTGTCGTTCGTATCAAGAAGTATTGATGCTTAAACAATTGAAATTATGATGTCAGCAACGGCCGGTGTAGACCACGACGATGACAGTACAAGATGCCCTGGTTGATGCTGCTTTCATGGCTGTCAGTCGGATCACTTTGTTGGTGTAGTGTTAGTGTCTGGAGAGTGATGGTGTAGTGTAGTGTTGGTGTCTGGAGAGTGATGGTGTAGTGTAGTGTTGGTGTCTGGAGAGTGATGGTGTAGTGTAGTGTTAGTGTCTGGAGAGTGATGGTGTAGTGTAGTGTTAGTGTCTGGAGAGTGATGGTGTAGTGTAGTGTTAGTGTCTGGAGAGTATGTGTGATGTTTGTTAAGAGAACCTCGTAGAAGAGTCTCGACGCGAAGTGCTTGTTTAGTGTGTGCAGTTATATAGAGCAGATTTCGTATTACAGTGAAAAGTTTAAGGCGCTGTTACACTGTGCAATTTACTCAGCAACTTGTTGCGCAATGCTTGAAAATGTTGCGTTGCAAGTTGCCGAGATGAAGTGATACACTGCAAAGCGATCTTGGCAACTTGCAATAATTTTTGACGATTCACGGTGCTCTGGGGGACTAGGGAAGAGAATTGAAAATGTGCGCATGCGTCCTTGAAAAGAAATGCTTTAAAATTGCGACACAAGTTGCTGAAGGGGTGATACACCGTGCAATGGCGTTGCAAGTTGCTGAGTTCCGTTGCAAAAAGTAGAACTGAAGTCTACTTTGTGTCACGCTGTCTGCAACAAAAAAAAAAGTCGGCCACTGTTATACGGTGCAATTCTTCAACAACTTGTGTTGCAACGGCATTGCGAGACAAGTTGCTGAGAAAATTGCACAGTGTAACAGCGTCTTTAGTGCCGTGTGCGTGCCTTGCCGCGAACGTGATGTTTTAGAATTTCTTGACGTGCCTTGGCCGCGTTTGTGCCGTGAGCCTTTCACAGTCATACGAAGTCTGGTCTATGGTCAGTTATGCATGTAGTTGTATTCATTGCATAAAAAATAATGCAGCAACAGCAAAGACCACGATGAGGACAAAACAAGATGCCTTGGATACGGTATTGCCCTTACTGAGAGAGAATAATAACAATACAAATTAATATGATGATGATGATGATGATGATGATGATAATAATACCGATGAAATATGATGATAATGATGATGATGATGATGATAATACTGATGATATATGATGATAATGATGATGATGATAATAGTGATGATGATAATGATCTTGATGATAATACTGATGAAAATAATAGTGATGATGATAATGATGAAAATGATCACAAAGATGATGATGATGACGATTATTGTGACAATGAAGACCCTGACAATTAATGACGACGATGATGATAATAATGACGACAATGATGATAATAATGACGACGGTGATGATAATAATGACGTCGATGATGATAATAATGACGTCGATGATGATAATAATGACGACGATGATGATAATAATGACGTCGATGATGATAATAATGACGACGATGATGATAATAATGACGTCGATGATGATAATAATGACGACGATGATGATAATAATGACGACGATGATGATAATAATGACGTCGATAATGATAATAATGACGTCGATGATGATAATAATGACGTCGATGATGATAGTAATGACGACGATGATGATAATAATGACGACGATGATGATAATAATGACGTCGATGATGATAGTAATGACGACGATGATGATAATAATGACGTCGATGATGATAATAATGACGTCGATGATGATAATAATGACGACGATGATGATAATAATGACGACGATGATGATAATAATGACGACGATGATGATAATAATGACGACGATGATGATAATTATGACGACGATGATGATAATAATGACGACGATGATGATAATAATGACGTCGATGATGATAATAATGACGACGACGATGATGATAATAATGACGACGGTGATGATAATAATGACGACGATGATGATAATAATGACGACGATGATGTTAATAATGACGACGACGATGATGATAATGACGTCGATGATGATAATAATGACGTCGATGATGATAATAATGACGTCGATGATGATGATTGCAACTTACCTTGGTGTTGTGGCTGGTTTTGGAGTGGTTGAAGTTTGTACCGGTTGTGCGGCAGGTATGATAATTATTTTTTTCCCACTGTATCCTCTGTTGGAATGTTGTTCAAAAGTGTCACTCTTTCCATACGCCCAAGCAATGTAGTATGCTTTCCCTGGCTGAGAAAAGAGACAAAAATGTGGATGATGGTAATGATAATGGTGATGATTGATATCCTTAGCACTAACTCTATGTCTTTGCTGTCCCCTGTGTCTATCTTTCCCATATAGTATTATTGATATCCTTACCACTAACTCTATGTCTTTACTGTCCCCTGTGTTTATCTTCCCCATATAGTATTATTGATATCCTTACCACTATCTCTATGTCTTTGTTTTCCCCTGTGTTTATCTTTCCCATATAGTATTATTGATATCCTTACCACTATCTCTATGTCTTTGCTGTCCCCTGTGTTTATCTTCCCATATAGTATTATTGATATCCTTACCACTAACTCTATGTCTTTACTGTCCCCTGTGTTTATCTTTCCCATATAGTATTATTGATATCCTTACCACTAACTCTATGTCTTTACTGTCCCCTGTGTTTATCTTCCCATATAGTATTATTGATATCCTTACCATTAACTCTATGTCTTTACTGTCCCCTGTGTTTATCTTCCCCATATAGTATTATTGATATCCTTACCACTAACTCTATGTCTTTGCTGTCCCCTGTGTCTATCTTCCCATATAGTATTATTGATATCCTTACCATTAACTCTATGTCTTTACTGTCCCCTGTGTTTATCTTCCCATATAGTATTATTGATATCCTTACCATTAACTCTATGTCTTTACTGTCCCCTGTGTTTATCTTCCCATATAGTATTATTGATATCCTTACCATTAACTCTATGTCTTTACTGTCCCCTGTGTTTATCTTCCCCATATAGTATTATTGATATCCTTACCACTAACTCTATGTCTTTACTGTCCCCTGTGTTTATCTTTCCCATATAGTATTATTGATATCCTTACCACTAACTCTATGTCTTTACTGTCCCCTGTGTTTATCTTCCCATATAGTATTATTGATATCCTTACCATTAACTCTATGTCTTTACTGTCCCCTGTGTTTATCTTTCCCATATAGTATTATTGATATCCTTACCATTAACTCTATGTCTTTACTGTTACCTGTGTCTATCTTCCCCATATAGTATTATTGATATCCTTACCATTAACTCTATGTCTTTGCTGTCCCCTGTGTTTATCTTTCCCATATAGTATTATTGATATCCTTACCATTAACTCTATGTCTTTACTGTCCCCTGTGTTTATCTTTCCCATATAGTATTATTGATATCCTTACCACTATCTCTATGTCTTTGCTGTCCCCTGTGGTTATGTTTCGCTCAAACTGTATGGTTGTAATTCCATTGGTTTCACTGCCGCTGATTAGACCGATATCTTGGTGACCATCCCTAACAGGGGTTGTTTCACTAGTGGCATAGTAGTCCTGGTAAAGATGGTGATAGTAATTATGATTTAGTACATAATGCTGATGGGTATTCATTGATGATATGGCCACAAGCAGAGACTGTCCCGATTTTGATTTACGATAATGATGAAATATTATTTAGTACATAATGATGATGAGGACAACGATGATTGGTATTCAATGATTCATGATGATAATTATCAGTAGTATATTGTCCATGTATTGTCGATAGCATGTCGATAGCTTGTCGATAGTTTGTCGATAGCTTGTCGATAGCATGTCGATGGCTTGTCGATAGTTTGTCGATATCTTGTGGATAGGTCGATATTATTTCCTATATACCTCGATGTGGTTTTGGCTATTGGATACCCAACCAATCATAACATCCATGTCTTTCATTCCTGAGTTGAAGTCCGATATCCCAAGTCCAATCCATCCAATTGTTCGTACAGTGACAGTGAAGCTGACCTTTTTAGCAGCTGAGTTGTACTTCCAGGAGACACTGTAATGCCCATTGTTGAAATCACGAGAACTTGAAAAGAACAAAGGAAAATAGGTGAACACAAAACAGAAGACCGCTGGGGTTGACGCAGGCTCGTTTGTACTTCGCTAAATGTTAATTGTTCTTGACTCATGAGCCTCGTGTTAGCGGTTAAACGGACCACATGTATATGAGGCTAGTCAGTTCTGTATTATTAATGTATGTGATGTAGAGGCGATCAATAAATTAACATAATTTAAACTTTGCTTTGTATTCATTTGAAGTTATTTTGCGTATCAAAGATACGTATGCAATCTTGAAAACAATGCCATTATCATATATGGTATTGTAGGTAAGAAGTAACAAAACACTTTGATTTGCGCGCGAGATTTTGTTTCTTTTTTTTACAGGTTGAGATTGCAGCAGAACAATAGGCATATCTTTGATACGGATTCATCTTTTAGCTGTCATGTTGCTTTTATAATAACTTAAGGTTTTAAAGGAACATTTTGAATCATTTTGTTGTAGATAGTGTGTATTAAGTGGCCGTTCTTCATTATATTGCCTCAACTACCAGTTAAAGCGAGAACACTAAAACCATATGAAATGAAATCACAATAGTTACTGTATATAGTAAAACATGGAATTACGTACTTTGCAGGTATTGCGGCAGATGAAGTTGGCGTCAAGTTGGTTGAGGTTGAAGACGGCGAAATCGTTTGAGATGATGATGATGGTGGTGGTGGTGATGGTGATGATGATGAAGATACTGTTGAAAATGATGATGGTGATGATGGTGGGGATGATGATGATGATGGTGATGGTGACGGTGGTGTTGTCGACGACGACGACGATGATGATGATGGTGATGATAATGGTTGGGATGATGATGGTGGTGGTGGTGATAGTGGTGATGGTGATGGTGATGGTGATGGTGATGGTGATGGTGATGGTGATGGTGATGGTGATGGTGATGGTGATGGTGATGGTGATGGTGATGGTGATGGTGATGGTGATGGTGATGGTGATGGTGATGGTGATGGTGATGGTGATGGTGATGGTGGGGGTGGTGGTGGTGGTGGCACAAGTTCAACCTTTGTAGGCGAGTATCCACGATTTGTATGATGATATTCTACTTTATTATATAACATATAGTGGTATACCGAGTGATATCAACTAGATAAAAAGCCTATCCTAGTCATGAAGATATCATTGATATCACACATGTGTTATATCACTCTCAACCAATCAACTTCAAAATATTTTTTTTTTCTTTTTTCAATCTGTTATATAATAAACAGAACATTACATGTGCGCTTGGAGATATGAATTTTATCTTCTCGTGTTGAAAAGATATCCCACTCGTTCGCTGCGCTCACTCGTGGGATATCTTATCAACACTCGAAGATAAAATTCATATCTCCGCGCGCCCATGTAATATCCTCTATGTATCTGAACTGCTAAACGCCCATGCTAGATAATACTTAGACCCAGCCTAAAGTATACAAAGATATTACCATAGTTAATAGAGGGGTCTGGCTATAAGAAACACGACAAACTTTAAAGGTACTGACAAAGATGTGACGGTTATGACCGTGTACAATCTTTTATCATTCATTTACTTAGCTTGACTGACCTGACCAAAACCTATTCATTGGCTGATTGTCTAATATAAGTACTATATGTACTATGTATTACTATGTACTATACAGCTATCCATTGTCTAATATATGTACTATATGTACTATGTATTACTATGTACTATACAGCTATCCATTGTCTAATATATGTACTATATGTACTATGTATTACTATGTACTATACAGCTATCCATTGTCTAATATATGTACTATATGTACTAATATGTATTACTATGTACTATACAGCTATCCATTGTCTAATATATGTACTATATGTACTATGTATTACTATGTACTATACAGCTATCCATTGTCTTATATATGTACTATATGTACTATGTATTACTATGTACTATACAGCTATCCATTGTCTAATATATGTACTATATGTACTACCGACGGGACGTCACAGATCTAACTCAATTCCTTAAGTTCCATACGGGAACTATGGACATAGACTTAAGTAAATATATCTCTCCTGTCTATTCAAAATACAAGACCCGTAATTATGACCCAAATAATTATCATATGATTAGCTCGCACAAACAAAACTATTTTACGTGTTCCTTTTTTCCAAGAGTCCTAAAGCATTGGAACAATTTGCCATCCCATTTCAAGAATCTCAACTTGAAACAATACAAAGAACATTTACATAATATATATTATAACAAACTGCAAATGTACCAGCCACCATAAACTGTCTTCACCTTTGGCTGTTTTCCCTTTTATACAGCATAATATCTTTATTTCATTATATCTTTTTTCGTTGTATCTTATTTCTTAGGGGATATTGCAAAGCAATTGGGGCTCTGCCCTGTGTCTTTATCCCTGCCACTGTGGCAAATTGAGTAAAATAAAAATAAAAAAATAAAAAATAAAGCTCACCATATAATACAATTAATCATGGCAGTTGCAAACTAGAAAGCCTTTGCTCCTTTGGCCACTGCACACAATTTCCAACTATTGACAATTTTAAGCATATTCTATTGCTAGAATTATAGCAATTCTAGTTTTGTAAATAGCCACATGTCTATGTGTTAATAAAGAATTGAATTGAACGACAATGAATTAATATGAATAGTTTACCTCGATTTTGATATCTTTGTCGGCATCACCCGTGTCTAGCTTTCGTTTACATACAATAGTTGTGACGCTACCGGCTTCAGAGCCTGAGACGAGTTTGTAGTCTTGTTTCGTGTCCACATCAGGTGTTTTTTCCCTTGGTGACCAGCGGTCCTAGTGTAAATGACAACAAATGAGAAATATTGAAGTCACAATCAAAACTAAACATCGGGCATGTTCTCTTCTCTTTTTTTAGTTTTTCCCTTTTTGTTGTTGTTGTTGTTGTTGTTGTTGTTGCTGTTGTCATTACTTCTTCTTATGTAAATGTATTTTGGTTCTGCGAGTATGTGTGTGCGTAGGTTAAATGTGAAGGATATTACAACATACGAACATTAGTAAATTTTCCTAATACAATAAATGTATAAAATATAATAATGTAAAAAATATTAAAATCTAAAAATGTACTAATATTTAGAGAAATTTACTTATAGTCATAATAATGCATCTTTTATCACGATGTGTAGTAAAAATGTGTTGTACTTTTGTTAATAAAAGACTTTAACGTCACAGGTCGAACTCTTGGATATATTTATTTTTTCTTGTTCGTGTTTTCTTTTGTGTTTACGCACGACAGAGCAGTTCCGCCAAAGTTAACATTAATAACTTTGAGAACATTTACATATACTTCTTACCAAAGACAATTCCACTTTTATTTTTTGAGAGACCGATCTCATCATTAGCTTATCAATAAAAATTATTACCGTAAATATTGTATGATTGGACTCCGTTATAGCAGCGCAATTAAAATAACAATATCTAATCACGAATACCAAAAAAGGAAATGTTAACAAACTCTTATCGCGAGAAAACTTTAGCAAAATTAATGACAATTACTATTTGCCAATTTACGAAAGGACCTCGTTTGTCATTCAGCTGTTAATTTTGATGTTTAGCCGTGCAGATCGATCGATGCAAAAATATTTTTTGTTTTAATTTTTCTTTCTTAAAGGCTATATTTGTTTTTATAGAATAAGAAATAAAGAATTCTGTTAGTGAAACAGATGTCCTTTGGCTTAAAAAGTTCGCTTCGGATCAAGAGTAATTATATGA
Source organism: Metridium senile (assembly GCA_949775045.1). NCBI lineage: Eukaryota > Metazoa > Cnidaria > Anthozoa > Actiniaria > Metridiidae > Metridium > Metridium senile. The sequence goes on along the minus strand of OX459103.1, from coordinate 408,779 downwards.
AAATAAACGCAAGGTATTGTAATTTTAAAATATCTCACTGTTTCAAACATCGATATTTTTATTTTTATAACAGCACACTGAACGTTTTGAAAATAGTTGATTTAGCAAATATATTCAGCTTAAAAATATATGAATAATTAATTATAACATATCGAAAAGTCTTTCTAGTTCAGTGTTTCTCCGTAAACCTTTTTTTCACAAAGAATCTCCGAATATATTCCCAAATACTTTTTCGTTATCAAAAGATTGATAACTGAAGAGTGAACTGAAGAGTGGACTGAAGAGTGGACTGAAGAGATTGATCAAAAACGAAACTAGTTTCCACTGAAAATTTAATTTGTCGTTTTGGCGTACATGTGAAAGATATAAAGTTAGGAATTTATGCTTATTGCAACCAATCTACCGTGTCTACGTTATCATTATTTTCTATTATGTACATCTATATATTGCTAGTTAAACTATGTAAACCATCATCTACAAAAACACAACGGCATCCTCGCGGGACTGCAAAAACAACTCCAAAAAACGAGTAATAATAATAATAATAATACTAATATTTACATAGAGCAGTTTATGATAAAAATGTTCAGCTGCGCTGTAAAATATGTACAAGAATTTCAATAAATAACAACATTAAAAAAAAAAGTGTTAGTCGCTAAGTTATAACGCAAGATTAATGATATGGTTAAAGAAAAAAAATAAATGGAAACTAGCGAGTAAACTAGTAGAGGCTGCGTCGGTGTTTGATGTAAACGATAGGGAAGAAGGGCTAAAGCTCGAAACGTCAGTAAAGTTAAGTCAACATTTTTTACGGTGTTACAAATTTCATTATATTACCTATCGATATGGTTAAATTATTATCTACGCTAAATAAAAGTTTGAGAAGTATAATCACGCGCAATTGCTTTACCTCAACGGTAGCAGTACCACTCTGAACCTTCCCAATAAATAGATCAATATTCGTCATATCCTTATTGACGTTAGAAATACCGAAGGCAACATAGCCAATCGTCTTGACAGTGGCCTTGAACTCTATCTCTTGAGTAGCGGGAAGATGTTTCCACTCGATAACGAAATCTCCATTTTTAAAATTCATCGAACCATCAGCACTTACAAGGGATTCAGAGCAAAACAAGACAAGCAAGAAACACAGAATGACAGTCATTTTAGATGTCATCATTTCACTTGTCAGAGAGAAACTATAAACAGGACTAATAACTGAGGGTTAATATAGTGGATCGAAAATGGGCGTTTTTATTATTATGTTTAATATAGTAATAACGCTAGCCTATTGTTTCTCCTAATAGATTAACGACATCAATCAGCCTATCATTCTCGTACCCAGATCCTTCTCAGCTTTCTAACGAAAGGTCGTAGGCTCTGGGAAACCTGATAATATCAAGTGATCTGATTGGCTGAGTGGTATAACAATAGCAATGGACTAAATAGGTACATCACAGGTAGCCCAAGCTCACTATTTACAAGAGAATATAAGGCGACTTTTAAAACTTCGAAGTTTTTCAACGAAATATTAATACAATTCAATAAAAACTTTCATTGTCATTTTCAGTTATTATTTAATTAAGTATCTGTGAAGATTTCAAGCAATTTGGGTTAAAATTAAACAAGTTACGGCTATTTTTAAATTCGCCTAACTCACTGTGGCGGGAAGGTTGCAGCTTCGGAGAACCTAAGACACGTGTCAACATTCTTTACAGGCTCATAAATCCTTTCTTTTTTAAGTTTATAGAATTCTGATCCAAGAATGTTATTCTACCGTAATGTTTCCTTATCCGTGCCTAATTTTACCGCTCAAATGCACTTCTTTAACGATTAAAATCAATTCATAAAACATAAATAGTTGGCACATTGATTCAAGCGTGCCAATAAGGCTCGTACAGAAGATGATTATTCATGAATATTAATTAACTCGTGCCCAAACAACTCGGTCGAATTAAAGATGGCGCATGCGCTCTGTTGACGCTGTCACAACAATTCTGGCTTCCGGTTCGGTAGGGTTTCCCAGAGCCTACGATCTGCCAGAAAGCTGAGTAGGGTCTGGGTACGAGAATGTCAGCCTATGAGAATGGTGTAAGGTGAATAGAGTTATGAATAATAGGGGAATAAAAAAGCGTGTCCATCCGATACCATCTTCAAGCTTATCATCGTAAAGAAAAATTATTTATTAGGCCAGAATGAAAAAAAGCTCTGCTTTATCTGGTTTTCTTTTTAACCAATAAAGGTTTATTATTATTTATTTATTTATTGTCAGAATCTTTAAATAAATAGAAATCAAAATAATAATACTAATGATAATAATAATAATAATAATAATAATAATAATAATAATAATAATAATAATAATAATAATAATAATAATAATAATAATAATAATACTGAATAATAATAACAATAATAATCATAATCATAATAATGACGAAACTTAGAATATCAATAAAATTAGTGAAAGCAATCATAGATAGAGGACAAAGGATTTTGTACCGAGTTTGAATACTTTTTTTCGCGGATATATTGTAAGCTTTCTAAGGAACAAAGGCTTAAAGTTTAAGTAAGTTTTCTAGCAATAATCATACAGTATTCATAGATATAAACTAGTAAAAAATTTTTTTTAACGAGTGACAAAAGAGCCCCCACCCCCACCCTCTGGGAAAATGTACACAGGAAGTTTAATTTCAATTATTTCAATTATGTGCGGTCAGACTTTTCTCTCCAGATACAAAAATACACTATAGCTGCACGTAGGATAACTTACCACGCCGTATCGTAACCGTATCAGTATCGTAATCTCGATAGAGCGGTTTTCGTATGAGGGGGGAACTGACCGTACCGTACTGTAACCGTAACCGTACCGTAAGCTCTATAAAAACATTGGAAAATTCTGCAGTAACAGTACCGTAACTGTGCAGTAACTATTGCGGTCAGTTTCCCACTCATACGAAAACCACTCTATTGTCGTTTTCGTACGAGTGAAATAAAAACATTCGAACTTTCGGCCGTATAGGTAGCGGTATCGCGTCATACTCAAGTTTCCCACTTATACCAAAACGACTCTATTAACACTGACTGTAGCAGCTGTTAGACTCTGTATGCAAAACTTTGCAATATTTACTACCAAATAGTGTTTGTACTAGTGTTTGTACTTTAAGTGTTTGTACTATTGAATAATGTATTAAAATAATCTCTTATGTCTTGTTGTTGACGCCGGCTCAAGAGCCTGTTAAACTGAAACCTTGACATTCCTTTCAGTTTACGAAACAAAACCCGTAAAATTACTGTGTTTTTACTTTTAGTGTTTGTACTCTATTACACACTAGGTTGTGATTATAAATACATCTATTTAATATATTCAAATAGTCTCTTATGTCTTGTTGTTGACGCCTCAACTGACCCGTGAAAAACCTTGACATTCATTTCAGTTTACGAAAAAACCCGTAAAATTACTGCCAAAAATAACCTGAGCCCATGAGCCCGTGAAAAAACGGGGATAAAACTTGACCAACTTCATCTATTTGAGGCACAGAGAGGGAAGTCCATAATATCACTTGGTCTAATATTAACGACCAAACGTAACATTACTGTGTAACTTTTCGATATAAATGAAGCGTTGTTACAATCAGACTCGCTCTACTAGAAGACATAGATAGTACGGAGCCCTCTAGGGGACATGTAAATTTTTTTTTCTGTCGAGTTTTTGGACGACTTTTTGGTCAAGTTTTTGGTCGACCTTTTTTTTTCTGTCGAGTTTTTGGTCAAGTTTTTGGTCGACTTTTTGGACGAGTTTTTGGACGAGTTTTTGGTCGACTTTTTTTTTTCTGTCGAGTTTTTGGTCAAGTTTTTGGTCGACTTTTTGGACGAGTTTTTGGACGAGTTTTTGGTCGACTTTTTTTTTTCTGTCGAGTTTTTGGTCGACTTTTTTTTTTCTGTCGAGTTTTTGGTCGAGTTTTTGGTCGAGTTTTTGGACGAGTTTTTGGACGAGTTTTTGGTCGAGTTTTTGGTCGAGTTTTTGGACGAGTTTTTGGACGAGTTTTTGGACGAGTTTTTGGTCGAGTTTTTGGACAAGTTGGGCTTCCTGTGCTTTAAACAGCGCATGCTTATAAAAACGTCCCGCGCATCGAACGAGAGCAAGATGGCGGAGTCGTCTATAGCTGAGGTAAGTTAAACTACAAAAGCTTAATCCAACCTAATTATAACTTGAAACTGTATACAAATTGTATGAAAAAATATGTACAAAACTTGCTTTTGATTAGTTCGTCGATTCGAAGGCTAGACTGTACAGACGCTATAATATACAATAGTTCTCTAGGGTTCTCTCTATTTAATACGCACTGTCGAATGTTATTACAACAGATTTGTTTATAAATAGTTCTATTCCAAAGATGATCACTATTCTTGGCTTTAGTAACTTTTCAGTTGTATCGCTTGAGTATTTAAGGTCTATTTTCATTCACAAACAAGCTCCATTTCTCATGTAAACCAGTTTGTATTTGTATTACATTGCACATGGCGTCCGAGCTGTCATCGAAAACTCATGAATTATTAATGATTTTTTAAAAATTACGTTGCAGGTTTGCAATTTATTAAGGGATGACTTGCAACAGCCAGCCCAAGTGATTGAAAAGTTCCTTTTTAGGGGTTGAAATCAGTGTTTTGGTCCATGCTCAGGGTGTCAATGAACATGAATCCCCACCAGCTATGTTTTGTGATCCCTTTTAGGGCTTAATAATACAGCAATGTTTCTTTTTAACAATATTGTCTGCATAAAACGTATATGAGCAGAAGGCACATTTTTAATTGGTCCCTTTTAACATAAGATTATAAACATAAGAGCATCCCTACCCTCTTTTATAAGGGAGACCCCCCCCCCCCCCCCCCCCTGTGTAGAATGCTGTATGTTACAAATAGATTTAAGGCAATGAAATGTTAATTTTATAAAAAACGTGTACACTATGCATAGATGAGTATATTCCGTTTATAAATGCAGAGGTGAATTAGAAAATGATAACTTTTACAAATATTGAAACCCTTTACACAAAACAATGAATTTGTTATTTTCACACATTCCGCATTATAATAAATTGATGTAATGTAAGATTTTCAATTAAAATTATTTGAAATTTAGGTGATTGACTCTCAGGATTGATTTTCTTAAACATCTGTTTTAAATGATTCACTTATATTTTGTGATTGTCCTTTTATCAGATGACATTGACAGCTGTTGCACAGGCAAGTGATGAGGATTTGAAAGAGCTTGGGCTATCAAGAAAAGAAGACAGATTGACCTTGATTAATCTATGCAAGAAAAGTGGTGATCAAAAAACACATGAAAAAAAGCAGATCTCCTTGCTACAATTCTCACTAATAACAGATCAAAAAGGAAGACTGAGGCAAGTGGAAATGCTTTAAAGAAGGGAAGTGGAGCTAGCTCCACCAAGAAGATCCAAATTGGATGGCTCCACTTCCAAGAAAATAACAACAAATACTTGTCCATAAGACAGAGCAGGGGTGGTGGGGCAAGAGATGTCACTCTTCCGCTGGATGCAACAGAAGAGGATATAACAAAAACTGCCAAGGAATTGTTTTTTCCAAAAGGAATTAGTTCTTTTGGCAAGGAAGAAAATATGTTGTTTTGTCTTGCCAACTACAAGCAAGAAATTATAGTTTATATTTAATTGTATGATTAAGCTAGAGCAATATGCCATATGTTACAGTTAGTTATAATGAACAAATTAAAAATATAATTGCATGTACATAGTTTAAATTTGAAAATTCATTTAATAAAACATGTTCAGGTTAATAGACCAGATACAATTTGTCCATTTATTGTAGCACACACTCACATGGAAATTGAATCCACAATGATAATATACATTTCTATTAAAAAAAAAAAAAAACAATTCAGGAGAACACTTTACACTTAAATTCTAAATCAATAAATATTTCAGATCATATCCCACCTCCCCTTCCCTAGGGCCATGCAATTCAATTCGCCTTTCCGGAATTCATTTTGGGACTGGGAATGAGTGTAGAAATAGTAATCTAATTAAGAAACAAACCCCTTCGTATGAAAGACCACACTAAAATTATTAAGTTTATCAAGTTTAAGAATGATTTGGCAAATACTAACTGGTTTTTGGGCTTAAAACAAATCGTACAAATAACTGAGAGAGAAAGTATGGTTTTGGGGGACGCTGTCCTAAAACCCCATACATTCTCTTATTTTTACGACTTTTAGAAGCTCAGTAAGTATTTATCCAAACATGCTCAAACTCGGTAATAATACTTATGTTTGTATGTTTTATTTTGTGGTGGGGATCATTTTTTAATTAGATTAACTTTTTCACTTGGCCCAAGTTCCCTCATGAATTCATGTTCCACCACTAATCTTTGCCACATAGCTCTATAGCCAATCTCACTTCCACTGCCTCTATGCTCTTGTTCAATAGCACTTGATATCGTTCGGAGGTTTGAGAAACTGCCTTTTCTTGTTAGGCCTTTCGAAGCAAGTACTCTTTTGAGCTGTCTGATACTTAATGGTGTAACAACAGAAGACAGCAAACTATTTCTTTTTGAGAGTATCCAAGGTGAAAGTATTCCTCAATTAGCCTGTCGCGTTCTCTCCTATCCGCCATTTTGGTTTTACATAGCATGCGCAATTCAAACTGGATAAAACTCGTCCAAAAACTCGACCAAAAACTCGTCCAAAAACTCGACCAAAAACTCGACCAAAAACTCGTCCAAAAACTCGTCCAAAAACTCGTCCAAAAACTCGACCAAAAACTCGATCAAAAACTCGTCCAAAAACTCGACAGGTAAAAAAGTCGACCAAAAACTTGACCAAAAACTCGACAGAAAAAAAAGTCGACCAAAAACTTGACCAAAAAGTCGTCCAAAAACTCGACAGAAAAATTTTTTTACATGTCCCCTAGAGGGCTCCGTATCATAGAGGCCCACAGAGGCAAGAAGACGTTTTTGAAGAGATTGATCAACTTACTGCGTACTGAAGCACAATGATTCAAGGATACATTTGGGTTTCACTCTTGTTGCAAGCTTGATGTTTGCTACTACTCCAGTAAAAGGTAAAACATTTATTTATTCTGTACATTCTCTCGGAACAAACTTTCTGCAGAATTTTTGAATGTTTTTAGAGTGGCTTTCGTATGAGTGGGAAACTCGTATCGTAGCAATCATTGCAATGAATGTTACAGTACTGTTACTGTAGAATTTTCGTATGTTTTTATATCAATTACGTTTCAGTTACGGTAAGTTTCCCACTCATACGAAAACCATGACAATACTTTGAAAATCGCTCAGAAAGCGAAGTAAATTTGACGGAATTAGTGTGTATTTATCAATTTTAAATAACAAAAAATGTGGTCGTACCTTTTAGGATCTGAAATCAGTACCTGAGTTAATTTATGCGTACCTTTTAGGGTAATTTTCAAAACCGTCCGTCGACCATACCTATATAAACATTTTCTAAGCGAGTCCCCTGCAACAAAATACAAAATACTGCTAAATTATTCTAGCCGGTAGAGTACAAACATTAAAAGTGTGCAATACTTTGCACTATTTACTACTAAATAGTGTTGATTAAACAATATAGAAAACAATAGAATTGGCATAATTTAGCAGTATTTAGCGGTATTTATATATATTACACACTTTTAGTGTTTGTACTCTATTGTTTTGTATTGTTTAATTGGCACTATAGTATTTAGTAATAAATACCATTGCACACTTTTAATATTTGTAATCTATCAAGTCACAAAAACCAAAATTTGAATATTGAATAAATGAGGAGAAAAACTAGCTCGAAATCCTAAATTATTGACTTTACTATCGTATTTTAGGTGAACAAGCAAACATCACCACAGCTACACCAGGTATGTGCACGAATTTGTTTTGTTGTGAAATCACTATTTGATAAAAATATCAACAAATATCAACTCCTAAATATCAAAACTAAGGCCCTGTTTATATGGGAGAAAGTTGTCTCGGGTACCCGAGACAGCCCTCCCCCCGAGTTACCCTGGGCGAGTTAAGTTTTAATATATCTCTTTGTAAAATTCCACCTACCGTTTACATGGGAATAATTTCTCATCTCGGTTGGGCGAGACAACTCGGGGGGCGAGATATCTCGTCTCGGCTGGTAGGGTAACCCTTGAAGGCGGGACAAGTTTTTCTCATATAAACGCATAACCCGCCTACCCGGGGTGAGACACCTCGAACTAAGGGCAAACGCGCATGCTCGCAATAGGCCAGTGAAAACAAAATGGCGACCAAGAAGTGGTCTTGGTCACAGGATATGGTAGAATGTCTCATTAAGTCATTAAAAGAGTATAAAAGTACTTGCGAATTTAACGCCGTAGACTTTAATAGTGATAAGGTCCAGTTATACGAAGGAATAAGAAAGGCAATGGCTAGGATTAACGATGAAACAGACTTCGGTCCAATGAACGCCTTTACTCCAAATAAAACGATAAAGGATATGACTAAAGATGAGTATAAAGTCTACAAGGAAATGCTTGACAAACACAAGAGTCTAACCAAACTAGGATATAACCGAATCAAGGAAAAATTAAAGAGCATAAGGCAGGACTATTCAAAAGCAGTGGTATCGGGAACAAGAAGTGGTAGTGGAAAAGTCGTATTGCAGTACTTCGACGATTTAGCATCTATTTGGGGTGGCTCTCCAGCAACAGAGCCTCTTCCATTTGGAGTTGAAAGTGCAAGTACTACTAATTCATCGGATTCTAGTAATGTAGATGACATAGAGGAAGCTACCACTCCATCAAGCCCGTCAATAATCCAAGATGACGTTGAAAACATCGAAGATAGTCATGAGTCCTCAGGAAATGAAAAGAAGGGAAAGAGGAAGGCAACAACTGTTTCCAATGCACCAAAACTTATTGATAATAAAAGGAAACACCTTGAAAAACGCTTAACATCAGCACAAAGGGATCAAAAGCTACTAGAATCAGCAAGAGAAGATACACTGATGAGAAAAGAAATGATGGATAGCTTTAAAGAATCATCCAGAAGTACTGCTATAGCAATTCAGAATATGTCAGAAACCATGAAAGGTCTGGCACAAGGTCTGACTCAAAGTATAGCAATTCTAGCAAATGCTTTGCAACCACCACAAATGTATAGCTCTCAGTGTGGTCAAAACTACAATCAGCAGTTTAATGCATCCCCATCATATTATTCTGCAAATATGCAAAGGAGATCAGGTGCAACTACATTTGCTACCCAGAGTGCTGATACAGAATGTAATGTGCTAGAGAATGAAGACAGTTCATACTTTCAGCTATAAGAAATGTACATGTACATTTATCAAGACAGTTTTAGTCATGATTGTTTGATTTGTTTGCTGGCTGAATGATGTTAAAGAAGTTAAAGGGATTTGTTAGTGCTTTTATATTCAACCATATATTAGACTAGAGTGACATTGCAGTTTGTTATTTTGTTGGAAATTTTATTTATAAATTAGTTCATATTTGTTACCCAGGTTCAGTTACAGTTGCTATGTGAATCAGTTAAATAATATGGAGGGTTGTGATGCTGTATGAATCAAAAACTTTGTGCACCTAGAAATATTTCAGACATATTAGAAAGGATGTTCTGCTGGGACAGTAAAAATAGTAAGATATTCTTTCACTCACCATAGCTGTATATTCATTTGTATATCAATATTTTACTACTACAAAGACTTTGTTTTGGTCAAGAAATATTTATAGGTGCACAGTAATTTTTCAATTTGCACAATACCTTGTTTGTCTATTTGAAGTAACCAAGAGTTTTTTCTACATATTGTTCTCAATAAATAACCTTACATCATTCAAACAAATAGTTACATCATTAAACATCATTAATTGTTCAGTGGTATTAACATTATCTTTTGTAACTGGTCACAGGTAACCTCACAGCATAACAATATGCACTAGAGTACAAACACCAAAAAGTGTGCACCAAGAATAATACAAGCCTTTCATCATAACAGAGGCACATTAGTAAATTATCAAATTTTAACACAAAATGTTTTATTAAGTTAAAGTCTAAATCATATTTTAAAAGCCCTAACCTTACTCTAAAATACAAACATCCATTTTCTTTCGCCCAAGATAAATTGTGTACATATAAAAAAATCACTAATGGTACTCTGCTGTCTAACAAAGTTGAACACAAATGTCAGTGTCTCTCTATATAATTGGGTTTACAAGAAAACAAGTTGCTAATTGTGTATCATTCAAGGAATTCTGGTCCTGGACATTAAATCATGGACGATACACAATAAGGAACCAATAATTTTTTATTTCAGTTCCAAAAAATGTTTTTTTCATGTTTTTTTCAAAACCATGTAACATACAAAAATTATAATATCAGGCACATAGAGTACAAACATTAAAAGTGTGCAACATAAATACCACTAAATACTGCTAAATTATGCTAATTCTATTGTTCTCTATTGTTTAATCAACACTATTTAGTGGTAAATAGTGCAAAGTATTGCACACTTTTAGTGTTTGTACTCTATTACCAGAAATAATATAATGTAGCAGGCCAACATTTAACATGACCAAATCTTAGATAACATAAACAGTAAAAAATCTTAGTGTCAAATGATACCAATAGTGCTGGTATAAACATGGACAATCCTGATTTTGATTTCTATCAAATGTACAGTGTAGTAATCAATATTTATGCTCTATTTATTGCCGTATAGCTGAGCCTTGAATACTTTCTCAATAGCTGACTGCTGAGTAATACTAAATGATAGGATCCCAAACAGTTATTTTTAGAATCCCATATCACATAACAAACTTATCCGCGATTCGTGCGATATCGTTTTTCTCGTGAAATTCAACGTGGAATTCCCTCGTCATTCAATGAATTTTCCTATATAATCAGACATGATTACATTGATCTTTGTATACTTGATAGAGATGGAATAATGTGACCAGCAGTTACTTATTTTTGAGCATGCTCAGAACTATCAACTTAGTCAGCATGCTTAAATATATACACTGCTGTCCACATCACTAGACTAATTGGATATGATTTTATTGGTTAAATTTTTTTTTTAAATGGCATTGAATCATAATCAGGATTGTGAGAGGTGATCTGAAAGATGTTCTTTGATATACACAGTAATAGCATGCCTGATGCGCTCCCCTTCAGAAGAATTGTATGAAAAAATTCTGTCTGGCTCAAGATTTGGTCCCTGTTCTTTGTCAAATGCCACTTGCATTTTTATTTGCTCATCATCCATCTGCATTCCATTCATTTCACAGAAATTGTGTAACACAAAACAAGAGTAGATTATCTGTGGTATGTTTTCTAGCTTCATGTCCATGGGTCTTGTTAAGATCTGCCATCTGGCTTTCAGTCTACCATAAGCACATTCTATTGGATTCCTAGATGCTCTGAGCAAATTATTAAACAAAACTGCTTCATCTGTTGTGCATGATTTATACTCTTTCATACAGTGAGGGAGTAATGTATAGGCAGGATCTGCCAGCAGCAACACTGGTACCTTGTCAAAGCCTGGCACAAGTGTTCTGTAAAGTAAAGGTAGTGTTCCATCTCTTAACATGCTGTTGATCTTGGAGTTAGCAAACACTTTGGCGTCATGTACACTTCCAGGCCATTTGCAATCAACATCAATAAACTTTCCATCACTATCGCAGACTCCTTGTACATTCAATGTGTACTTCATCTTATATGAAAAATAGTCATGTGAATTTTCAAGTGGTTGTTGAATGGGAATATGTGTCCCATCAACACATCCAAACGCTTGGGGAAAACCATGTGTTGACTCAAACTTTATAACTAGTTCTCTCATTTCGTCCTCGGTTTGAGGAAGTTTGATATACTTTGGACCAAGATAAATTGCAATAGCATTGCACACCTGACCTACTGTAAATGAAACTGTAGACTTCGCTACACCAAAGGAGTTAGCTGTCATGGCAAGGGAGCCCATATCCTTTAAGTAATATAGAGTTAAAGCCAGCTTTTTTTCGACTGACAAAGCACTTCTATTGGGCGATCTTGGATTAGGAGAAATATAAAGTCTTAATTCTTCAGCTAACCTCATGAAAACTTGTCTTGTCATCCGTAGATTGTTTACCCATTCTTCCTCCATGAGTTGTCCTTGCCACAGGTTTATCCACCACTTCTCTGTTCTTCCTGGCTTTTTCCAATGACTGCGAGGTTTTCTTGAGGAACGTAAGCTAAACTTGTGTTCTGCACGACATAGAAATTCATTCCGTTTCATGGTAGTTTGAGCTGTGACCATTTCCTGATGCAGCCTTGACTGTAAAAGTATAGCAATTAAAGCATCGATTGTCATCGTAAATATTGAAATCACACCCGAAAGTAAGACCATACAGTTAGCTACAACAACACTTCGTTTGTCCGCCATTTTGTTTCGAATATGTAACCTTGCCTATTTGATGCGGGCCTCCTGTGTTCCCATGGGTCAAATTTGTACTTCTTATCATGTGAACGTTCTATAAAGTTGTCTCGGGGGGGAGGGCTGTCTCGGGTACCCGAGACAACTTTCTCCCATATAAATAGGGCCTTAATCTATGAATCGAGATATTGGAAAATATCTTCTCAAAACCAATGGATGGAAAAGGATTGTAATGGATACTGGATAGCCTGCGTAGCAAGCATTTCTTTTGCGGGAAAAGGGATTGAAATTTTGCACTCGTCTTAGGCTACGCGCGGCCATATTAGCAACACAGCTATCCCAAAATATAACTTACTGACGTTTCGGACGCTAGTCCTCCGACGAAGGACTAGCGTCCGAAACGTCAGTAAGTTACCTTTCTTACTTTTTACGGTGTAAAATTTACCTTTTTATCACAACTGTTTCTTTAGAAACACCGACGCAGTTCACACTCTAGGTGATACAAGAAAATGCAACTAGCCAATCAGCGCGAAGCTAACAAGCTCAAGTTGTTAGCATAACCCATGACAGGAAAAAATTGCGCACCAAAACCTGCCTCAGTAGAGTAGGGTACAAATCATTTTTTTCGGTCAGAAAAATCGAAACTAAAACTCAGAAAACTTTTAAAAATTAATATACAACAATATTTACAACATTATATCACCATTATCGTCAATAAAATAAAATCATTCTTGAAAATGTAAAGCATCAAATAAACTTTTTTTAATATGTCGTGGCTCCCCTCTCTCGAACTGATAATTGGTCAGTGCGGGTTTTGCATAGGTTTAGAAGCCATTAGGGACGACGGTCAACTTCACGACTTCAAAAGCTCATTGAATCGTCGTTCAAGTCCAAAATATCTCAAGAGAAGCCATTCTAAATCTTTTTCGTTAGTTCTCGTTTCTTCTAGAAGAACAAGTAATGCCAGCTGTGCAGCTCTGACAAGTTGAAACGAGTCGAAACAAAATTCGCAGTTATAAACACGACTCTGCGAACGTACCGCGATGAAAGGAACTCGACTAAAGCATGTATATATTATATTATATCAAGGTGCAAAGAAGTTTCACATGAACATTGCACTCTTAATCCGTTGTATATTTTCTTCTTTCAATATATTCAAAGACCTTCGACACGTACTGTTTTAAGAAAATAAAAAAATATCGAAATACATGCGAATGTTGGTTGAATGAACGGCAAGCTGGGGGTTTTCCCTTCGTTTTATTTATGTTTATATACAATGCCACATTACAAAAATGCACGGGCTCAAGGCTAACAACTTTGGTGAATTCGTATGCAGGCCTGGTCGCAAATACATTACCTAGCTAGCTTACCGCTAGCTATCATATCCCAAAATATAATAATTCTCTCCCTTTCCCCGAAAGAAGCGGCTTGCTACGCAGACTAGCTACTGGATATTTACTGAGATTTTTTGTGTAAAAAATTCGATATTTATTTATTTATATATTTCTAGTTGTTCCTGTGGATTGCTGGTTTTGCTACGCCAAAACTGGTTCGTGCGAAGGAAGATATCGAGGCAGTAAACCTCGATGCACCGCAAGGCTGTGTGGAAAGACTTGGTACGATTCCAAGGTGGAGAAGTGCAAGAACAGCAAATTTAATTCTTGTGTTGACATCACGGAGTGTATTCGACAACCTTATGTGCCGACAACTAAAAGTTCAAGTACATCTGTGGCATCCATGCGCATGCTCGTGGTGACAATGGTGCTGGCTCCTATGACTGCTTATGCTATTTGCTAATTAATGAAGCATGCATGTTAGTTGATAATTAGAAATGTAATGAGCTAATTAGTCAATAATAATAATAATAATAATAATAATAATAATAATAATAATAATAATAATAATAATAATAATAATAATAATAATAATTAACTTTTCTGTAAGTAAAATATTGTAATAAATGCCAATTTATGGAGCATGTCTGTTTTAAATTTATGCCGTTTTGCAGTCCTTTGACAAATTTTAGCCAACAATCGTCCCAGCGAACCGTTTGCTGAAACCGATAGTAATCTTATTTTCAGCAAAAACATGCTCAAAGTTGTTTTGGTTAGAGAATGTAATATTTATGGATCGTTTGAAAAGCTATGCATTTTGTAGAAATTTTGAACTCCTCAAGTTTGGTGTCATTTTAAATTTGGCCGGTTTTGAGTCCTATTTTGTGATTTTTTAAGACTTTTTGGTTGTATTGTACGTTCTTTCCTTTTCAAACTTCACTTTGCTTTCTAAATATAAACAATAGATTGTATTTCTGTGTGAAAAATAGGCTGATTCTCAGTATTTCCTGAATAAAAATATCTCATTTTAGTGTTTTGTTTTCTAATTTTGCCAAATCTTGAAACGGAAATCGAGTTCGGTGCGTGACAGAGATTCGTCATGATGTCGTCACAACTGTGCTCCGTTCACCTATAAAGCACAACGCTCGACCAATCACACCGCGCGTAGTATCTCAAATATATAATAATAAGCAATAGACGACGATGCTGTCTAAAAGTACACACGAGTGACCACGAGTGAAAAAATGAAAATATGAAAAAAAGAAATAAAGAAAAAATTGAAAAAAATTGAAAAAACTGAAAAACAACCAAATAACGTAACAGTATAAAAAAAAAACAAATATGGAAGCAATAGAAAAGAAACATGAATTAAATTTAAAAATTAACAGAAAATTCAACGAAGAGAAAACAAATGGCTTGTAATAAACGTAAAAGTATTGGCATCGCATCAGTTTGACGACAATTATATAAAACTTAGCAGAGCATAAGAAATGATATATTTCTACAATGAAGAGTAAAAGAAATGAAAATTGGATGAAAAATGAAAAATAATGAAAACGTGAAAGAAAAACATTTTTTTACAAGAAGTATTTTAAAAGCTTTATTCATTCATTTTAGTTGCTACCGATCGTAGCCTATTTCATCAATAAATAATTTACGTAAACACAGAGTAAAAACTATTTACCGGTGAAACATACACTAACTAAAATAGAAACAATAGAATAGACAACCGAAAAGCAAAGGATTTCACTATTATTTGACAATATTTATTTAAGTTGTTTCACGGTTGTTGTGTTAGTACTCTATTAAAACAGCAACAATGTCTAAATTATCTAATAGTAACAATAAATCCGTAACATTTTTGAGTTTTCAAAAAATGAATATATATAGCAAAATGATCATTTCTTATATGTAATTAATTTTTCTTTTCTATTGCTTCTATATTTGTTATTTTATACTGTTATTTGGTCGTTTTTCCTTTTTTTCAATATTTTTCCTTTTTCTCAATTTTTTTTTCACTTTTCCTTTTTTTCATATTTTCATATTTTCACTCGTGGTCACTCGTGGTCACTCGTGGTCACTCGAGGTCACTCGTGGTCACTCGTGGTCACTCGTGTGTACTTTTAGACAGCATCATAGAAGACAAAGGATTTTGTACCGATTTGAATAACTTGCGGATAGAGTGGTTTTCATTAACCCATGAAACAAAGTGTAATAGCTAAAGTGTAATAGATCGTAATAGGGTGTGTAAAGACAATAAAATACAAAGCAAACAAAGTGTAATAGATCGTAATTGTCCCGGGGGGGGGGGGGGGGTACTTGACCCAGTTTCTGACGGGGACGTTCCTCTGGTACCTCTAAACCCTGACCCTATTTAAGACAGCAGAATCCTAAAAATACGTACCCTATTTCAAGACAAATTGGTAAAAAGTAGACCCTATCCAAGACTCAAGGGGGAAATCGTATACCCTAAGTAAGACAATTTAGACAAATTAGGCTAAATTGTATACCCTATTCAAGACGCCAAGGCAAAAAACCCCCCCCGGGGTAATAGTCGTGTCATAATAGTCGTAATAGTCAAAACATTTAAAGCCAGTATTAAAGCAAAAATGCTGAATACATACTAATTATTATTTATGAAAAATTACTTCTATTCTGGTAAGGGACTGTTTTTCTAATTTGCCATAATTTTGTAGATTGTGTGTGTGTTTTTTTGTGTGTGTGTATGTATGTATGTATGAGAACGTGTTTTTGTGCTGTGTTGTGGGCTTTTCCATTTCTTTTGTCATTCCTCTTCTTTATATTATAACTAATAACAGATTATGGCCTTAACAACTCATTAACTTTTTAGTTATTAGTTAGGACCAATACCTAAAATTATATCTTATTGTATTTTATATATTGTAAAAAAAAATTGTAAATTCGTGCAAGGTATAAATAAAAAGTATTGTATTGTATTGTATTGTATTATTGTATTGTGTAAAGACAATAAAATACAAAGCAAACAAAGTGTTATAGATCGTAATAGATCGTAATAGTCGTGTAAAGACAATAAAATACAAAGCAAACAAAGTGTAATAGTGTGTAATACGTGTTTTTCACGGGTAAGAGTGGTTTTCATTAACCCGTGAAACACACTTTAGCGTAATATGCTTTATTACACTTTATTACACTTTAACTCTAACTTTGTGTTTTATAATCATTTGTTCAATAGCACTATTACACATTAGTATAAATACAAAGGTGATTATACAAAATCGCGCGCTCTGATTGGTTTGCTATCTCGGATTATCAGCCGATAATCACCTTTTCGGACAAAATGGCTGCCAGTAGTAATTGTTTTGTCACTCATAGTGTTAGTGAAGATGAAATTGAAAACTTTAAAGAAAATGCTGTCCCAAAATCGACAAAAGAAGCTACTAAGTTTGGTGTCAAGCTATTTAAAGGTATCATAGTAAATTTTCACGTTTTTTTTTTGTCATTATATGCGAGACAAAGTTTACAATTTTTACGCGTAACGGTCGCGCTTTTAAAAAATAAAATATTTTCACTTTCAATGCTGTTTCCTTCTTTCTTTTTTGAAATAATCACCTTTGTATTTATACTAAAACGATTATTCACCTCAGGCGAAGTGATTATCGGTGAATATTTACCTCGCAGCTAGAAGACTCACCGCTCGGTAAATATTCACCGATAATCACTTCGCCTTCGGCGAATAATTGTTAATTAATACACTTTATTACTCTTTCTCTATTACACTTTGTTTCACGGGTTAATGAGAACCACTCTAATGAAAACCACTCTATATTGTAAGCTCTCTAGTTTATTTTGCTTATTTTTAGCATTCAGATTTTAAGACGAGTTCAACTTGGGCAAGTCTAACTGTTTCTTTCCTCTTTGTCTTGTAAATGCAATTTTATCGTGTATTCTCGTATTGTTGTTAAGGCCGATTTACACGGCACGATTTTCGCCTAAGTTTATCGCATGCAACTTGACTTGCTGCTGATTTACACATGCACAACTTGTCGCACAACACACGGAAAAGTCTCGTACGATTTCGAGTGAAGCTAGCCTTGCTATTTTCTTAAAATAATCTTTATATGAGCATTAGAAAGGTACTGGTTCCTTGCCATTAGGTAATAAGTCTTTTTGTTCTTTCGGTAGTAAAGAATGATATTTTTCTGACTCTTTTCCCTTTCTTTTTCGTCGATATATCAGCACAACCGGCAGCTTTGTTTTTAACCGCCATTAAAACACTCCACGGTACCCCATGCCACAAAGAAGTTTTGTTACATGATACGTCACTTTTTTACCATATTTGGCTACGACGGCTACGATTGTCGTAGCATTTTAAAACATGTTTCAAAATCCTACGACTTTTTTCGTGTTGTATGAGTCTGTCGTAGACGAGTAGTGGGCTTGATTTACACAGTATACGATTGAGTTGTATGTGTGGCGTGAGCAGTTTGCATGCGATAGACTTAGGTCAAAATCGTGCCGTGTAACTGGCGAACATGATCCTTAGCGTTAAAACAATATAATGTTTTGACGTCACATTAAATAGGACAATTCACGGCCGGTTATTCAAAAATGCCTTTTTGCATCGATGTCTGCTGATCATAGAGCGGTTTTCTTATGACTGTAAAAACAACACGGTCACCGCACGGCAGAAAATTCGAACGTTTTTATTGAAACTACGGCAGTGACACGATCAAGACACTGCACACGTTTCACAATCATACGAAAACTGCTTCAATGTCGTTGCACTTTGGTTATTGAAGCTTGTAGTCGCGACATTTTTCATTTTATTCCTCATTATCATACGTGCAGCTAATATTAGACTGAAACTTCCTGTGTTATTTCCCCGGGGGGTGAGGGTGGGGGTTCTTTTGTCATTTGTTCAATACCAAATTTAGTGTTATATAATTTAAATTATATTGTACATATTTTTGTTCTACAGCACTACTAATTATTGAACATTAGTTCAAAACAGGGTGCCCTATACCTTTTGCGTGAATCGTGATCGGCCTATTTATTTTTGCGTGAAACGTGATTCGAACATTTTTTTTATCCGTGATTCGTGATTAAAACTTTATGCGTCCACGTGAATCCATCTTTTCCTTTATGCGTGATTCGTGAACGGAAACAATAACAATAACAATTTTAACGTGATTCGTGAAACGTCGATTACGTCGATTTTTGCGTGAATGTGAAAAAGATTTCAGTATTTTGCGTGATTCGTGAAATGACCAATCTATTTTACGTGAATGCATTTTGCGAGGTGGTACAGGGGACCCTGTCAAAAGTGATTTTGTACTACATTATATGATCACTAGCGGTACTACATTAGTTTATATACATGATTATTGTATGATTATTGCTAGAAAACTTACTTAAACTTGCACCTTGGACCAAAAACAATGAGAATTTAAAATAGATCAGAAAGCGATAATGTACACATGAAATTGATTGTAGATATACAACTAACTAACTTTCATTAAAAATTGTCCACCTGAAGCTCATTAACCTCAAGCAATTTTGATTCAAAATATCAAAGAACAATAGCGTGAAGTAAATGACGTCATTTACTTCAAATTTAAATGCTAATAACTTGACAAATTTAATCTCTTTCGGTTGTAAGCAAAATATTACTTCATGGTAGCCAATGCTTCCATATATAGAAAGCTTTCAGTAAGTTTCAGCTCATTTAGAACTTTCATTGATTTTGGTCCAAGTGGCCCATAAAATTAATAATAATAATAACTTTATTGGAGCAACAATACAATGCATACACACATTTAAAAATGATAATATATAAAAAACGATAATATGTATAAGTGAGAATTACGATCATTTTGTTACAGGTTTAAAAAAATTCATTATGGTAAGAATATGAAAAATTGGCACAAAATATATGATAATAAAAAGCATATCTAATAACAATAGAATATATATATATATATATATATATATATATATAGCAAAGTTCATCAAAAATCATCAAAAATGTCATCTTTAATAAATCTGTATTTGCTACCTCGACTTCGAAATCAATGTCATTAAAAGTGTCAAGGTTTTGTTTTCTTTTTTTCTAGTTCCTCTTATGCATAATAGTGCTGATCTGAAGATGGAGAAAGATATTTTTGCTCTAATAATAATTATTATCATTATTATTATCATTGTTATTATTATTTTTATTATTATTATTATTATTTTACTATTATCATTATTATCATTATCATTATTATTATTATTATTATTATTATTATTATTATTATTATTATTATTATTATTATTATTATTATTATTATTATCATTATCATTATCATTATCATTATTATTATCATTATCATTATTATTATCATTATCATTATTATCATTATCGTTATCATTATCATTATCATTATCATTATCATTATCATTATCATTATCATTATAATTATTATTATTATTATTATTATTATTATTATTATTATTATTATCATTGTTATTATTATTTTTATTTTTATTATTATTATTATTATTTTACTATTATCATTATTATCATTATCATTATTATGAATATTATATCATCAATTGTTATTATTATTATTATTATTATTATTACTCAGCAGAGGAACAAACAAAGCCCAAGATGCAAGACTAGACATCCATGCGCATTTACAAACTTCATGAAAATGAGAAGAAGAACCAATACGCAAGCCGAGTCCTAGATATAGAACATGGAACATTTACACCTCTAGTATTCACGACATCAGGAGGAATGGGCAAAGAATGTCAATTATACCACAGTAGATTAGCTGAGTTGATTGCTATTAAGAAAGGAGAACAATATGCTAAAACAATTTCATGGATTCGTGCAAGAATATCATTTGCACTCCTAAGATCTTCACTTATTTGCTTAAGAGGATCAAGACAGACCAAACGACATGCTTCTTATGACTTTATAAACAATGACATTGATATTGATGCAGCCCAAGGAGCCATCAGATCTTTCTAAATATTTTTTTTTTTTCCTTTTTTTTTAGATAATATATATTTTTCTATTCAACAATAACTATAATTTTTTCTATTTGATACATGTAAATAATTTAGTAGCTTTTTATAGTATTCAATTTTATAAATTTCAAACATTATACACAAACAATTGTTAATGCCATTAATATCTTTTTAAAAAATTATATCATGTTGTAAATTTTTATATATTTTAATAATTGTGAAATAAAATTATTATTATTATTATTATTATTATTATTATTATTATTATTATTATTATTATTGTTGTTGTTGTTATTATTATTATTATTATTATTATTATTATTATTATTATTATTGTTGTTGTTATTATTATTATTATTATTATTATTATTATTATTATTATTATTATTATTATTACAAAGGTGTTTGGTGATACTGCGATCAACATCACTTCTGAAGGCCACAAGCACCTTGGAGCAGTCCTCGGATCCAGGTCTTTCCTAGAGGAATATGTTGAAGAGAAAGTTGAGGACTGGGTTCGCCAAATCAGCAAGCTTGCAGAGTTCGCCATATCCCAACCTCAGGCGAGTTACGCTGCCTTTACCGCTGGTCTACGTCACCGCTGGACCTATTTTTTAAGGACACTTCCTGATATTACCGACTTGCTTGAGCCACTTGAGCGTGCGTTAACTGAAGTTCTGATTCCCGCCATCACAGAGCATCAAGTTACTACAGACGAACGTGGCTTGCTTGCACTCCCAGTACGTATGGGCGGACTGGGTATCGCAAATCCAACTGAATCGTCATCTCTAGAATACCAGGCCTCGATCAGTTACCATCACTGAACCCCTGGTAAAACGCATTGTGACTCAAAACCATCAACCTCCAGATGAGGCAGATATGCGCTCTGCTAAACTACAGGTAGGAGCTAGGAAAAACGAGCTTCTAAAGGAGACACAAGAGATGGTCAAGAACAATCTAACACCGAGATCTCTGAGAGCGTTAGAACTAACGTCGGAAAAAGGCGCTTCGAGCTGGTTAACTGTAATACCCATAAAAGATCTGGGTTACGATCTAAACAAACGAGAATTTAGAGACGCCATCAAGATGAGATATAATTGGGAAATCTCCGACATACCGAAGACGTGCATCTGTGGAGATATATTTGATGTCGACCATGCGGTGATCTGTAGGAGGGGCGGCCTTGTGATACAACGTCACAATGAGCTTCGTGATCTGGAAGCAGAGCTGTTGAGCACAGTGTGCAAGGATGTAGAGGTGGAGCCGGTTCTTCAGCAGATAACCGGAGAGACTTTGAACAGGGGTGCGAACAGATCCCCCGACGCCCGTCTTGACATCCACGCCAAAGGTTTCTGGGAGCGACAGAGGTCTGTATACTTTGATGTCCGGGTATGCCACCCTTATGCAGACTCCTACCGTGAGCAGACACCTGAGCAAGTCTACAGGCAGCATGAGAATGAGAAGAAACGCAAATATGCCAACAGGGTCATGGAGGTGGAGCAAGGAACTTTTACGCCTTTAGTGTTCAGTACAACAGGTGGAATGGGCACTGAGTGCAAGACTTACCATAAACGCTTAGCTGAATTAATATCGATTAAGAAGGGAGAGAACTATGCTAATACGATGTCATGGGTTAGGGCCAAAGTTTCCTTTGCACTGATACGCTCTGCTTTGCTATGCCTTAGAGGATCAAGGTCAATAAGAAGAACTGTTGATACTACAAATGTAGACATCTCCCTCGATAACGCTATTGCCCGAATAAGCTAGACTTTTATTTATTTTTATATCTTTTTATATTATTATTATTCTGATCTGTATTATTTGTTTGTATTAGTTTGATCAGAACATTCTTAGATGATCCTTTTTATAAATTGAATGCATTGTAATTTGTATATTTATATATAATCGAAATTGTAAATTTTTTAGATAGTTTTATATATTTTTATATTAATATTATATTATTATTAAAGTGATTATTATTATATTATTATTATTATTATTATTATTATTATTATTATTATTATTATTATTATTATTATCATTATTATTATTATCATTATCATTATCATTATTATCATCATTATCATTATTATGATAATTATTATTATTATTATTATTATTATTATTATTATTATTATTATTATTATTATTATTATTATTAATATTGACTAATTAGCTCCGTTGCTAGGAGTCGTCGTCACTCCGTTGCTAGGAGACGTTAACATGATGCAAAAACTTGAGGTGCAATCTATTGTGCAGTTGGTAGCGTCACATCTATATTTACAATGACTACCACTACATCTCTGGTTGCATTCTTTCACCTTAGAGGAACAGATCAATGTACAAAAAGGGCCAGAACAATCTTGGTTACAGACTTCTGCGTCACAAATCATTTTACCATGTGAAGGCTTGCTAGTCTGAGTGCAGGTCTTAGCATCGGAACCGCACCTTTGGTCACAAAATGCACCCTTGCAAGTTTGATGGCAGGAGCTAGCGTTACATATCATGTCTGTAAATGATGATGCATTTGCATTTTGAATGCAAGTCCCAACCCCGGACGAGCAAGTGACGTCACAACGAGAGACTTCGTCACAGTTTTGGCGGCAATAGTTGGCAGCACACGTCATGTCTGCCCAAGTTCCATTTGAATTCTGGGTACAGTTCTTGACAGCTGAATCACATCTTAGGTTACAACTTGTTTTATCACAGTTCTGAGCACTGCTAGGACTCGTCGTCACTCCGTTGCTAGGACTCGTCGTCACTTCGTTGCTAGGACTCGTCGTCACTCCGCTGCTAGGACTCGTCGTCACTTCGCTGCTAGGACTCGTCGTCACTCTGCTGCTAGGACTCGTCGTCACTCCGTTGCTACGAGATGTTAACCTGGTACAAAAACCTGAGGTACAATCTATTGTGCAGTTGGTAGCGTCGCATCTATATTTACAATGACTACCACTACATCTCTGGTTGCATTCTTTCACCTTAGAGGAACAGATCAACGTACAGAATGAGCCAGAACAATCTTGGTTACAGACTTCTGCGTCACAAATTATTTTACCATGTGAAGGCTTGCTAGTCTGAGTGCAGGTCTTAGCATCGGAACCGCACCTTTGGTCACAAAATGCACCCTTGCAAGTCTGATGGCAGGAGCTAGCGTTACATATCATGTCTGTAAATGATGATGCATTTGCATTTTGAATGCAGGTCCCAACTCCGGACGAGCAAGTGACGTCACAACCAGAGACTTTGTCACAGTTTTGGCGGCAATAGTTGGCAGCACACGTCATGTCTGCCCAAGTTCCATTTGAATTCTGGGTACAGTTCTTGACATCTGAATCACATCTTAGGTTACAACTTGTTTTATCACAGTTCTGAGCACTGCTAGGACTCGTCGTCACTTCGTTGCTAGGACTCGTCGTCACTCCGTTGCTAGGACTCGTCGTCACTCCGCTGCTAGGACTCGTCGTCACTTCGTTGCTAGGAGTCGTCGTTATTCCGTTGCTAGGGCTCGTAGTCACTCCGTTGCTAGGATTCGTGGTAACTCCGTTGCTAGGAGACGTTAACATGGTGCAAAAACTTGAGGTGCAATCTATTGTGCAGTTGGTAGCGTTGCATCTATAGTAACAAAAACTACCACTACATCTCTGGTTGCATTCTTTTACCTTAGAGGAACAGATCAACGTACAGAATGAGCCAGAACAATCTTGGTTACAGACTTCTGCGTCACAAATTATTCTACCATGTGAAGGCTTGCTAGTCTGAGTGCAGGTCTTAGCATCGGAACCGCACCTTTGGTCACAAAATGCACCCTTGCAAGTCTGATGGCAGGAGCTAGCGTTACATATCATGTCTGTAAATGATGATGCATTTGCATTTTGAATGCAGGTCCCAACTCCGGACGAGCAAGTGACGTCACAACCAGAGACTTTGTCACAGTTTTGGCGGCAATAGTTGGCAGCACACGTCATGTCTGCCCAAGTTCCATTTGAATTCTGGGTACAGTTCTTGACATCTGAATCACATCTTAGGTTACAACTTGTTTTATCACAGTTCTGAGCACTGCTAGGACTCGTCGTCACTTCGTTGCTAGGACTCGTCGTCACTCCGTTGCTAGGACTCGTCGTCACTCCGCTGCTAGGACTCGTCGTCACTTCGTTGCTAGGAGTCGTCGTTATTCCGTTGCTAGGGCTCGTAGTCACTCCGTTGCTAGGATTCGTGGTAACTCCGTTGCTAGGAGACGTTAACATGGTGCAAAAACTTGAGGTGCAATCTATTGTGCAGTTGGTAGCGTTGCATCTATAGTAACAAAAACTACCACTACATCTCTGGTTGCATTCTTTTACCTTAGAGGAACAGATCAACGTACAGAATGAGCCAGAACAATCTTGGTTACAGACTTCTGCGTCACAAATTATTCTACCATGTGAAGGCTTGCTAGTCTGAGTGCAGGTCTTAGCATCGGAACCGCACCTTTGGTCACAAGATGAACCCTCGCAAGTTTGATGGCAGGAACTAGCGTTACATATCATGTCTGTAAATGATGATGCATTTGCACTTTGAATGCAGGTCTCAACCCCGGATGAGCAAGTGGCGTCACAAAACGAAACTTTGTCACAGTTTTGGCGGCAATAGTTGGCAGCACACGTCATGTCTGCAAAACTAGTTCCATTTGAAATCTGGGTACAGTTCTTGACAGCTGAATCACATCCGAGGTTACATCTTGTTTCATCACAGTTTTGAGCACACGACTTTGCTTTACACGACTCAAGACTCAACGATGGTTCCAAGAGGAAAACAGAACAAGTTAATATGAACAAAGTCGTAAGAGGTGACGCCATTTTTCAATTTCACCTGAGGAATAAAAGGAAATGTTATTTTTCATGCAAACATATTTCCGGGGGAGGGGAGGGGGGAACTCCCTTATAATATGGGTAGGTATTGCTCGACGGACGGTTTTGAAAATGACCCTATTAAGGTACGCATAAATTAACTCAGGTACTGATTGCAGACCCTAAAAGGTACGACCGCATTTTTTTGTTTTTTAAAATTGATAAATATACACTAATCTCATTGAATATACTTTGCTTTCCGAACGATTTTCAGACTTTGACAAAGTATTGTTATAGCTAAGACCTATATAATCTTGTATATTGTCGAAAAATGACCCTAAAAGGTACGGCGTCATTTCGAGACCCTAAAAGGTACGCGATGGTCTTATTTTCGACCATAAAAGGTCCGTCGAGCATACCTACCCATTTTATAAGGGAGTCCCTCCCCCCCCGGATATATTTATCCCTTCTCTTTTCACTCAATGTAAAGTATAGTAAAGTGCCATCGTATACACCCTTCCCATAATGCGGGACGCCATTTTGAATTAATTACTTGTGACGTCAATTGCGGGTAGGTTTCCCAAGGCATGTATATTTCACTGTACTTTTCACTCAGCGCTTTAGGTCCTACAGGTGTATATATACAATATTTAAAGAAGATTTTGAAGAAATTCTTTAGATTTGTCCTTTTACTTTAAATTGTTTGAGTTCTAAAATCTAATGCGTATTTTTATAACGCCTCGAATCGGCCGCAAAGAAGAAGAATTTGTAGCAGGGAGCTTTGAAGGTAATTTGAAAGCTGTCAGTCTCTAAATATCATTTTTTTTTCGTTTTCTTGAGCTAACAAGCGATGATATTCCTGACTCAATGCATATTATAGCGAAGTCAGAAAAGTACAAGCCGATCGAGCTATCTTTTTATCACTAGTTTATCAGTATTACTAGTCAATATATTTACATTGTAATAGATGTTTTAGTGTAAACTATTCTATTGATGACATCTGAATCACCGATTTTTCGAGTATTCATCACCCGAGACGCACATTTTATAATATTTCGCCACTCTTTCGAAGTGCAATTCTTTATCTTTATTTAGTATGATGTCAAGCGACTCTAAAATCTGGTTTTGCAGTGATATCAAGTCAGTTTTCTTCAACCTGAACACATTGATTAATTCATTGAATAAATAAATAAGCTTAGTATTAAGTTCACGGGCACTTAAACATCTCTGTACATTTTTCTTTTAAACGTATACTTCGAAAGAATAGCGTTGGAATTTAATATGTCGAGATTCAGTCGTTATGATTTCTTCAAAAGTTATTGCATTTATATCGATAGCACTGTGCATTGCCTCGACACAATTGTTTTATACGTACACTACGCATCTTTGAAATTCGAGGATTTTTTAGAGAAAGCATAGCTCGATTGTCTTGTAATATCCAACTTTGCTACAGTGAGCACTGAGCTCGGGATATCTTTGCATATTTAGCTCAAGAAAACAAAAGAAAAAAGGCATTATATTGAGAGTGTGAAAGCAGTAAATTACCTTCACATGTACAGCTCGGATCGACGGGAGCCGTTAAGAATCTTCTTTTTTGCGGCCGATTTATAACGTTTTAAAAATACGTGTTAAAATTTGGAACAAAGACAAATAAAAGTTAAAGGTCTAATCTAAAGAATGTCTTCAAAATCTTCTTTAAATATTGTATATATACACCTGTAGGACCTGAAGCGCTGAGTGAAAAGTACAGTGAAATATACATGCCTTGGGAAACCTACCCGCAATTGACGTCACAAGTAATTAATTCAAAATGGCGTCCCGCATTATGGGAAGGGTGTATATGTTTTGAGGACGACAAAAAGCTTGCACCTGACGCCCTTCATGATATTTTGCGAATCTGTTTGTCATGAGGTGTATAATAAGTTTACTTAATATTTCTTGATGTCGACATCTCCTTTCTGAGATATAAGCATTTGAAATCTGAAAATGCAAATGAAGTGACGTCTACCCAGGCCTCATTAAATATACAAAAGTTATCTGGAAATAATTATAGCAATTTTTTAAAGCTCAATATCTGTATTACTAATATTTACACTACCATTAACATTTTTACTTCTTTACAAAAACAAGCTTGCTGTCAGCTTTGAAACAAAACTTTGACAAATTCCTGGGATGACGTCACCTCATTTGCATTTTCAGATTTCAAATGTTTATATCTCAGAAAAGAGAGGTCGACAGCATGTAGAGATTTTGTCTGCGCATGCGTTTGTTTTGATGCTAAACTGAAATCCTTTTGACGTCGAATGAAAGAATTTTATGCTGACATGGAACATTTGGTTTGCAATCTCATCTTTCACAATTATGTTCATGAACCGATTTACTGAGACATAAAATGTTGACTGTCTACTAGTGCGCTGTAGTTAATTATTTCATTCGAACAAACTCCGGATTGCAAAATATTACACGTCAAAGTCCGACCAAAGTGAAAAGAAAGACCAGAACTGCGTACTTTCAAGTAGCATGTTGGACGATAAACCAATGTGCAGATCAAAACTTTTAGTAGAAGTTATAACCAACACGCTACTTTGTGCATTGAATTATATTAGGAGATATTAGACGCCTTAGATCGTCAAGTAAACCGGCGTGTTGATGTCAATATCAGCAATATTGAGTGCGAACTTCTCGCAATTCATCATAGAATTTTTATATCTTAAACATCGTGCCCCAAAAAAACGTTTAAAGAAATGGACATTTCCATGTTTACTTTTCGCAAAACTGAGCCATTTTGGTAGAAACTCGTTGTCCCTGGATATGATTTTCAAGCAATGTTTACAACATGGTTTAGGCCCTGTTTCACTGTGATAAATTTGACGAACTTCAACAACCTGTATTTTATAATCTAAAAGATTTATCTAGAATGTAATTATATATTTCGATTTTATGGGAGCCATTAAGGTTTTTGCCTATAAAGCCAACTTTACTCAAGTATGTTAAGGCCTGGGTTTTTCCTTGTGAAAAGACCCCCCGCGAATAATGTAAGATTTTTTAAGATTTTGGCTTCGTACTTTCAAGATATTCGTTAGTTTTCAATGAAAATCGTTGTGGATGTTGATATCAGTGTCCTTAATTTTTTAGTTGCTGATTTTTAGGAGGTCACGTGGTATATGACGTCATAATAGCAAGAAAATACTCAAAATTTATGCGGTCGTGAGTTTAAGATAAAGAGAAAAACTAAAAGCCGAAAGTTGATAAGTAATAGATGACAAATAACTTCTCGTTGTTTAAACATGAATTCGATAGCTTGGCAGGGAGATATAAGGTGATTTTGAATAAGAATTATGGTCACGTGACCTGTTTTACAAAATATCTCCTTAACAGTAAGTGATAACCAGATTCAAAAAGCACAGTCTTGTAGAGACCTTGTAGAGAAGTACATTTAATGTATAAGTTTGTTTTACCTATTCAAACTCGCGACCGCATTTTCAAAGGAAAAACGAAATCCCTTATCCATCTAAACTAGTCACGTGACCACCCTTAGGTCAAAATTACAAATTAAGGATGAGCAGTAGTCCGAGATCTAACAACTTATCAAGTTTTAATAAAATCAGATGAGTTTTGCACTGGAAAAACCAATCAACGACAAATAAAAACGTTTTTTCGTGAAACACGGCTAAAACCAGGCCTTAACATACTTGAGTTAATTCTTAATTCAAGAATAAAAAATAGTTTGCTAAAATTTGCATGTTGTTTTGAGCGAAAATATGCATAAAACCGCGTACACAAAATCGCTTTGGATCACATTGCGGGACCAAAAGTTACTACCTAAAAAGCTTAGTTTTGCGAAATATAGACATGTAAAAAGCTATTTCTGAAGTAAATTCGCTGGGGCACGATGTTTAAGATATAAAAATTCTAAGATGAATTCTAAGGATTTCGCACGCACTCGAGGTAACCAAGGCAGTTTTATTGACGATCGAGGGCGTCTAATATCTCCCAATATGATTAAATACAAACAGTATCGTGTTGGTAATGACTTATACTGTTATATTTACCTAATACATTAAATTAGCGCCCAAACTTGTATTCGAAAGTTCGAAGTTCTGGTCCTTTTATCCACTTTTGTCAGACTTTGACGTGTGATATTTTTCCATCCGGAGTTTGATCGATTGAAATAATTAACTACAGCGCACAAGTAGACGGTCAACATTTGATATCTCAGTAATTCGGTTCTTGAACATAGTTGTGGAAGATGAGATTGCAAACTAAATGTTCAATGTCAGCATAAAATTCTCTCACTCGACGTGAAGCGTGAAGAGGAATTTTAGCATCAAAACAAACGCATGCGCAGACAAAATCTCTACATGCTGAGGTCGACATCAAAGAATATTAAGTACACTTATTATACACCCCATGTACAACAGATTTGCAAAATATCATGAAGGGCTTCAGGTGCGCTTTAACTTTTACCGTATTCAAACACTGGAACTGACTTCAATAAATTCCATAGTGTGGAAAAAGTATGGAAATGCTGAATTTCCACAGTATGGAAATTGCTATGTGATATTTCCATGGTATTTCCAGAGTACAGAAATTTGGTAATTCTACAATTTCAAGGATTTTTCTAGGCTATTTCCAGAGTTTATTTAAATTTCCATACCATGGAAATGTACATTCATCCTGGAAATCAGATATGCTGTCTATTTCCATAGTATTTCCTTACTATTTCCATAGATGGAAATTAGTCAACTTTTCCAGTGAAAAGCAACTAAAAAACGCTCGGAAATGCAGATCCACTCGTTGTGGTTCGCATGATTACTGAACGCGCTAGCCATCTTTGTGGCATTTCTAGAGCTTGCTTGAAGCCAAATAAGATAACGTACTGTTTAACTCTGGCTAGCTCGTAGAACCTCGCGCGAACCTCGCGTACATACGTACGTCAGTGACTAGCCACAAAGTATATGACAAAAATGTCGTCACATTATTTGAGAGAAAACTCGGCAAACTTTGGCGTCTAAGGCCCGGTTCAAACGTCGAGCTATTCATGTGCTGAACCAAATACATTAGGTTCGACGTTGATTCATACGTCGTGCCAAATATAATTTTGTCTTTAAAATATAATCAGATTCAACTTATTTTACTGCCAAAAATGTCTTCGACTAAATGTCTATTTGTGAATTAGGTTCGGCACAACGATAGCTCGACGTTTGAAACAGTGTTGAGCTTTTGCCGTGTGGATCGACTGGAACAGTCGTGCTTGTGCAGTGCCGAATCTAATCAAATCTTGCCGAACTCAATTGATTCATACGTCGAGCTACTCATGTGCCAAATAGAAACGATTAGATTCGGCACATGAATAGCTCGACGTTTGAACCCGGCCTAAGAGTTGTGGTAAGAGTATAAATCAACACCATCAAAGAATATAAAAATCTTACTGAATTAACGGCTGTTTCTTCAAAAATGCCTTCTTGCATCGATGTCTTGAAGAAGAATGCTGCTGATCATGACGACGCTGAATTAACTTTAAAGAGTTGAAAGGTTATTGAAGATTGTCAGTTACGTGATGTTTAATACTTACTTCCTTATGCTGAAAATATGTCAAGGTGTTTGACAGGCTCTTGATCTCAGATTACTAACCATGAAGTAAAGATAAATGACAAGTAAAAGAAAGTTCGCAAATCTATCAACTTTATTTAACAAATTGCGAACTTTTCATCCGTATACTAATAAAAGAAAGTTCGCAAAATGTTATCAATGCATTGTAATGAAATTTTGCAACTTGATACATGTTGATATTGAATATTAAAAACACGATATATGCAAATGACTTTATTATTGTCTTAATGTCTTTTCACATGAACAACGTTAATGGGATCGACTGTATATGGCCGAAATTGTTTTTTGTCGATTGAATAATTATAAAACACTTCTTCAATACTAAGTTATTTTGTTATTTTCTAAGTGCTGTAGTGCTTATATAAGTCGCGACATTCTTTAACTTTATCAGTTCCTCATTGTTATTATCGTACGTATCGTATGCGAGAAAGGTCTAGTAAGTAGATCGCACATGTCAGGCTGCATGACTAGAACTTCCTGTGTTATTTCCCGGGGGGGTGGGGGTGGGGGTGGGGGTTCTTTTGTCATTTATTCAGATTTAGTGTTATATGGTTAATATTAAATTGTACATATTTTTGTTCTACAGCCCTACTAATTATTGAACATTAGTTCAAAAGTGATTTTGTACCACAGTACTCTATGTACATAATTACTGTATGATTATTAATACTTTTAAATATACGAATAAACGTTTTACTGTACTTTCGACATGTTTCGTTATATCTTATGCCATTTTCAAGAATGAAAATACAAAGTTCTTTACACACTATATATGCTATAAAGATGATTGACAGGTAATATTATACAATGATTATGGTTACAAGATAAAGTAAGCAACTAATTACAATAACAAGTTATAAGATAAAGTAAGCAACTAATTACAATAACAAGTTATAAGATAAAGTAAGCAACTAATTACAATAACAAGTTATAAGATAAAGTAAGCAACTAATTACAATAACAAGTTATAAGATAAAGTAAATAACTAATTACAATAGCAGAGTTGGATAAACTAAGTAAACAGTAAAACTAAAGACTACAGTATAAATGATGTTTTCATGTGCTTAACTTGCAAATTAAGTTCAGGGTTTATTATTATATAAAATGCTTCTTTAAGTTTTAAAAGTTGGGGATATTTATCAGTATGATTATTGCTAGAAAACTTACTTAAATTTTAAGCTTTTGCTCTTTAGAGAGCTTACAATATATCCGAGAAAAAAGTTCTTCCAATCGGAACAAAATCCTTTGTCTTCTATAGCTTAATTTACATTATTTTCAATACAATTCATCAAAATAAACACACGTCACATAGCAATATACGTCATGCATGACGTCATAATAAAGCCTACGTCATACGTAATGACATCATTCCTAGCCGTACATTTCAAGACTAATTGATATTAATTGTTTCATTATTATTATTATTTTTATTATTATTATTATTGTTATTATTATTATTATTATTATTATTATTATTATTATTATTATTATTATTATTATTATTATTATTATTATTATTATTATTATTATTATTATTATTATTATTATTATTAATATTATTATTATTATTATTATTATTATTATTATTATTATTATTATTATTATTATTATTAATAATATTATTATTATTATTAATATTATTATTATTATTATTATTATTGACTAATTAGCTCATTACATTTTTAATTATCAATTAACATGCTTCATTAATTAGCAAATAGCATAAGCCGCAGTCATAGGAGCCAGCACCATTGTCACCACGAGCATGCGCATGGACGCCACAGATGTACTTGTACTGTTAGTTGTCGGCACATAAGGTTGTCGAATACACTTTGTGGCTTGATAACAATAACCTTTGCATTTCTCCGCCATGGAATCGTACCAAGCCTTTCCACACAGCCTTACGGTGCATTCAGGTTTGCTGCCTTTGTTTGTTATCTGTTCGCATCGCCAACCAGTTTTACTGTAGCAAAACCAGCAATCAACTTCGCCACTAGGTCTCGTCGTCACTTCGTTGCTAGGGCTCGTCGTCACTCCGTTGCTAGGAGACGTAAACATGGTACAAAAACCTGAGGTGCAATCTATTGTGCAGTTGGTAGCGTCGCATCTATAGTCACAATGACTACCACTACATCTCTGGTTGCATTCTTTCACCTTAGAGGAACAGATCAACGTACAGAATGAGCCAGAACAATCTTGGTTACAGACTTCTGCGTCACAAATTATTTTACCATGTGAAGGCTTGATAGTCTGAGTGCAGGTCTTAGAATCAGAACCGCACCTTTGGTCACAAAATGCACCCTTGCAAGTCTGATGGCAGGAGCTAGCGTTACATATCATGTCTGTAAATGATGATGCATTTGCACTTTGAATGCAGGTCCCAACTCCGGACGAGCAAGTGACGTCACAACCAGAGACTTCGTCACAGTTTTGGCGGCAATAGTTGGCAGCACACCTCATGTCTGCCCAAGTTCCATTTGATTTCTGGGTACAGTTCTTGACAGCTGAATCACATCTTAGGTTACAACTTGTTTTATCACAGTTCTGAGCACTGCTAGGACTCGTCGTCACTCCGTTGCTAGGAGTCGTCGTCACTCCGTTGCTAGGGCTCGTAGTCACTCCGTTGCTAGGAGTCGTCGTAACTCCGTTGCTAGGAGACGTTAACATGGTGCAAAAACTTGAGGTGCAATCTATTGTGCAGTTGGTAGCGTCGCATCTATAGTCACAATGACTACCACTACATCTCTGGTTGCATTCTTTCACCTTAGAGGAACAGATCAACGTACAGAATGAGCCAGAACAATCTTGGTTACAGACTTCTGCGTCACAAATTATTTTACCATGTGAAGGCTTGCTAGTCTGAGTGCAGGTCTTAGAATCGGAACCGCACCTTTGGTCACAAGATGAACCCTCGCAAGTCTGATGGCAGGAGCTAGCGTTACATATCATGTCTGTAAATGATGATGCATTTGCACTTTGAATGCAGGTCCCAACCCCGGATGAGCAAGTGGCGTCACAAAACGAGACTTTGTCACAGTTTTGGCGGCAATAGTTGGCAGCACACGTCATGTCTGCAAAACTAGTTCCATTTGAATTCTGGGTACAGTTCTTGACAGCTGAATCACATCCGAGGTTACATCTTGTTTCATCACAGTTTTGAGCACACGACTTTGCTTTACAATACTCAAGACTCAACGATGGTTCCAAGAGGAATACAGAACAAGTTAATATGAACAAAGTCGTAAGAGGTGACGCCATTTTTCAATTTCACCTGAGGAATAAAAGGAAATGTTATTGTTTATGCAAACATATTTCCGGGGGAGGGCAGGGGGGAACTCCCTTATAATATGGGTAGGTATTGCTCGATGGACGGTTTTGAAAATGACCCTATTAAGGTACGCATAAATTAACTCAGTTACTGATTGCAGACCCTAAAAGGTACGACCGCATTTTTTTGTTTTTTAAAATTGATAAATATACACTAATCTCATTGAATATACTTTGCTTTCCGAACGATTTTCAGACTTTGACAAAGTATTGTTATAGCTAAGACCTATATAATCTTGTATATTGTCGAAAAATGACCCTAAAAGGTACGGCGTCATTTCGATACCCTAAAAGGTACGCGATGGTCTTATTTTCGACCATAAAAGGTCCGTCGAGCATACCTACCCATTTTATAAGGGAGTCCCTCCCCCCCGGATATATTTATCCCTTCTCTTTTCACTCAATGTAAAGTATAGTAAAGTGCCACCGTATATGTTTTGAGGACGACAAAAAGCTTTAACTTTTACCGTATTCAAACACCGGAAAACTTCAATAAATTCCAGTGTGGAAAATGTATGGAAATGCTGAATTTCCACAGTATGGAAATTGCTATGTGATATTTCCATGGTATTTCCAGAGTACAGAAATTTGGACAAAGGAAGTCCCCCCCCCCCCCCCCCCCCCCCCCGGGCTCGCGTCCCTTGGCAGGGACGAAACATACGTACGTCAGTGACTAGCCACAAAGTATATGACAAAAATGTCGTCACATTATTTGAGAGAAAACTCGGCAAACTTTGGCGTCTAAGGCCCGGTTCAAACGTCGAGCTATTCATGTGCTGAACCAAATACATTAGGTTCGACGTTGATTCATACGTCGTGCCAAATATAATTTTGTCTTTAAAATATAATCAGATTCAACTTATTTTACTGCCAAAAATGTCTTCGACTAAATGTCTATTTGTGAATTAGGTTCGGCAAAACGATAGCTCGACGTTTGAAACAGTGTTGAGCTTTTGCCGTGTGGATCGACTGGAACAGTCGTGCTTGTGCAGTGCCGAATCTAATCAAATCTTGCCGAACTCAATTGATTCATACGTCGAGCTACTCATGTGCCAAATAGAAACGATTAGATCCGGCACATGAATAGCTCGACTTTGAACCGGGCGTAAGAGTTGTGGTAAGAGTATAAATCAACACCATCAAAGAATAAAAGAATATATCTTACTAAATTAACGGCTGTTTCTTCAAAAATGCCTTCTTGCATCGATGTCTTGAAGAAGAATGCTGCTGATCATGACGACGCTGAATTAACTTTAAAGAGTTGAAAGGTTATTGAAGATTGTCAGTTACGTGATGTTTAAGAGTGATAGTCAGCAAAAATCAAACATAACGCGGCAAGACTTGAAAATTAGATTTCGCTCATATTTTAACCATAGGTAAGCCCTGATGTAAGAAGAACTGCTATGTATTTAGTTTTGTAAAATACCGCTTAGTTTTCGAGATATTCGAAAAAATAGGTTTTCGGCTAAATTCGCTAATTTTCGACCGATAATTTATACCAGTTTTAAAAGCTTGTCGCAAGCAAACTAAATAATGTATCGTTGTTTAAAGACCACAGAACTATTAAATAGTATTTAAAGTAACATTTTGAAGGCTTTTATGAACTTTCATAAAATCCTTCTATTTTAAATAAATTTATTTTTAGGGGACACTTTTAACCTCTCTAAAAGTAGGGTGAATATAATCAAAGTTTTTTCCATGTGCTACGCAAAAATTTTACCAAAAAAACACTTCAAGGGTAAGTTTAAATAATGGCCTTTACGAAACAAGTAAAATTGGTTTGGGGAAATGTACTTTTCGTGTTGTATTACACTCTCGAAGTTGCAGAAAAGTTGTAAATTTCATGTATCGGCATGATTAATGTAATTTGCATATATTAAACTTATTTCGAATTTAAAGCGGCTTCGTGTTAACTTCCAAGAAAGAAAACGATTTTGAAGACTAACAAGAAGTTTATACTGTCATTTTAAAAGAAATGATACGTATTATTAACAAAACAGGAACCAAGAAGTGATTTTATTCAAATCATATCCGTCCGTCAATTATCTGCTCTCGAATCACATATTGTTATTTAAAAAAAAAAACAGCAGGAAACATGCTATAAACATTAGGTTTCACTTGTAATTCTAACCTAGATGAAGTTTAGAAGCTGTTGTATTATTTATTATTAATACAATCATCGATGCTGTCATTATGTATTTTAACAATTGTACATTTTAATTCTGTGGTCTTATGACAAGTAAAAGAAAGTTCGCAAATCTATCAACTTTATTTAACAAATTGCAAACTTTTCATCCGTATACTAATAAAAGAAAGTTCGCAAAATGTTATCAATGCATTGTAATGAAATTTTGCAACTTGATACATGTTGATATTGAATATTAAAAACACGATATATGCAAATGACTTTATTATTGTCTTAATGTCTTTTCACATGAACAACGTTAATGGGATCGACTGTATATGGCCGAAATTGTTTTTTGTCGAATAATTATAAAACACTTCTTCAATACTAAGTTATTTTGTTATTTTCTAAGTGCTGTAGTGCTAATATAAGTCGCGACATTCTTTAACTTTATCAGTTCCTCATTGTTATTATCGTACGTATCGTATGCGAGAAAGGTCTAGTAAGTAGATCGCACATGTCAGGCTGCATGACTAGAACTTCCTGTGTTATTTCCCGGGGGGGTGGGGGTGGGGGTGGGGGTTCTTTTGTCATTTATTCAGATTTAGTGTTATATGGTTAATATTAAATTGTACATATTTTTGTTCTACAGCCCTACTAATTATTGAACATTAGTTCAAAAGTGATTTTGTACCACAGTACTCTATGTACATAATTACTGTATGATTATTAATACTTTTAAATATACGAATAAACGTTTTACTGTATTTTCGACATGTTTCGTCATATCTTATGCCATTTTCAAGAATGAAAATACAAAGTTCTTTACACACTATAAATGCTATAAAGATGATTGACAGGTAATATTATACAATGATTGTGGTTACAAGATAAAGTAAGCAACTAATTACATTAAAGCGTTATGGGCTACTAGAGGATCTAACGCTATATAAATAAAGCTTATTATTATTATTATTATTATTATTATTATTATTATTATTATTATTATTATTATTATTATTATTATTATTATTATTATTATTACAATAACAAGTTATAAGATAAAGTAAATAACGAAGGCTGCTCGTTGTAACATAACACAATGTCGAAATAAAGTACATTTTTTAATTAAAACTAGCAAATAAATACTTGCATTTCAACACAAAATAAAGATTTTAATATTGGTATTGAAAATCAAACGATAATAACAATGATGGATAAAGTTAAAGAATGTCGCGACTTATATAATTAGCACTACAGCACTTGTAGCCTGCGTAGCGGCTTTGCGAGAGGAAAAGAGGGGAAAGGGGAGAGGGGTGGGGAGAGACCCCCTTACGCCCCCCTCTATACTATAAAGATGATTGGCAGGTAATATTATACAATGATTATGGTTACAAGATAAAGTAAGCAACTAATTACAATAACAAGTTATAAGATAAAGTAAATAACTAATTACAATAGCAGAGTTGGATAAACTAAGTAAACAGTAAAACTAAAGACTACAGTATAAATGATGTTTTTATGTGCTTAACTTGCAAATTAAGTTCCGGGTTTATTATTATATAAAATGCTTCTTTAAGTTTTAAAAGTTGGGGATATTTATCAGTATGATTATTGCTTGAAAACTTACTTAAATTTTAAGCTTTTGCTCTTTAGAGAGCTTACAATATATCCGAGAAAAAAGTTCTTCCAATCGGAACAAAATCCTTTGTCTTCTATAGCTTAATTTACATTATTTTCAATACAATTCATCAAAATAAACACACGTCACATAGCAATATACGTCATGCATGACGTCATAATAAAGCCTACGTCATACGTAATGACATCATTCCTAGCCGTACATTTCAAGACTAATTGATATTAATTGTTTCATTATTATTATTATTTTTATTATTATTATTATTGTTGTTATTATTATTATTATTATTATTATTATTATTATTATTATTATTATTATTATTATTATTATTAATATTATTATTAATATTATTATTGACTAATTAGCTCATAACATTTTTAATTATCAATTAACATGCTTTATTAATTAGCAAATAGCATAAGCCGCAGTCATAGGAGCCAGCACCATTGTCACCACGAGCATGCGCATGGACGCCACAGATGTACTTGTACTGTTAGTTGTCGGCACATAAGGTTGTCGAATACACTTTGTGGCTTGATAACAATAACCTTTGCATTTCTCCGCCATGGAATCGTACCAAGCCTTTCCACACAGCCTTACGGTGCATTCAGGTTTGCTGCCTTTGTTTGTTATCTGTTCGCATCGCCAACCAGTTTTACTGTAGCAAAACCAGCAATCAACTTCGCCACTAGGTCTCGTCGTCACTTCGCTGCTAGGACTCGTCGTCACTTCGTTGCTAGGGCTCGTCGTCACTCCGTTGCTAGGAGTCGTCGTAACTCCGTTGCTAGGAGACGTTAACATGGTGCAAAAACTTGAGGTGCAATCTATTGTGCAGTTGGTAGCGTCGCATCTATAGTCACAATGACTACCACTACATCTCTGGTTGCATTCTTTCACCTTAGAGGAACAGATCAACGTACAGAATGAGCCAGAACAATCTTGGTTACAGACTTCTGCGTCACAAATTATTTTACCATGTGAAGGCTTGCTAGTCTGAGTGCAGGTCTTAGCATCGGAACCGCACCTTTGGTCACAAGATGAACCCTCGCAAGTCTGATGGCAGGAGCTAGCGTTACATATCATGTCTATAAATGATGATGCATTTGCATTTTGAATGCAGGTCTCAACCCCGGATGAGCAAGTGGCGTCACAAAACGAGACTTCGTCACAGTTTTGGCGGCAATAGTTGGCAGCACACGTCATGTCTGCAAAACTAGTTCCATTTGAATTCTGGGTACAGTTCTTGACAGCTGAATCACATCCGAGGTTACATCTTGTTTCATCACAGTTTTGAGCACACGACTTTGCTTTACACGACTCAAGACTCAACGATGGTTCCAAGAGGAATACAGAACAAGTTAATATGAACAAAGTCGTAAGAGGTGACGCCATTTTTCAATTTCACCTGAGGAATAAAAGGAAATGTTATTGTTCATGCAAACATATTTCCGGGGGAGGGGAGGGGGGAACTCCCTTGCCGAACTCAATTGATTCATACGTCGAGCTAGTCATGTGCCAAATAGAAACGATTAGATCCGGCACATGAATAGCTCGACTTTGAACCGGGCGAAAGAGTTGTGGTAAGAGTATAAATCAACACCATCAAAGAATACAAGAATATATCTTACTAAATTAACGGCTGTTTCTTCAAAAATGCCTTCTTGCATCGATGTCTTGAAGAAGAATGCTGCTGATCATGACGACGCTGAATCAACTTGAAAGAGTTGAAAGGTTATTGAAGATTGTCAGTTACGTGATGTTTAAGAGTGATAGTCAGCAAAAATCAAACATAACGCGGCAAGACTTGAAAATTAGATTTCGCTCATATTTTAACCATAGGTAAGCCCTGATGTAAGAAGAACTGCTATGTATTTAGTTTTGTAAAATACCGCTTAGTTTTCGAGATATTCGAAAAAATAGGTTTTCGGCTAAATTCGCTAATTTTCGACCGATAATTTATACCAGTTTTAAAAGCTTGTCGCAAGCAAACTAAATAATGTATCGTTGTTTAAAGACCACAGAACTATTAAATAGTATTTAAAGTAACATTTTGAAGGCTTTTATGAACTTTCATAAAATCCTTCTATTTTAAATAAATTTATTTTTAGGGGACACTTTTAACCTCTCTAAAAGTAGGGTGAATATAATCAAAGTTTTTTCCATGTGCTACGCAAAAATTTTACCAAAAAAACACTTCAAGGGTAAGTTTAAATAATGGCCTTTACGAAACAAGTAAAATTGGTTTGGGGAAATGTACTTTTCGTGTTGTATTACACTCTCGAAGTTGCAGAAAAGTTGTAAATTTCATGTATCGGCATGATTAATGTAATTTGCATATATTAAACTTATTTCGAATTTAAAGCGGCTTCGTGTTAACTTCCAAGAAAGAAAACGATTTTGAAGACTAACAAGAAGTTTATACTGTCATTTTAAAAGAAATGATACGTATTATTAATAAAACAGGAACCAAGAAGTGATTTTATTCAAATCATATCCGTCCGTCAATTATCTGCTCTCGAATCACATATTGTTATTTAAAAAAAAAAACAGCAGGAAACATGCTATAAACATTAGGTTTCATTTGTAATTCTAACCTAGATTCATTATTATTATTATTTTTATTATTATTATTATTGTTATTATTATTATTATTATTATTATTATTATTATTATTATTATTATTATTATTATTATTATTATTATTATTATTATTATTATTATTATTATTATTAATATTATTATTATTATTATTGACTAATTAGCTCATAACATTTTTAATTATCAATTAACATGCTTTATTAATTAGCAAATAGCATAAGCCGCAGTCATAGGAGCCAGCACCATTGTCACCACGAGCATGCGCATGGACGCCACAGATGTACTTGTACTGTTAGTTGTTGGCACATAAGGTTGTCGAATACACTTTGTGGCTTGATAACAATAACCTTTGCATTTCTCCGCCATGGAATCGTACCAAGCCTTTCCACACAGCCTTACAGTGCATTCAGGTTTGCTGCCTTTGTTTGTTATCTGTTCGCATCGCCAACCAGTTTTACTGTAGCAAAACCAGCAATCAACTTCGCCACTAGGACTCGTCGTCACTCCGTTGCTAGGGCTCGTAGTCACTCCGTTGCTAGGAGTCGTCGTAACTCCGTTGCTAGGAGACGTTAACATGGTGCAAAAACTTGAGGTGCAATCTATTGTGCAGTTGGTAGCGTCACATCTATATTTACAAGAACTACCACTACATCTCTGGTTGCATTCTTTCACCTTAGAGGAACAGATCAACGTACAGAATGAGCCAGAACATTCTTGGTTACAGACTTCTGCGTCACAAATTATTTTACCATGTGAAGGCTTGCTAGTCTGAGTGCAGGTCTTAGCATCGGAACCGCACCTTTGGTCACAAGATGAACCCTCGCAAGTCTGATGGCAGGAGCTAGCGTTACATATCATGTCTGTAAATGATGATGCATTTGCACTTTGAATGCAGGTCCCAACTCCGGACGAGCAAGTGACGTCACAACCAGAGACTTCGTCACAGTTTTGGCGGCAATAGTTGGCAGCACACGTCATGTCTGCCCAAGTTCCATTTGAGTTCTGGGTACAGTTCTTGACAGCTGAATCACATCTTAGGTTACAACTTGTTTTATCACAGTTCTGAGCACTGCTAGGACTCGTCGTCACTCCATTGCTAGGATTCGTCGTCACTTCGTTGCTAGGACTCGTCGTCATTCCGTTGCTAGGACTCGTCGTCATTCCGTTGCTAGGGCTCGTAGTCACTCCGTTGCTAGGAGTCGTCGTAACTCCGTTGCTAGGAGACGTTAACATGGTGCAAAAACTTGAGGTGCAATCTATTGTGCAGTTGGTAGCGTCACATCTATATTTACAATGACTAC
Organism: Metridium senile; assembly: GCA_949775045.1. Classification (NCBI taxonomy): domain Eukaryota; kingdom Metazoa; phylum Cnidaria; class Anthozoa; order Actiniaria; family Metridiidae; genus Metridium; species Metridium senile. Next base: position 366,578 of record OX459103.1, on the reverse strand, counting down.
CACTACATCTCTGGTTGCATTCTTTCACCTTAGAGGAACAGATCAACTTACAGAATGAGCCAGAACAATCTTGGTTACAAACTTTTGCGTCACAAATTATTTTACCATTTGAAGGCTTGCTAGTCTGAGTGCAGGTCTTAGCAACGGAACCGCACCTTTGGTCACAAGATGAACCCTCGCAAGTCTGATGGCAGGAGCTAGCGTTACATATCATGTCTGTAAATGATGATGCATTTGCACTTTGAATGCAGGTCTCAACCCCGGATGAACAAGTGGCGTCACAAAACGAGACTTTGTCACAGTTTTGGCGGCAATAGTTGGCAGCACACCTCATGTCTTCCAAGAGGAATACAGAACAAGTTAATATGAGCAAAGTCGTAAGAGGTGACGCCATTTCTCAATTTCACCTGAGGAATAAAAGGAAATGTTATTGTTCATCATGTTTGGATGTAAAGTATAGTAAAGCGTCACCGTATATGTTTTGAGGACGACAACAGGCTTTAATTTTTACCTTATTCAAAAGCAACTAAAAAACGCTCGGAAATGCAGATCCACTCGTTGTGGTTCAATCAATCAATCAATCAATCAATCAATCAATCAATCAATCAATCAATCAATCAATCAATCAATCAATCAATTTATTAAAGTCAAAACGTGTGATAAGGTCGCGAGCCAGAGGCTCATCTAAAAAAAGTATGACAATTATATAAATATATTGAACTATACATATAGAAAATATAAACATGAAAATATAAATAGTACTTAAATAGATATAATTATTTCATTTAAATTATATTTATAGTGAGTATACATGATATATTGAGATTTTTACAAATGTATAAATACGGACACAAACACAAAAAAAGAGATAAATTAAGAAAAAGAATACTTTAAAACTATATCAAATTAATAAGTAATATATCTCAAGCTAATTAACTCCTAATATCCTATGATAAACAGTTATTACTCGTGCCCAGGCCTTAAGGCCGGCACGAGTCTTAAAATGCAACGATTTCTGCCTGAGGGCGTCAAACTTTTTGAAAACGAGGCGCTAACACCCAGCATTCTTTGCGACACACAATCTGAATAATCAAGGCGGCCATTTTACAAGGCATAAACAAAATGAACATATTTCATCGAATATACACGCTTTCCTTTCGTAAGGAAGCTGTCCTAGCTCCAAGAAACGAAGAAATCAGCAAATATATGGTCGCTTCTCCTTCCATTCGTGAGGAAACTGTCCTAGCAGCGACAAACGAAGAGACAACAGCTATGGTCAAAAAACCGGCAAAACAAATTACAAATACAATGAAAAACAGTTAAACATTGGTTTAACTCACAAATCAAGAACATGAGTAAGTCTTAATAATCTATTCAATAGTTAATCTTATTGTAGTAAAACAAGGACGAAGTTTAAATTGTAATGACACCAAAGACACCAAATGCATTTATTCAATAAAATGTTGTACTCAAAATGAGAGCTATTGTATTTCTCCACGAAAATTACTTATTTCACGTGACATTGAATCAAATCCTGGCCTTCTAACTCTAGATAATATTGTGGAAACTGTTCCAAGAATTTCCGCAGTGGTATTATTGCAGTCTAGATTTTAATAGCTGAACGAGGTTTTACAATTGTTAGATGTTGGTGGTGCAGGTGATCAAATGAGGGCTTTGCACTATTTAATTTGATTAGTCCTCTATATACAGGAATTAATTATACTACAATAAATATTGGTCATGTGGATGGTGTACATTATGTTTCAACTTTTGCATTGGATAATTATTCTTTAACATCCGTAAATGAATCTGATGGTTGCAGTGCAGAGTACTCCAGTATTTTACGATAAACGAAGCATTTCAAAAATGACAATTTATGGCGCCATGAGGTGTGATTATTAAACAGCTAAGCCTATATGCATTACTTGGACTGTGTTTTGAGTTTGTTTCTTCGGCCTTAAAATTGTTCCACATTATCATTGAGATATAATATTAAACATATAAACTGTTTTGAATTTTAGAATGGAGGCCGGTGATTTAGGGCTGAGACGCGCTCCAAACAAGTCAAACAAACTCCCAAAGAAGAGAGAGAAGAGCGATGCGGTCGAGGTGTATGTATTAGATAGTTACTGAGGCCGGCAGCAATATTAGATATATTGCAGTCAGCTGAGGGCGCAGCCCGAAGCTGACTGCAATATATCTAATATTGCTAGCCGGCCGAAGTGACTATCGTATATAGTTACTATTCACCACCCTGCCCCATTGTTTTCTCTCTTGCACAGTAATCGGCGGTTTCTTGTGTTTTTGAATATAATAAAAATAGGCTTACCAAACTTTCACGCTGGGCTGGCAGTGTACTGAAATCGGCGTTTTTAAGCGTGATTTTGAATAACTTTTTATAGTTAGGTCCGATCAACTTCAAATTTTATATGTGAAGAGTACACACCCAAAGAAAATAATTCTTCTTTTCACTTTTACAAATGTTACGATTTTTGGCAGGAAAATAACGTCATCAATTTTAGAGGAAAATCTAAAATGAGGGTAATGCAAAATTTTAAAATGCGCATTTGAAAGAACTCATTGAGATACGTTCAAAACCGAAGAGATAATAGTCAAAGTCAAATTTAATCTAAAGTTATAATTTTTTGAATGTAAAATAGAAAACATTTCTAAACTTCAAAAATCATATATTTTGATTAAATTTGACTTTGACTGTTATCTCTTCGGTTTTGAACATATCTCAATGAGTTCTTTCAAATGCGCATTTTAAAATTTTGCATAACCCTCTATTTCAATTTCCCACTAAAATTGGTGACGTCATTTTCCCGCCAAAAATCGTAACATTTGTAAAAGTGAAAAGAAGAAAATTTTTCTTTTGGTGTTTACTTTTCACATGTAAAACTTCAAGTTGATCGGACTTAACTATAAATCATTTTGTTTTTTACTCGACAAGGGACTGGAACCAATATTATGTTAGTACTCTGCTGAATGCAAGGCATTGTGGGCACAACTTAAACTTGTCAAGGAAAACTTGTTCATCATCTACACGAGCAAGGAAACCTTGTCAATATAAAATTGTCAAGGAAATCTTGCTGATCGTCTACACGAGCAATGAAAATTGTCAAGGATACTTGTCAAGGAAAAATTGCTCGTGTCAACGCCGCTTAATTAGTTATAATATTATCAGCCAATGAAAATGTAATAATCATTCAATAGCCTGTCCCATTATTGTTCTCTTTGTTGCATAATAATCAGCGGTTTCTTGTCTCTTTGAATATAATAACAATAGGCTTACCAAACTCTAATTAGTTATAATTTCATCAATTCTATTTAGAGGAATGCTAATGAACTTGATGACATTAAACGTGTTTTTGTTGCAAGTTTTCCATCGGTTGCCTGGGTAGCATAATGGCTTAAAGCGCGGATACAGCAATGCAGAAGGTCTCGGTTCGAATCCTGGCATTGGTACTCAAAGTCTTTTTTCACCAAAAATCGCTATCTAGTAAATTATTTAATGAATTATAAGTCTGATGATGCTTACTAGAATGGAAATTATTAGTTATACACACTTAACAAAACACACTGCAATATGTTTGATATTGCAGAGTGCGAACTGCAATATGTTTGATATTGCAGAGTGCGAACTGCAACATAACTAAATATCTTTGCTTTCAGACGCGGGTACTCAGCAATCAGTGATTTAGTGCAGAGAGAGAACAATGGGGTAGGGTGGTGAATAGTAACTATAAGGTCATATTTGCCATGTCAAGTTAATTGTATAAAACCCCGGGGGGGGGGGGGGGGGGGGGGGGGGTACTCCCTTTGTCCAAGTGGTAGGGGTGATCGGCGGAGATTTTGAAAATGACCCCTAAAAGGTACGCTCAGGTACAAATAAAGCAGAGTAAAAACGACTCTTAGAACTGATTTTTGAGCCAAATCTCTAAATGGACCCTAAAAGGTACGCACTGGAAATATTTTAACCCTAAAAGGTACGCCGATCACCCCTACCACTTGGATAAAGGGAGAACCCCCCCCCCCCCCCCCCCCCCCGGGTATAAAACATTGTATAAAAAAAAGTGTAGAAATACAATTGAAAATGTAAGATATAGTGCTTTAATTTACTTGAATAGTTTTTCAATAAAATAGTGTGATTTAAACTTGTTGTAATGCAGTTGTTTACTATGAATGTTTTACACGAGTAGAGTTGTTTTGATAAATATTAGTAATGTTATGAGAAATGTTAGCGCCGGCCGATTTAGCGAGCCGATTGAATAAGTAACAACCGCGTATAAAACAGTTTTCACTTTGAATCTCAACTTTTTGAACCCAAATGAATCAATAGTGATAATTTATAGGTTTATTGAGAAAATTCAAGCAATAAATACGATTATAATGAGTAGAATTTTGTCGATAAACATCAGTGATAATCGGTGGTCAACATACAACTGCCGTCGTAATTTTTCATCGATTTGCCGTGAAACTTATTATATTATTTAACATATTATTTTCAGCTTTATAATTTGGTAGTTTACGTTACTCGTGACATGTATCAAATCGGCCATGAATAGATCAAAACAAGTAATAATTGTGTCTTGTCCACGACATCTACCGAAGCGAGTGAACAACATAGTTTCTCCGTCTTTCACTGCATGATTTAACCGGACAAAACTCAAACTACCGTGTGTATTCCGACTTTAGTCATCGGAAAATCTTCCATGGAAATACAACTAATGTAAAATAAAGAAATGTCTTAGGAGAAGTTGAAATAGCGCGAATGGTTCGAAACGATGCTGTTGGTCTTATCAGTTTGAAAGCCAAGATTAGAGTGATGAGGTCATGTTTCAAACGATAATATAGATCGAAACGCAATGCATTGTGGGGCGGGCCTGGACCCTCCTCTGGTTGCAGTGATAACATAAACTCTCTCATGAATTATATTGCTGGGAGTAAACCATGTTTTCTTATTGCAGCATATGCAATATGTTTCTGTGTTATAAAATCCTGTGGATATTGGAATTATGTAACATTAGATGCCATCAATAAGCACGCTAAGCTGTATAATATCTGTAATGGTTTTGTACAAAATGATGCCAGTGAATTACCAAATGTATATATGATACCATTATTGACCTAGAATGCACATTAGTTACTGAACATGAAGTAGTTCTTCAAATAAAACATTCCTCAAGGAGTGCATTATAGAAAATATTAATATCAAAACAACCGGTTTCATGCTTTGTTTCTCTGGTTATTCTATAACCTGTATTAGTATCCAACAACTTATGGTCTATCACAAATCGCGCGCTCTCATTGGCTACTCAACCATGGGCTATTGGGTGATAGCCCATGGTTGGGGAAAGCGCCGGTTTTGTAAACTATTGAAAAAGTTTCTTGATTCTTCTATTTCTTCAAAAACGGCTTAGTACTGAATATAATGCTTTTCTTTGAATCGTAAATTACAAATACAAGCAAGAAAATGACAAAAAAGCACATAATTTTGATGTTTTGTGAATGAATTTTGACTTGAAGAGCGCGCGCTACTGACGCCATCAGGCGACTCTTTAGTTTGATCGATTGAGAAAGCCAGATTTTTAAACTTTCAGCTTAGAACTTTTCTTAATTCCTCCGTCGTTCTAAAATGTATAGTAGTTTTAATACTAAAAGCATGCTATTTTCAGCCGTTAAAATTAAAATATTGAGGGAGAAAATGGCAAAAACAGTGGAGAATTTCGATGTGTTTTGAATACATTTTGCCGTCACACGTCATTGAGCGCGCGCTCGGTATTTTCTGTCATTTTGTCAAAATAAAACGATTGAAATGTTATTTTTCTTTCAAAATATGGCAAAGTTTGACCTATAAGTTGTTGGATACTAAAACAATTAGACCTCTCGCCCTCATGGGCCACGGATCAATAGCCCACTTGGCCTCGAAGACTCGGCCTCGTGGGCTATTGACCCGTAGCCCATTCGGGCTTCGGGTCTAATTGTTAATTATTCAACAAAATAGAACAACTTACAACATTACTGATGGCAACTGTCTTATTAAAACATTTTGTGACATAAAAGAACAAAGCTCCCAATGTGGTGCAAAATATGTACTATATTATTTTTCCATTTCTCAAATATCCAGTGATAAGGAAAGACAATACTCAGGAAATTTGAATTAAACAAACAAAAGATGCAAATTAACAATAAAAAAGGGAGATGTATTCAAATATGGAACCAGAAAAGAAAAAAAATAGGGTTGCAAGTGACAGTAAAATCATACTGGGGAGTTAGCTCAGGTCTCGATAGTATTTCATCCCTTATGCAGCTAAGAACCCAAGTACTCCAGTAGCACTAGTTTCATATTCTTTTAACTTGATCAGCAACTTCATAACATTGTACACAAATTGTGTGCGTTCAGTGAAAATTCTCTTAAATGCATTTCTGACATTCAAAACTGTAAACTAGTTCCAGCTGTCCCAAGCTCATTCCCTTCCATCCAGGGCACGAGCGCACGCACCATCAGGGCGTCTAGTTACATTTACAGCTAGCTCTTAAATTGCTAAAATCGTATGCCTTCAGCTTCTTACGGAATTCACTTAATTTACTAGATTGCTTTTTAAAATAAGGAAGCTGATTCCATAGATGTGATACCTTATAAGTAAAGGAATTATGAAAAAAAGATTATTATATGTCAATGTTTACCTAATTAGCATATCGAAGCATATTGTCCGTAGTCAAAAATAGTTCGCTTTATTTTTAAATTCATTCTTGTTTTTCAATTTTGAACTCTTCACAAGGTAATGAATATTTTTAAGCTTCAGCAAACCATTTTAGCTTAATATTAGTAGTATTTTGCTGTTTACGGTCTGGTTTATCGATGACAGTTCGATTGCGTGATAATTGCGAAAACTTGAAATTACTATAAATGGACTCCAATTTTCGTATAAAGGAAAATAGTTGCCCGCGGATTTTAACACACCAAAATTTAACATAAACATAGAGCTTTCAGAAGAAATCAAGGACATCTTTGAGTCATGAAAACTACATCGATTTTTAGTCATCTGAATGTCACCTACTTCACACCTACTTAAAATTTGCAAAAATAGACCAAACTTAAACAAATTTATTGTCCTATAATAGCATTAGGATAGAGGTATCACCCATATAAAATGTTTAGAAAACAAGCTATTACATTTTGTTAGAGAAGACTTTGTTTTTGTAGTTTTTGAGCGTTGGTTGGTCTCAAAAATGCTAATTACTATTTTTGCGTCTAAAAAATGGAAAAATCATTTTTTCTCAAAACGAACTGCTCTGATAGATGAGTCAAATGACAGGCTTTGATCGTACAAATTTTGAGGTGGGTCGATTTTTGGGCCATTTCCAGCTTTGCTCGATCACTACTGAGACGGCCTCTTAAGTCAGCCAAGAAAGCAGATTGATTAAATTGTTTCATACTTCTTGATTCAAAGATTTTAGCTTTTGGTTTCGGTATCCTTTGTTTCCTGACAATGTATACAAGATCATGAGCTTTAATGTACCACTGACAGCCCAGCGATCTGGTCGATTTACTAGTATAACATCAATCAGTGTTTCACTTGTGTTGGTTACTCTAGTCGGTTCAGCTATTGTATTTGTAAAACAAAACTGATCTCAAAAATCTTGTAACGGGTTGGTTGGACTATGGGAATTGTTGTTGTTGAGCATATTGATGTTGAAATCACCGACAAATACAACTTCATTCCTTGACTTAAGCATTAAATCATCAGCAGCTGAGCAGGCAGTTATAAAATCAGGTACTTTGCATTTGTTAGGAGACCGGTAACAAGCACACACGTACTGCCATGTATTATTGTTCCCCTTTACATTAAGGCAAATCGATTCGATGTTTACTGGTTCCAACTTAGGCTGTCGTCGAGCGATCACTGTAGTACGTATATAGACCATAAGCCCTCCTGCTCCCCTTTTTTTATCTCGACGAATGACACGATAGTGTGGGCTAGACAGTAAAGATGGAGCCACAGATCCATCAATTTTGGTTTCAGAAATAAACAGGATGTCGAAACGGCACTCATTAATCCAATACCTCATCTATCTTACCGAGAATACTGTTGATATTAATATTGCCAATTGCTAGATTGTTTTTGTAATAGCCATTTACGTGTTCTTTATATATACCGCAGTCAATTGATGTTTGAGTTGATGCATGCTTACTGAACGAGCTTTCTTTCTTTGTAGCATTTCTAGAGCTTGCTTGAAGCCAAATAAGATAATTAACGCACTGTTTAACTCTGGCTAGCTCGTAGAACCTCGCGTCCCTTGGTAATGACAAAACATCATAGTGCATGAAAAAATGTCGTCACTTTATATGAGAGCAAACCCGGCAAACTTTGGTGTTTAAGGGGCCGTTTACATGAGATAGGGTAACCCTCCTAGCAGGGCTAACTCTTTTGTTTGAAAACCCCCAGGGAAAAGAAAACAATAAGAGTTAGCCCTGCTAGGAGTGTTACTCTATCCCCTCTATCTCATATAAACGACCCCTAAGAGTTGTGCCAAGAGTATAAATCAACACCATCAAAAAATAAAAAAATCTTACTGAATTAACGGCTGTTTCTTCAAAAATGCCTTCTTGCATCGATGTCTTGAAGAAGAATGCTGTTGATTATAACGACGCTAAACTTATATTCAAGCTTGTCAGTTCCGGTGTGAAAATATGTCAAGTTCTTTGACGAGCTCTTGATCTCAGATTCGAATCTCAGATCACTAACCATGTGAGTAAAGATAAATGACAAATAAAAGAAAGTTCGCAAATCTAAATATCAAGACATTAAGACATTAACAAAGTCATGTGTATAAAACTTTTTTTGAAATTTCCGGGAAGGAATTCCAATTTAAAACTCCAGATAAAGAGCAAATTTTAATTTAATTTTAATAACATTTATCAGCTGCATTGTAATGAAATTTTGCAACTTGATATTGAATATTCTTTCAAAAAATCAAAATCACGATATATGCAAATGACTTTGTTATTGTCTTCACATGAACAACGTTAATGGGATTGACTGTATACGGCTATTTCAAAAAGGTTGTCGGTTTGAACGGCGAATGGCAATTGTCGAACGGAGATTGCACGACCGAAAGGAGCCATGGGTTTTAATAATAAATGGGAAATAATCACTGAATTATACTGTAAGATAGTTAGTGATAAACATTGGCTCCATTTAGTCTCCATTTGTAAGGTAAACCCAACAAGTGACAGTTTGAATTCCAAACAGAGTAACGTGCAATCTCCGTTCGACAATTGCCGTTGGCCGTTTTTCCCCAACAATTTTCTTTGAGATAAGTGTATGGCCGAAATTGTTTTTTTGTCAAATAACTCCATAACACTTCTTCAATGTTAATTTATCTTATTCTTTAACTTTATTCCTCATTGTTATTATCGTACGTATCGTATGAGAGAAAGTTCTAGCAGCTCGCACGTGCCAGGCTGCATGACTAGCACTTCCTGTGTTATTTCCCCGGGGGGTGAGGGTGGGGGTTCTTTTGTCATTTGTTCAGTTCTCAATACCAATATCAAAATCTTTATTTAGTGTTATATAATTACTATATATTTTCGCCAGTGTCGGCCATAATACGGCTACAACCATGTGACAACTTGTCTCGGTAAAATGGCTTGAAAAGCGGTTAAAAGTAGCAATTGACACTAAAAATCGGCATGGTTTAGCTTTTTATTTATCAAGGTACGTAGTTGAAGTATTAACTTTCATGTTCATTGTCGTTTTTGAGTTAAAATATTAAAATATTCAACTAATGGATTTGACGGACTTTGGTAAAAGAACAATTATCCCGCAATTATCTAACGATGCCAAACATATCAAAACAGTATTTCAATTTATTAATTTTACGTCTTGCTGATTGAAGGATTTTTTTTATACACTGGTATATATCCACAAATATAAAGCAATGCAACGTGGGAATTGACTCCCCTCACATTGTACCCCAATGCATGAGAGATTATTTTTAATTAATAATAAAACTCATTGAGCATGTCATTTTTGATAATGATATAGTGATAGTTGGATATACAATGTCTTGAATATGGCCTGACAAAATATCCCATGGATATTCCATTCAACTTGTAATATTTGCTGGGTATCTAACAGAAAAATGTGTACATTTACTCGACAAGGAAAACAATCACATAGTGTCCAATCCACTGTACTGGAGGGCAAAAGTATTCAACAAATGATTCTAAGCCAGTCACGCTTAACATTTCTTTGTTTCAGATGTCCCAATGCACATTTTGCTACCCAGTATGGTAGACTTTATACCTTATGACTATATTACCTGCAAAAGGCCTTATTTTGTGGTAAATATAAATAAAATAATAGATTTATACACTGAACAAACAACATATTCCTGAAGTATTCTTTATTCAACTAGTACCAATTCAGCCAGATCAGCACTGAAAGCAGTTTTTGATAGAGTGCATTCACTAATAGAACATTAGCTGTAATACTATTTTACGCTAATTCTTTTGTTTTATTTTATTCAACTAGCCCTATTTTGCACGATTCACTAATTAGGGTTTCATGCTTTTATTGAATGTACTCTAAGAGACATAAATAAGAAAACAATGATTTTCATGCTACACCTCCATTTTGTTTAAAACAACAAGAATACATATCATAGTATGCCTAACTGTGTCTGATCTTTTCCTAACCATCCCAAAATGGCCTATGTGTGAGTGGGTAGGGTGTACACTCTATCTCGGAACAATTACCTAAGAGATATAATATTATGTATAGTATTATTCAGGACTAAAACTGAGAACCGTTTTCTAGACATCAAAGTCTAAAGTACAAAAGAAAGTCAAGTCCAGGTTTAGAACACACTCTGTAGGTCAACAATCTAAGACCTACACCATATAACACTACAGGGCACGAGTAAACGCTCAATTTTTGCCAGTAAAAAGAGTTGAATCTGATTATATTTTAAAGACAAAGTTCTATTTGGATCAACGTATGAATCAACGTCGAACCTAATGTTTTTGCACAAAGTGACTATTAGGTTCGGCACGTGCACATGAATGGCTCGACGTTTGAACCGGGCCAAATACGGATGAAAAAGTTCGCAATTTGTCAAATAAAGTTGATAGAGTTACGAACTTTCTTTTACTTGTCATTTATCTTTACTTCATGGTTAGTGATTTGAGATCAAGAGCCCGTCAAAGATCTTGATATATTTTCAGCATAAGGAAGTAAATAACATACCGTAACTGACAAGCTTAAAAAACCTTTCAATATAAGTTCAGCGTCGTTATGATCAGCAGCATTCTTCTTCAAGACATCGATGCAAGAAGGCATTTTTGAAGAAACAGCCGTTAATTCAGTAAGATTTTTTTTATTTCTTATGGTGTTGATTTATTTTCTTGCCACAACTCTTAGGGGCCGTTTACATGAGATAGGGTAACCCTCCTAGCAGGGCTAACTCTTATTGTTTTCTTTTCCCTGGGGGTTTTCAAACAAAAGAGTTAGCCCTGCTAGGAGGGTTACCCTATCTCATGTAAACGGCCCCTTAGACGCCAAAGTTTGCCGGGTTTGCTCTCATATAAAGTGACGACATTTTTTCACTATGATGTTTTGTCATTACCAAGGGACGCGAGGTTCTACGAGCTAGCCAGAGTTAAACAGTGCGTTAATTATCTTATTTGGCTTCAAGCAAGCTCTAGAAATGCTACAAAGAAAGAAAGCTCGTTCAGTAAGCATGCATCAACTCAAACATCAATTGACTGCGGTATATATAAAGAACACGTAAATGGCTATTACAAAAACAATCTAGCAATTGGCAATATTAATATCAACAGTATTCTCGGTAAGATAGATGAGGTATTGGATTAATGAGTGCCGTTTCGACATCCTGTTTATTTCTGAAACCAAAATTGATGGATCTGTGGCTCCATCTTTACTGTCTAGCCCACACTATCGTGTCATTCGTCGAGATAAAAAAAGGGGAGCAGGAGGGCTTATGGTCTATATACGTACTACAGTGATCGCTCGACGACAGCCTAAGTTGGAACCAGTAAACATCGAATCGATTTGCCTTAATGTAAAGGGGAACAATAATACATGGCAGTACGTGTGTGCTTGTTACCGGTCTCCTAACAAATGCAAAGTACCTGATTTTATAACTGCCTGCTCAGCTGCTGATGATTTAATGCTTAAGTCAAGGAATGAAGTTGTATTTGTCGGTGATTTCAACATCAATATGCTCAACAACAACAATTCCCATAGTCCAACCAACCCGTTACAAGATTTTTGCGATCAGTTTTGTTTTACAAATACAATAGCTGAACAGACTAGAGTAACCAACACAAGTGAAACACTGATTGATGTTATACTAGTAAATCGACTAGATCGCTGGGCTGTCAGTGGTACATTAAAGCTAGGAATTAGTGATCATGATCTTGTATACATTGTCAGGAAACAAAGGATACCGAAACCAAAAGCTAAAATCTTTGAATCAAGAAGTATGAAACAATTTAATCAATCTGCTTTCTTGGCTGACTTAAGAGGCCGTCTCAGTAGTGATCGAGCAAAGCTGGAAATGGCCCAAAAATCGACCCACCTCAAAATTTGTACGATCAAAGCCTGTCATTTGACTCATCTATCAGAGCAGTTCGTTTTGAGAAAAAATGATTTTTCCATTTTTTAGACGCAAAAATAGTAATTAGCATTTTTGAGACCAACCAACGCTCAAAAACTACAAAAACAAAGTCTTCTCTAACAAAATGTAATAGCTTGTTTTCTAAACATTTTATATGGGTGATACCTCTATCCTAATGCTATTATAGGACAATAAATTTGTTTAAGTTTGGTCTATTTTTGCAAATTTTAAGTAGGTGTGAAGTAGGTGACATTCAGATGACTAAAAATCGATGTAGTTTTCATGACTCAAAGATGTCCTTGATTTCTTCTGAAAGCTCTATGTTTATGTTAACATTTGGTGTGTTAAAATCCGCGGGCAACTATTTTCCTTTATACGAAAATTGGAGTTCATTTATAGTAATTTCAAGTTTTCGCAATTATCACGCAATCGAACTGTCATCGATAAACCAGACCGTAAACAGCAAAATACTACTAATATTAAGCTAAAATGGTTTGCTGAAGCTTAAAAATATTCATTACCTTGTGAAGAGTTCAAAATTGAAAAAACAAGAATGAATTTAAAAATAAAGCGAACTATTTTTGACTACGGACAATATGCTTCGAATATGCTAATTAGGTAAACATTGTAGATGAGGCATGATCGTCCGGGGCCGGTGGTGTAGTCTTGAGAAAGACTGATGGTGTTGATGTCTGACGTTTCGACAACCTGAGCGGAAGTCATCTTCAGAGTAAAGAAAATGAAAAGACAGCGGTGTTATTTATGTGTCTGGCTCGTCGGTAATGTTGTTGTTGATGCGTGGGTAGGTGTTAGTCATTGTGTTAGCGGAAAGCTTGAAGTCGTTAATGAGTCTATTGTAGGAAGCCGGTAGTGTTATGCAACGGTTAAGTGGCTTTTGTTCTAAGCCGGTGTACCAGCTTTCAAGTAGTCGGCGTTGGTGATAGTTGGTGCAATGTGTAATGGAGGCGGCAGAGTCCCAGTTAATGGAGTGGCCAGTATGTTTGTGATGTTCCGCAATGTGGTTGTTAGGGTCTTTGTTTTTCGTGGCACGTTTATGTTCAGTTAGTCTCGTGTTCAAATTTCTGCCGGTCTCACCGATGTAGGTAGCGTTACAGTCGGAACAAGCTATTTTGTAAATAGCTCCTTGTCTGTTAATGGGTTCGTCTTTGTCCTTAACGTTAGTCAATAAACGTCTTAATGTCATAGTAGGCTTGTGAGCAACGCGAATGTTGTAGGGTTGTAATATGCGTTGAATGGTCTCAGAAGTACCTCTGATGTACGGTATGGTGGCAGTGGCTGTGGGTTGATTGTCGGTTCTGTCAGTAAGTGAAGTGTTTTTGTGAATGTTTCGTTTGACGAAATCTACATTGTAATTGTTCTTATCGAACACACTTTGCAAATATTCGTACTCGTCATGAAGTTTGTCAGGTGAATCACAAACACGTTGTGCACGTCGAGTCAAAGTCTTAATAGTGGTAGCTTTGTGTGAGGTGGGATTGTAAGATGTCTGGTCGAGCAGTCTGTCAGTGTGAGTAGGTTTACGGTATACAGTTGTATGTAAGCGATTGTCAGAGTGAGTTACCAAACAGTCTAGAAAAGGTATAGCACCATTTTCTTCGATCTCTTTGGTGAACTGTATGTGAGTGTTTTGTTTGTTCAGGTGGTCATGAAACTCGTTGATGTCGTCAGTAGGTAGTGCAGTGATAGTGTCGTCAACGTAACGTAACCAAAAAGGTAGTTGTTGTCTGAATGTAGCAAGAGCTTTCTTCTCGATGTTCTGCATAACAATTTCTGATACAACGACAGAAACTGGAGAGCCCATAGCTGTGCCGTGTAGTTGTTTGTAGTGTTTGCCGTTGTACTGAAAGTAAGTGGAAGTAAGGCAAAGTGAAAGTAAGTCCATGATGTCATTCGTAGGTATGGGTAACGGTATGTCGTCAGCATGTTGTGTGATGGCAGTAGTAGTAGTATCATAATGCGGGTTCTGGGACAGTGGATCATTTTTGTGGATCATGCGCCCGCGATCTAACCCTAACTACCGGTCAGCGGTGGGCAGCACGCGCTCTAGTGCGAGGGTTTTAGGCCATACTTTTCTGAGCCGGCGGACAAGGCGGTAAAAACTACCGGTCAGCGGTGGGCAGCACGCGCTCTAGTGCGAGGGTTTCAGATCATACCCAAGGGAGCCCGCGAGGTGGTGAAAACTACTGGTCAGCGGTCTTACCCCATCGACCTACATTCCAAGCATAGTTTTGGACAGGTCACGTGATATCGGGTCACGTGACATAGGGTTAGATCACGTGATATCACGTGACTTAGGGGTCACTTTATCCTTTTTGGGCTCCCTGTGCTTTTCAACCCTCACCCCAACCCTCACCCCTAACCCTCACCCCTAACCCTACCCCTGCTCTCGCTCATCTTGGGCCTGCGATCAAAGTCCCACTCGTCCACAGTCATTCCCCTGAGGCGTACTATGCTGAGCCCGCGATCTGAACTGGCCATTTCATGAGCCCGCGATCTTAGTACTGGTCAGCGGTGGGTCCCCCGTCGTGGCGTGCTGGGCCCGGCAAGTCAGGGGGCCTGGGGCCGTTTGGAAGGGCGCCGACCCTAGACGGGTGAGACGCGCCGGAGGCGCGTCTGGGGCCCCCTCCCGAGGAGATCCAATAACACCACAGGAAACCCAAAGTGCCATCCGGGGTTTTTAATAATTACAACGACAATAACTATTTTACATGCTTTCTATCTGACTGTATTTTGTTCATAATGAACAGTGTGTAACAATCTTGTGTAGCGCAAGTTTTCCGACCCAAGTCGAAATCTAAATATTTGGATAATCGCTTACATTGCATACAAACGCATACGATTTTAAAAGTAAGTGAATTTAGAACATAGATATCATACTGTTTGTTCTTTCATGTATGTTCAGAGTGCAAAGAGTGATTTTTATTTGACCGTGAAACAATTTGCAATTTAAAAGTTGCTGCTACTGAATCTATATTGTGTCTTTTATTTATTCTTTACCAACAAGCACGAACAAAACAGTTTAATATTTCATATTTTTACGCATTTAATTGATCGATTCCAAGCGACTAATAATACGTGTATAAAAACATACTGTAAAACGTTGTCTCTCGCAGATTTACGGGCGAATCACCTGGTAACTCTGCTGGTTTCGGGCGACAACACCTAGAAACCACCAAGGAAAGATTTCATTTTGAAGTAATATTTTTACGCATTTAATTGATCGATTCTAAGCTACTAATACGTGTATAAAAACATACTGTAAAACGTTGTCTCTCGCAGAGTTACGGGCGAATCACCTGGTAACTCCGCTGGTTTCGGGCGACAACACCTAGAAACCACCAAGGAAAGATTTCATTTTGAAGTAATATTTTTACGCATGAACATGTGGAAAAGGTGCTGTATATTTATTTTAATGAAATTAAGTTTGCTAACAAAATTGCGCAAGTTAGTCCAAAATCCTTTGTTTCTATTGTTTAATTAGCAATATTTTGCATAAAATAGTTAATTGTGTTTCACGGATATAATGAATGCATTCTAATTTAATAGTATATATAATTCTCTATACCTTATAGATTTTGGTTATTTTAGAGTTACATAATGCGGGTTCTGGGACAGTGGATCATTTTTGTGGATCATGCGCCCGCGATCTAACCCTAACTACCGGTCAGCGGCGACAACACCTAGAAACCACCAAGGAAAGATTTCATTTTGAAGTAATATTTTTACGCATTTAATTGATCGATTCTAAGCTACTAATACGTGTATAAAAACATACTGTAAAACGTTGTCTCTCGCAGAGTTACGGGCGAATCACCTGGTAACTCCGCTGGTTTCGGGCGACAACACCTAGAAACCACCAAGGAAAGATTTCATTTTGAAGTAATATTTTTACGCATGAACATGTGGAAAAGGTGCTGTATATTTATTTT
The DNA here is from genome assembly GCA_949775045.1 of Metridium senile. Taxonomy (NCBI): domain Eukaryota; kingdom Metazoa; phylum Cnidaria; class Anthozoa; order Actiniaria; family Metridiidae; genus Metridium; species Metridium senile. The sequence goes on along the minus strand of OX459103.1, from coordinate 349,977 downwards.
AATGAAATTAAGTTTGCTAACAAAATTGCGCAAGTTAGTCCAAAATCCTTTGTTTCTATTGTTTAATTAGCAATATTTTGCATAAAATAGTTAATTGTGTTTCACGGATATAATGAATGCATTCTAATTTAATAGTATATATAATTCTCTATACCTTATAGATTTTGGTTATTTTAGAGTTACATAATGCGGGTTCTGGGACAGTGGATCATTTTTGTGGATCATGCGCCCGCGATCTAACCCTAACTACCGGTCAGCGGTGGGCAGCACGCGCTCTAGTGCGAGGGTTTTAGGCCATACTTTTCTGAGCCGGCGGACAAGGCGGTAAAAACTACCGGTCAGCGGTGGGCAGCACGCGCTCTAGTGCGAGGGTTTCAGATCATACCCAAGGGAGCCCGCGAGGTGGTGAAAACTACTGGTCAGCGGTCTTACCCCATCGACCTACATTCCAAGCATAGTTTTGGACAGGTCACGTGATATCGGGTCACGTGACATAGGGTTAGATCACGTGATATCACGTGACTTAGGGGTCACTTTATCCTTTTTGGGCTCCCTGTGCTTTTCAACCCTCACCCCAACCCTCACCCCTAACCCTCACCCCTAACCCTACCCCTGCTCTCGCTCATCTTGGGCCTGCGATCAAAGTCCCACTCGTCCACAGTCATTCCCCTGAGGCGTACTATGCTGAGCCCGCGATCTGAACTGGCCATTTCATGAGCCCGCGATCTTAGTACTGGTCAGCGGTGGGTCCCCCGTCGTGGCGTGCTGGGCCCGGCAAGTCAGGGGGCCTGGGGCCGTTTGGAAGGGCGCCGACCCTAGACGGGTGAGACGCGCCGGAGGCGCGTCTGGGGCCCCCTCCCGAGGAGATCCAATAACACCACAGGAAACCCAAAGTGCCATCCGGGGTTTTTAATAATTACAACGACAATAACTATTTTACATGCTTTCTATCTTAGCATGGCCATAGGCCAACGTGGTCACGCCATCTGGCAAAATATACCTCTTATCATCGTAGGGGCTCAGGCCAACTTTGTTAACATTACGAGCCGGAGATGGCTTTTTTTTGTACGCACAGCTTGAATCCACCGGACCTCAGGTCCGCTGGATTCAAGCTGTGCGCCCTATAAATCCCAATGCCTGCGGTCAGAGAACATAGCAGAGGTGTTGTGAAGATAAAAAGATTAAATCAACCAACTAAATATAAAGCTAGCGTAGTGGGTTAAAATAAATCATAACTATTGCCGACTGTATTTTGTTCATAATGAACAGTGTGTAACAATCTTGTGTAGCGCAAGTTTTCCGACCCAAGTCGAAATCTAAATATTTGGATAATCGCTTACATTGCATACAAACGCATACGATTTTAAAAGTAAGTGAATTTAGAACATAGATATCATACTGTTTGTTCTTTCATGTATGTTCAGAGTGCAAAGAGTGATTTTTATTTGACCGTGAAACAATTTGCAATTTAAAAGTTGCTGCTACTGAATCTATATTGTGTCTTTTATTTATTCTTTACCAACAAGCACGAACAAAACAGTTTAATATTTCATATTTTTACGCATTTAATTGATCGATTCCAAGCGACTAATAATACGTGTATAAAAACATACTGTAAAACGTTGTCTCTCGCAGATTTACGGGCGAATCACCTGGTAACTCTGCTGGTTTCGGGCGACAACACCTAGAAACCACCAAGGAAAGATTTCATTTTGAAGTAATATTTTTACGCATTTAATTGATCGATTCTAAGCTACTAATACGTGTATAAAAACATACTGTAAAACGTTGTCTCTCGCAGAGTTACGGGCGAATCACCTGGTAACTCCGCTGGTTTCGGGCGACAACACCTAGAAACCACCAAGGAAAGATTTCATTTTGAAGTAATATTTTTACGCATGAACATGTGGAAAAGGTGCTGTATATTTATTTTAATGAAATTAAGTTTGCTAACAAAATTGCGCAAGTTAGTCCAAAATCCTTTGTTTCTATTGTTTAATTAGCAATATTTTGCATAAAATAGTTAATTGTGTTTCACGGATATAATGAATGCATTCTAATTTAATAGTATATATAATTCTCTATACCTTATAGATTTTGGTTATTTTAGAGTTACAATTAGTCAAGTTAATTTGTAGTGTCAATCAAACCATCAGAAAAAATTAGCATTAAATGTATTATTTATTACTTTCATTAAACACTCAATGTGCTGATTTGCATTCACAAATGATATTAGACTTTTTTCCGAGTGTAGAATGTTTAGATGTTTATAAATTAAACGTCTATAGTTTATAGTTAGTACGAAATATAGTAGAAGTCGTAAGTTTTACCTTGGTTCGACATAAACTCGTTAAATTGAATAGACTTTGCCATCATATTTATCTTAGAGTCGTCCTTGAATTTTCATCAAAAGTATTTGCCAATCGGGAACTCTCCTGGATTTATTAAAGTCAGGCCTGTTTTGGTCCTTTGACCTCGCACACTGACGAATTCATGTCAGCATATGTCCGCTTTCTAGGTGCATCGCTGAGCGGCGTAGAGGCTTGTTTCGGCGGATTGATGTTCGTTTTGCTCATCATTTTCTGGCTTGCTTTCAGTTTATCCTCGAACTCTCGTATTTGCTGGAACATTGTAACAATTATGGCTCTGCAGTGACACAATGATTTTGGCGCGCTTTGTTGTGATTGCGCGGGATCTGCGAAGTTAATTGTTTTGATTACCTTACGACAAACATTGTCCAACTTTGTGTTCCTTGGTAGTTCTAAAGCTCCCTTTCGAAAGTAGATGGACAAGAAGGCAAATGACGTTAGGATTGAGCCGCTTTGTTTAAAACACATCAAGTGATTACCATTAGCTTTGCTTCTGAGAGAGCTGGTCTCAACATCAAACTAAAGACTTTAGTGATTGAAAGATTCCTTAGTTTCCGTAGTTCTATACCAAGCAGTTTTGAATCTATTATGTACCTGTTCTTATCGGAACAAGTATCAGGTATAACCAAACAGACTTTGAAGAGAGTTCTCGTCGTCTGTTGGCGCAATATTTCCCTTCGCTCACTGATTTGTATTCCGCGCCAAACCTTGGGGTTCATGCCATATTTGGAGCAAAACTATCCATATTTAGTTAATCTCGTTACGATCCGAACCTGGCATTTGTTCGCGCGCTGTTAGAATAAGGATTACTGTGGTTGCTAATCCCAACGGCTTATAACACTATCTGTCAACACTTACAACTATCAAAACCACAACCTATTGTTTAGCTCGACTGGAGATCTCGTACAAAAAAAAGTCCTCTCCGGCTCCTAATGTGGACTGTATAGAGTTCGTGGTTTGTACTGCGAATCCGCATACTCCGGTTGAGGTCCCGTTGTTTTTCATTCAAACACTGCTTGTACTGGGCGTGCCGCAGGTTACGCTTAGAAATGCCCTTGGCCGCCTTCTTCTCGATTGCTTTCCCTTCTTCGTGGAGTAAGATGGAGTACATCTTGGCCCGGAGGCCAATAAACTCCTCGATGGTAAGACCTTGCATCTCGTCCTTCATCTTCCCAATTAGTTTCTTGTTTTTACTACTAAACAGCGCGTGGGTGACTGGGTAGTTTGAGGTATCAAACCATTCTTGGTGGGCTGCCATGTCTCGATAGACGTCCTCGGTCTTCACATCATAACATAGTGAGTCGGTGTCTGTGAAGAGGAGCTTGCACCGAGCCCCATACTTCGGTTTCATATACAGGTAATGAAAGGTATACATCAGGACCTTCGAGAGGTCTAAAATACAAAACCCGATGTAGATGGGTTTGTTGAGGAGCAACTTGGTCTTTTTCAAGTTGACCGCCGCCAAATCTTCTGAAAAAATTTGAAAGCGGTCAAAGCTGGGGGAGGCGACACGTTTCCTTAACTTCTCCTCATCGTTGATGAGTTGGACGTTCACATGTTTACGAAGGTTCTCCATGGTTTTCCCAAAGACTGAATTCACCATTAGCTTGAAAAAATCCTTCTCAAAGGCGCTGGTGGCCTCTTTCCGTTTTCCCGTATTAAAGTCTACATAGGGTTTTAGCCAAAAAGCTTGATGAAATTTAAGCACGCGGTGGATTTTTACCAATTTCATCCCCAAAGAAAGGTACAGTTTCAGATTCCTGTAATGGACCACATAGTTGGTTTTATTGTTAAGATTTGGCACTAGTTTGGGCACAGAGGGCCCGCCCAGCCCCAGTTCTTGGGCCAGCTGCTGACAGTAGGGGGACAGCATGTTAGGGTCTACCACCATCCGTTCTGGGGCCAGGGGGTAGTCGTTGTGGGCATCGTGCAGTTCTTCGGGGTATTCCAAATCCACTTCTAGAATGTACCCTTCAGGACCCTCATCAGGCACAGTCGTCACATCGACATCCTCTCCCACCCATTTAAATCCCCCGGTGGGGAGGGGCTGGACCATGGCCCACCCATAGAGATTGTTCGCGTCCCAATACATTATATAATTGGAATCTTGGGTAGCATCATAGCCAGGCACGTAGGAGTTGTTGGCCTTAGCATGGCGGTGGGTGATGGTGGAAATCCCACCCCTCAGCCCCTCCTCTACGAAAAGGTATATGTTAGGATCTGTGATGAGGTCCAATTCAACATTTGTCATCTTGAGACACGCCGACCAGGCCAGACCCGGCGACGTGAAAAACTGGGCCGGGTCCAGCTGGTAGTAGTTGAGACAGATTTGTCGAAAATTCTGGAACACATCCGCCAAAAGCAGAACATCAGACCGTAAATAAACATCATGATAGTCCCCTAAATTCTTGCACTGAAAAGCGTCGAAGACCTCCTTGGCATGCTGATAATCCTCTTCACTGATATGATTCTCAGTCAACGAGCTGTAGAAGGCCTCCTGGGGAGGAAGTTGCTCTTCTTTAAACCTGGAGACATGGTCCATGTACTCGTAGGGGTACACCCCCTTACATAATAACAACGGCACCTGACTGATGTCCGTGCAGGCTTTCAAAATGTGAAAGTGTGCGTCCCCCTCTTGGGCTAGGTTGACAACCAGTTTTTCCAACGATGTATTTAAGAATTGAAGGCTGTCCAAGAAAGTAAGGCGACCCAGGCTAAAAGACACATAAGCCTCCATATTATTGGGGATGCAATTGATTCTCTTATTCTTAATTCGTCCAATGCCCTGCATGATCAAGTGGGCATCATACCCCCGCAAATTATGTAAAATTACGGGGATACGATGCGCCAATCGAAAGTTGAGATTACAGCTATTGTGGGCGGCTCCCCTGTATGCACCGCTGAGATGGCAATGGTCCCGCACACGATCCTCCCCCAGACCCTCTTTACAGATGTGACACACTGAGGCCTGTTGGAATGAAGCTTCTTCATCAGGACTCAACTGTAGTGGCATTACCTCCTTCAACAGAGCCAAAATCCGTTCCTCTTCAATCATGAGAGCCTGCAAGAAATGATCCACTGTATTCTCACCTCGGTAAACTACGGGAGGTCCTTGGGAGTTACCGCCCACTGTGATGAACGAATAGCCACACGCCTGGTGGTGTTGGATTTTCTCCGTGGAGGATTGGTTAGGGTCTTGCGAGGCGGAATCCACTTTGACTAATAGAGACTCGAAATCGGCATAAATTACATACGGCACTGGCATTTGTTTGGGAAAGTCTTTAAACTTTAATTTTGCAGATTCCCCCTCAGGGTAAACCACACGTTGAGCCCCATGCTGGCGGCACCTAGGCCGATGCTCAGTCAACAATTCTTCTCGCGTAAACCCATGCAGGCAGTACGGACAATGGTATAAACGACCTTTATTCTTCGACTGTCCTGCCAATAATCGATCTAGGTTTTTCACCCATGCGTAATGCTGGTTCTCCCCTTGACTGTACAATAGGAGGTCCACGTGCTTAGGGAATTCCTCCTTGCTGATGTGAATAGGAAACAAATTATTTCCTTCATACCCGAAGACGTTGATCTCTAGGCTATTCATCTTCTCAAACTTGGCTATTTGACTGATTTTCACGGGAAAATCAATTCCCGTGAAATTCAAGTCGTCTTTATACGCTTGGTAATGAGTGAGTCGTTCCGGGTGATGGTCAGGTGGGTGTAGAGCCGCCAGTATGGCCCATTGAAAACAACGATTGTCGTTATTCCTCACGTTAATGATGGCCTTTTTCTTGGCAAGTGCTGAAGGGAGGGGTATGTAAGAACTCCCCTTGATCGGTCTATACGCAGCCACGTTCAACTCGAGGTGGAGTACTTGGGAGAGGAGCCACCCGCTCCCCTCCCTCTGATATGTCAGCATACTGTTCCTCACTTTCTCAAAAGCAGCTTCCCACTGTTTCTCTATGTTAGATTCCTCCAGGGTAGTCATACAAGCACTACGAAAGTGTGGCTCAGTCGTTACATCGACTCCGTCCACTTGAACTTTCACAAATTTAATCTTGACGCAGATGTACCACTTCAGGCCCTTCTTTCGTTGCAATTCCGCTTTCAGTTTTTTTATTATAAAACTCTTCTTGTCCTGTAACGACAGGGTTAGGTCACGTCTTTCATTTACGCGAGGTTTGTACGTGAACGTTTTTAATTTTCCATTCAACGCGGTTGTACAGGAACTCTCATCATCTACTGAAGGACTCGTAGACTCGTCCACCAGTGGAGTTTCTTTCTTGATTCTCTTGTTACTCTCCTCTTCCGCTTCTTCGGATTTCCGTTTCGGGCTTTCTACCTTCTTCTCGTGCGTCCTCTGGTGGCGTTTGAGGGCATCTTTACGAGCGAAGGTCTTGCCACAAGTATCGCATTTATAGGTAGGTCTATCATGCACAGACTTTCGATGACGAACCAGATTTGTTGGGTTCGTGAAATTCTTCCCACATATTGGGCACTTCAACTTGGGATTCATCACTGCAACTAAATGAGAAAGAGCGGGTTGTGGACTTGTATTTATAGGCGCACCAAAAACTATCTCCGCTAGAGTTAAAAAAAAAAAAATTTTATTTTTTTTTAAAATTTTTTTAAAAAAAATATTTTTTTTTTTAATTTTTAAAAAAAATTTTAATGTTTAAATTTTTTTCTAAAAAAAATTCACCAAGACGACGCTCAAAAAAAGCATGCTCGCGGCGGCCATTTTGTTTTTCAGTTCGTAACGAAGCACACGCTTTTTAACTCTAGATGAGGCAGTTCATCGCTTTCATTTCAAAGATGAAGTATTAGATTTAGAAGAAGATGCAGTTCAACAACATGGATAACAGAAGATAATAATCACAATTCAATGCATGCACGAAGATGTGTTGCTCGATAGAAACTCGCTCGCTCGCTCGCATCCATGCGGTTTTGATTGGGATTCATAATTAGGGCTTTAATAATAAAAACACGATTTTGTCAACTCCCTTTAGGAGGTTGTTAGAAGAAAAAGTCTCTTCTTCTAGTCTTGGTGTTGAAATAGCGCTAAAAAAGTTGTTGCTTACCTTTGAAAACTGAAAAGAGAAAGATCGCCGACGGGCAGCGCTTTTTACTCTCGTGGGGTCAACGTCACCACAGCGCCACTGCAACGTCACCGCAACGTCACCACAAACTTCAATGCGAGGTTAAACAAACTAATAATAACATTTTTGAGAGAAAAAAAAAAATTTTTTAAAAATTTTTTTCTAAAAAAAATCACAAGACGGCACTCAAAAAAATCATGCTCGCGGCGGCCATTTTGTTTTTTTCAGTTTTCAAAGGTAAGCACACGCTTTTTAACTCTAGTTGAGGCAGTTCATCGCTTTCATTTCAAAGATGAAGTATTAGAAGAAGCTACAGTTCAACAACAAGAAGGTTGTTAGAAGAAAAAGTCTCTTCTTCTAGTCTTGTTGTTGAAATAGCACTAAAAAAAAAGTTGTTGCTTACCTTTTTTTTGAAAATCTTGGCTCTATCTTGTTAATCTTGCTAATCTTGAGAATATCTTGACTAATGAACTTTTTTCAATCTTGAGTCGAGAAAAATCCCGCGCGGGGTTCTACTTATTCGCAAACAATTCTTACACCCTTATGGGATCATTCAGTTGGACCACTTTGTGCCGAGCATGCGCAAAAGGGGTGTGCCTATTTTTTAAAATTTTTTTTTTAAAAAAAAGTGGCGAGATCGGACTGCTTTTTTAAAGCATAAAAGTCCTCCGCTCGTCCTCATGGATTTAGTTGAGAATTGGCTCTAGATTAGTATGGATGTGACATTTAAAAATCCCACGAATATTCAACTGGTGGGACCTACGTGTTCGGGCAAGACGACCTGGGCCCATCGGCTCTTACGCCATGCCGACGAGATGTTTGACGTGGATATTGGAAAAATCGTCTATTGCTATGGGGAATTTCAACCCCGATTTGTGGATATGGAGAGAGAGATCCCTCGCATTCAGTTCGTGCGGGGGTTTCCGGACGATATCTACGCCCTGTTTGACGGAACGCCCGGACTGCTGGTGATTGACGACCTGATGAATGAGAGCACCAATCGAGATAGCATGGTGAACGCCATCATCAAGGGGGGTCACCATCACAACTTTTCCACCCTCTTTTTGGTCCAAAATCTGTTCCCACCGGGGAAATATTCCAGGACCATCTCCCTCAACACTCACTACATTGTGGCGTTCAAACACCCACGAGATTCCTTGGGAGTGGCGACCTTGGCCCGGCAAGCCTTTCCCCACGCCACGAAATACGTCATGGAGAGTTACGGGGACGCCGTTCAAGTTCCCTACGGGTACCTGCTGTTCGATCTGCATCCCTCCACGCCCGACTCTCTCAAACTTCGAACGTCCATTTTCCCGGAGGAGCTGCAGGTGGTCTACGCAAAACGTACATAAGTCGACCAACTGAATGCTCGGAGTCATTTGATCATGTCTCAGCGCATGAGAAACAACTTGGATCTGTTGAATGTGTTAGTGCGGTTCAACAGGGATCAAAAAAGAGCTGTCTTGAAAACCTGTCACGCGGATCTCCTCAAGTGCCTGGCGGAAATTTCACTCAATTTAGTGAAGGGGGTGGTCCCTCTCAGCGCGTCCCAGAAAAAGAAACTCAAACGGTACCGACGGGTGTTGCACGCGTTGGCCGATAAAAAAGTACCGCTAAAAACGAAAAGGAAGGAATTAAATCAACACGGCGGAAATCTTCTCACCCTTCTCCTGCCTCCGGTCCTCTCCGTTCTGAGCAGCCTGTGGTCCAAATGATGAAGCACAGTCGAAAAATGGTTTTGGTTCCGGAAGAAGTGATGGACGTCCTTCGGCGAAATACGGATCTTCAAACCTCCCCCCTCGTCCGAACCATGGGCGTGCTGAGTCAAGACCTGTCGCAAACTTTAAAGAACGAGACGCTTCCTGACGACATCAAACTCAAGAATCATGAACAACAGTTTCAACGCTTTCTTAATATGCAGCACCAGAGAGAAAGTTACGTCCCCCTGGTGAGAATTCAACCTTCCCCAGCTCAGGTTCCAGCAGCCCCAGCTCCGGTTCCAGCAGCTCCACCAACCCCAGCAGCCCCGGCAGCTCCAGCCCCACAACCCCCAGCCGCGGTTCCTGATGCCGAAATTGTGAAAACGGTGCCTAAAAAATTCAAAAGTCAAGCCGAAGGGTTGCTGCAGTGGATGAAGAAATCCCCCGAGGCCATTCAGTGGGACGATCGGGGTGTGGTGTCCTTGGAGGGAAGGCCCCTAGAGGGCTCTAGCATCACCGACCTCGTCAACGACGCCTTGCGTTCGCGAAAAGGGTTTTCGCCGCTGGGACGGGACGATTTCACGAAAGTCTTGGCGAGAATGAACACCCCTGAAGAATTTATCAGAAATGTCAATAGACGCGGGCTGATGACTTCCTACAAGACGAGCAAGAGACGGACGCTGCCCACCACGCCTGATATACCTCCCTCGCTTCCCACCCCGCCCCCTCGACCCAGCAAGAGAGCCTTGCCCACTCCTCTAGAGAAACGAAGTTCGACTCCCGCAGGAAGAAAACAACTCCAATGGCTCCCCTACGATTAATGTATGAAGAAGAAACATGAATAAAAACCAATTTTACCACTCTTTTTTTATTGTCTCATTAATCTTAATACAAACTCGTAGACCTGATGGTCGTTGCTAATGCGATTCTTACTAAAACGGTTTACAATGGAAGTCATGCTGACGCCACGCGTACGATGCACTAGATAATACACGCAGTATTCCCCACACACGGCGGTCTTGGCACTCTGCAACGGCGTCGGGTTGAATGTCCACCGTTTGCTATTTCGGTTCAACAGTCTTGTAAAATGAGGGCTGTAAAATTCGGGAGGGTACCCATAACTGTCGAAGAATTCACCTTTCTCTGGAGACGAAAAGTAGAAGGCCACCCAGTGCTGCCCCGGTCGACTTTTAGGATCTGTATTGACGACGAACCCGCAAGGGTAAGTTTTTAGACGTCGTGGAAGTGTGTTTTCGGCGTAGACTCCACAAAACTTGGAACCCGCGAGGCGTCTGAGAAGGGCTTCTAATAGGGGGGTATTCATGAGGAGTAGTCGGTGGTGACGTGTCTCGAATAGTCAATCTCGATGATGGATTCGAATTCTCCAAACACGATGAGGTTGATGGCTCCCGTCAGACCTGAGTTGAACTGCACGTCTAGAGAGACGTTCCCCTTCTGCTTCTGGTTGAAATGATCCGAAGTGCTGCAGAGGTCGGGGGTTAAATCGAACACGATCAGGCCATACCCTTGATAGTAATCTTGGCGGGAGATGTTGATGCCCGAGTCTGCAAACAATCGACCCGTCCCCGAGAACAGGGTTTGGTAGGCTTCCATGAAGTTTCTTTGGGCGGCCTGCGCGAGTTTTAAATTGAGGGGCTGAAAGGGCATCATCTCCCCGTCCACACTCAGTTTGATGGAATTGGCCCCGTACAGTTTGAAGTTGAACGGATTCTTGGCATAACTCCCATTGAAGGCGGTCGAATCCACCATCCCCAGGGCAATGCGCTTAGGAACCTGCCCATTAAATAAGTCATCCTTGGTGATGGAGGGGTTTCCGGTGGGGATGGTGTAGGTCTTGCAGTCGACCCTGCGAATGGGGTACTTGGCATTAACCCCCCTCTTGAGTTCGGCCAGGTGGTGCAGTTGCAGGGCGGGGCTCACTTTGACGGCACGCACTTTCAATACGGCATTCTGCACGCTGATCTTGTAATTGGGTCCGGCTTCCTCGGACATGAGGCAGAACGCAGGCGTGTTGGGCGTCAACTTGAAAGTCACGTCCACGTGATTGAGCAGCAGTCGTTCGCTGAACAGCATGTCACAATGCAGCACTCCAAACATGTCCACGACGCGACTTTCCGCGACAAACGCGGTTCGGCTCTTGAGTCCGGCATTCGCACCTGCGGGATCGGTGATGTCCATGGACCCCGCCGTGTCCTTGTAGAAGAGACTTCCTGTGAGCTGCGATTGTTGGGCGGCAGGACCGTAATTCAACAGGGTTTCCATCATGCTCTTGTACCCGTACGTGCCCGTGGACTGGGTGATTAGAATGCCATTCAGGTACAAATCGATTTGCTTGAACAGGCTCTGCATGAACAAATTGACGGGGCCTACTTTCTCGCCATTCCCTAGGGCACTTCCATCGGCCTTGGTGATTTTGAGACGCAAAAAGAGCATCGTTTTGGCCAAGTCCAAGTAGTTGTCCGTGCCCACGACTTGGTATTCAATGGGGGTCGACGAGGAGATGCTGGAGATGGGCTGGTGGTCGATCCATCGTCCCTTGTCTAGGGTTATTTGCGTAGCTGGAATGGTGAACAAGTCGACCTCACTTTTGGTGCAGGGCGTGGAGTGGGGGTGTACAAAGGCCATCTGACTCGTTACTGACTCCAAATATCTTTAAGGTGTGGTACTCTTGTCTTCTTCACGACTCCCCTGCGCTGAGTCGTTTTAGTTCTCTTCCTTCCAACCACTGGCGTTGAACTGAGGGGGTCTTGCGAAGCTTTCCGTTTTAAAGGTTTTCGGCCACTCCCGCCCGATTGAGGGAGAATCTGGTTTAAGGCCTGTTCTTTCAAGTTTTTGGCCGTCTGTTGCAGCCGGGCCTGGGCCGATTCTTGGAGATTTCTCCCTCGTAGCACATCTTGGGTGATGTTGGTTCCAGTCTTGAGGGCCTCGCGCCCCAACGATTGGACGCCTTTCTGCAGAAAGGGCAGGGCCCTTCGAGCCAGCGACTGGAAAAACGAGCCCAGACCGTACCCTCTCTGAACCCGGCCTCCATGAAACACCACCATTTGTCCTCCGCGTTGCTTGCACATAATCGTTCAAAGATAGGAAGACCGACGAAAATTTAATGTCAACACCACGCGACCTCGTTCAAATGTGATCTTTTCGCCCACGTCGCTGGTTATAAGCACTTCCAGCGTCTCGAATTCTTTGGTGGCCAGGGGCAAGAACTGAGGGTTGTCGTAATTGAGGGTGATCGTTTCCCCATCTTGGCCTTGGACGGGGACGGTGCGCAGTAGCGGGGCCCGAACATCCCCCACAATTTGACTGTCCACAATGTCCAGATACACGAACAGAGATTGAAGTCCGATGGACAAATCGCACACGTAGGGGGCTGTGGTGGTCTTACTTATGATGTCGTCTTTGTTAAACCCCAGCATCGTGTCGAGGCCCTCCCCGAAATACATTCGTTTTCCCTTGTCCACTGTTACGGTGACTTTTTGCGTCAACTTGTCGAACTGGAGTGAGAGGCCTGACACCTTGTTGGAGACGAGGGCTTTGTTGATTTCCCCGACTAGTTCGACCGCCGTGGGGTAATACGCCAGGGGGAGGAGATCCCCGTCCCACACTCCGGTGCCGGTGTCGAAGTAAAATCTTCTACTCAAATCTGTAACGTTGATCCAGGTGTGGGGGTAAGTGATGGAGGTCAAGCCCACCTCCCACGGCCCCGTCAGGCTCAAGTGCTCTGGCAGTTTGACTTTGTATTGGGCCTGCGTGTTTTTGGGAAAAATGCCCATCGAACTATTGCTCGGCAGCGTGACGTAGAATTGTCGCACCTCCATGATGGTCCGCTTCCAGTGTGAGTCCTTCTCGGCAGTGGTAGGTATTTAAGTGCTTTTTTTTCACTCGACGTCTTTTTGGTTCACCCACGAATTGTATTTGTCGGGGTAGCCCAACCATTTCACAAAATACTGAACCATCCTTCCTCGCTTCCGCTTTTTTAGGATGGCTTCGATCTTGTACACTTGTTCTTTTCCCAGGGTCTTGACCCGCTGCAATTCTTGTTCGTAGAAGGTCCCTTCTAACTCGTCACCGTCGAATTCTCTGAGCTTGTAGACGGGTGGATTGCGCGGGATGCGTTTGGAAATGGTGAATATTTCCTCGCTCCAGTTCGGCAGATAGCCCTTGTCGAAAAGTTTCTTCTTCTTAGAAATGCGCACCTCGTCGCCCACTTGAAAGGAAAACCCTTTCTGGGTGGGTTGATTTTTATACAGGGTCATCCAGACCTCTGGGGCATTCTCCCGGGTCACCGACGCCGGCGTTCTGCGGATGCTTCGATGGTAGGAATTGTTGTAGGACTCCACCAGTTCGGGGAGCACGTCAAGGTAGTTCAGAGTGCCCTTCCAGGTGAAGTACCGGTACATGCGGGCTTTCAGCGTTCGGTTGAACCGCTCGACCACGCTGGCCTTGGTGTCGTTGAACGTGTGATAAAATCCAATCCCCTTCTCCTTTAAAAAAGCCCGGTATTTCTTGTTGATGAACTCACTTCCACGATCGGCGTGAATCTTTTCGGGTTGGCGGCCCGATTCCTTGAGTATGCGCTGGAACGCCGCGAGCAGGGCGTCGGCCGATTTGGTCTTCATGGGCACCACCCAGGCATGCTTGGACAGCACGTCGATGCACGTCACCAAGTATTTGTAATTTTTATTGTAGCGGTGCAGGGATTGCAGGTCAATCAGATCTATTTCCCACAGCGAATCAATGGATTTGGCGAACACGCGATTTCTCCTAAAGTTCTTAGCCACCGGCCGGTGCAGCGAGTACACCCGTTGCCCGCGCATCCATTCTCGCACAAATTTCCTCGTGATCTTCTTGTTTTTCTTTTTGGCGGCGTGAAATAATCCGTCCACGCTCCCCAGGCCCCCGCCGTGATCGGTGTTGTAGTAGAGAGTTTCGAGAAGGGACTCCATCTCACGATAAGTTTCCCCTAGCAGGGAAATGGCACACACTCTACATGAGTTTCCTCCCACAACTGATGCAGACACGATGAGGTGGGCATTTTATTTGAAATTTTTTTACATTTTTTACGTGGTCCTGGCGGGGGCCTCAAACAAACGAGCTGACTATGGGTCAAAGAAAACGATCGAAGAGTGAGAATTAAAAACCCCGGATGACGTTTTGGGTTTCCTGTGGTGTTATTGGATCTCCTCGGGAGGGGGCCCCAGACGCGCCTCCGGCGCGTCTCACCCGTCTAGGGTCGGCGCCCTTCCAAACGGCCCCAGGCCCCCTGACTTGCCGGGCCCAGCACGCCACGACGGGGGACCCACCGCTGACCAGTACTAAGATCGCGGGCTCATGAAATGGCCAGTTCAGATCGCGGGCTCAGCATAGTACGCCTCAGGGGAATGACTGTGGACGAGTGGGACTTTGATCGCAGGCCCAAGATGAGCGAGAGCAGGGGTAGGGTTAGGGGTGAGGGTTAGGGGTGAGGGTTGGGGTGAGGGTTGAAAAGCACAGGGAGCCCAAAAAGGATAAAGTGACCCCTAAGTCACGTGATATCACGTGATCTAACCCTATGTCACGTGACCCGATATCACGTGACCTGTCCAAAACTATGCTTGGAATGTAGGTCGATGGGGTAAGACCGCTGACCAGTAGTTTTCACCACCTCGCGGGCTCCCTTGGGTATGATCTGAAACCCTCGCACTAGAGCGCGTGCTGCCCACCGCTGACCGGTAGTTTTTACCGCCTTGTCCGCCGGCTCAGAAAAGTATGGCCTAAAACCCTCGCACTAGAGCGCGTGCTGCCCACCGCTGACCGGTAGTTAGGGTTAGATCGCGGGCGCATGATCCACAAAAATGATCCACTGTCCCAGAACCCGCATTATGATACTACTACTGCCATCACACAACATGCTGACGACATACCGTTACCCATACCTACGAATGACATCATGGACTTACTTTCACTTTGCCTTACTTCCACTTACTTTCAGTACAACGGCAAACACTACAAACAACTACACGGCACAGCTATGGGCTCTCCAGTTTCTGTCGTTGTATCAGAAATTGTTATGCAGAACATCGAGAAGAAAGCTCTTGCTACATTCAGACAACAACTACCTTTTTGGTTACGTTACGTTGACGACACTATCACTGCACTACCTACTGACGACATCAACGAGTTTCATGACCACCTGAACAAACAAAACACTCACATACAGTTCACCAAAGAGATCGAAGAAAATGGTGCTATACCTTTTCTAGACTGTTTGGTAACTCACTCTGACAATCGCTTACATACAACTGTATACCGTAAACCTACTCACACTGACAGACTGCTCGACCAGACATCTTACAATCCCACCTCACACAAAGCTACCACTATTAAGACTTTGACTCGACGTGCACAACGTGTTTGTGATTCACCTGACAAACTTCATGACGAGTACGAATATTTGCAAAGTGTGTTCGATAAGAACAATTACAATGTAGATTTCGTCAAACGAAACATTCACAAAAACACTTCACTTACTGACAGAACCGACAATCAACCCACAGCCACTGCCACCATACCGTACATCAGAGGTACTTCTGAGACCATTCAACGCATATTACAACCCTACAACATTCGCGTTGCTCACAAGCCTACTATGACATTAAGACGTTTATTGACTAACGTTAAGGACAAAGACGAACCCATTAACAGACAAGGAGCTATTTACAAAATAGCTTGTTCCGACTGTAACGCTACCTACATCGGTGAGACCGGCAGAAATTTGAACACGAGACTAACTGAACATAAACGTGCCACGAAAAACAAAGACCCTAACAACCACATTGCGGAACATCACAAACATACTGGCCACTCCATTAACTGGGACTCTGCCGCCTCCATTACACATTGCACCAACTATCACCAACGCCGACTACTTGAAAGCTGGTACACCGGCTTAGAACAAAAGCCACTTAACCGTTGCATAACACTACCGGCTTCCTACAATAGACTCATTAACGACTTCAAGCTTTCCGCTAACACAATGACTAACACCTACCCACGCATCAACAACAACATTACCGACGAGCCAGACACATAAATAACACCGCTGTCTTTTCATTTTCTTTACTCTGAAGATGACTTCCGCTCAGGTTGTCGAAACGTCAGACATCAACACCATCAGTCTTTCTCAAGACTACACCACCCCGGACGATCATGCCTCATCTACATCGATTACACCTGGGATCAGACCATTCACTCTTATAGGTAAACATTGACATATAATAATCTTTTTTTTTTTCATAATTCCTTTACTTATAAGGTATCACATCTATGGAATCAGCTTCCTTATTTTATAAAGCAATCTAGTAAATTAAGTGAATTCCGTGAGAAGCTGAAGGCATACGATTTTAGCAATTTAAGAGCTAGCTGTAAATGTAATAACTGTTTATCATAGGATATTATGAGTTAATTAGCTTGAGATATATTACTTATTAATTTAATATAGTTTTAAAGTATTCTTTTTCTTAATTGATCTCTTTTTTGTGTGTTTGTGTCCGTATTTATACATTTGTAAAAATCTCAATATATCATGTATACTCACTATAAATATAATTTAAATGAAATAATTTTAACTATTTAAGTACTATTTATATTTTATGTTTATATTTTCTATATGTATAGTTCAATATATTTATATAATTGTCATACGTTTTTTAGATGAGCCTCTGGCTCGGATTTAAGGGCGACCTTATCCCACGTTTTGACTTTAATAAATTGATTGATTGATTGATTGATTGATTGATTGATTGATTGATTGATTGATTGATTGATTGATTGATTAAACCACAACGAGTGGATCTGCATTTCCGAGCGTTTTTTAGTTGCTTTTGAATACGGTAAAAATTAAAGCCTTTTGTCGTCCTCAAAACATATACGGTGACGCTTTACTATACTTTACATCCAAACATGATGAACAATAACATTTCCTTTTATTCCTCAGGTGAAATTGAGAAATGGCGTCACCTCTTACGACTTTGTTCATATTAACTTGTTCTGTATTCCTCTTGGAACCATCGTTGAGTCTTGAGTCGTGTAAAGCAAAGTCGTGTGCTCAAAACTGTGATAAAACAAGTTGTAACCTAAGATGTGATTCAGCTGTCAAGAACTGTACCCAGAATTCAAATGGAACTTGGGCAGACATGAGGTGTGCTGCCAACTATTGCCGCCAAAACTGTGACAAAGTCTCTGGTTGTGACGTCACTTGCTCGTCAAGGGTTGGGACCTGCATTCAAAGTGCAAATGCATCATCATTTACAGACATGATATGTAACGCTAGCTCCTGCCATCAGACTTGCGAGGGTTCATTTTGTGACCAAAGGTGCGGTTCCGATGCTAAGACCTGCACTCAGACTAGCAAGCCCTCACATGGTAAAATAATTTGTGACGCAGAAGTCTGTAACCAAGATTGTTCTGGCTCATTCTGTACGTTGATCTGTTCCTCTAAGGTAAATTAAAAGAATGCAACCAGAGATGTAGTGGTAGTCATTGTAAATATAGATGTGACGCTACCAACTGCACAATAGATTGCACCTCAAGTTTTTGCACCATGTTAACGTCTCCTAGCAACGGAGTTACGACGACTCCTAGCAACGGAGTGACTACGAGCCCTAGCAACGGAATGACGACGACTCCTAGCAACGAAGTGACGACGAGTCCTAGCAGCGGAGTGACGACGAGTCCTAGCAACGGAGTGACGACGAGACCTAGTGGCGAAGTTGATTGCTGGTTTTGCTACAGTAAAACTGGTTGGCGATGCGAACAGATAACAAACAAAGGCAGCAAACCTGAATGCACCGTAAGGCTGTGTGGAATGGCTTGGTACGATTCCATGGCGGAGAAATGCAAAGGTGATTGTTATCAAGCCACAAAGTGTATTCGACAACCTTATGTGCCGACAACTAACAGTACAAGTACATCTGTGGCGTCCATGCGCATGCTCGTAGTGATAATGGTGCTGGCTCCTATGCACTGGACGAAAAATTGGATTCACAGCAATGTGAATGTGTAGTGAATATGATGTGAATATCATATTCAACCACATTCTATCATATTCACACCAAAGCGAATATGATCTTCACTACGTATTCACACCATTAAGTGAAGACGTTGAATACCTTTTTCCCAATGCATTCAAATATTAGTGAATATGATGTGAATATTGAATTCGCATCATATTCACCCCATAGGTGAACTTATTGCAAACACGGTTTTCACTTCATATTCACTTCAGTATAATTTGATGCAAATATCATTTTTACTCGTATTGCTTTTTCTCGTGAATATGATGTGAATGTTGAATTAGCATTATATTCACCCCATATGTGAAATTGTTGTAAACACTGTTTTCACTTTACATTCACTTAAGAATAATGCAATGCATATATCATTTTTACTCGTATTCTTTCTCACGTGAATATGATGTGAATGAATGAATCAATCAGGTCGGATATAGCGGATAATACTTTATTTCATAAAACCATAATCAGTTACAACTTTAAATTAAGACACATGAATGGAAACTAGCTAGAGAGTAAACTAGTATAGGCTGCGAGTCTAACAGAAATATACATGTCTAACAGCAGTTTAGCCTAACAGACATTTGGCTGGCGCCATACAACGCCGTTCAACGGTAGAAACATTGTCGAACAAATCTACATCAAAATTAAAACTACTTAACCCTAAACAGTTCAAACAATTAATATTAACCTTCTAGTAAATCTTTGTCCCTGCTTAGTGTGTCATCTGTTCACTAAAACGTCGAATTACGGTGAGTATAACTTTGTCTTAATTCGAAACGTGTTCACTTCTTGCCGTTGCCTTCAGCATCCCTCAATAACAGCAGTTTAGTCCTAGATTTTCTTCATCTCTGCCGACTCTTCTCACTCTAAGCAACTGCTGTTTATGTCCTACCGATATTTAGAGAATTCGCTCCGCTTATTAAAAGATAAAAGTTCTTTTACGAGCCGTACAGCCGTAGATCTGTTGAAGTGTTTCTAACCGACGTCGCTGAACAGACGCGTGACTCATATTCAAAATTGGTTGCATAACAAATCACTCGCGCCTGATTGGCCAATATTAAAATACGGACATTTGATTGGTAGGTTGATGTAGAAGCAAAATTAAATATATGTTCTATTTGTTGTTATAATCTCGACTATTGTAGTTCTTTATGCTATTTGGTAACTAGAATTTTAACGATTTTATATCAATTTTAGAACTCTTCAACAATTAAATTGCTGTTATCTGGCGAGTGGATAAAAATAATAATACACTGTAACGAGAATGATCCCGGCGAATGATAATTAATACTTATTTAACGGTTAGCTCAAACGACAAAAATAGGATATCTGTAAATAAGGAAAATGTAAGTTTATATCATATCAATGCCAACGTTACTATATTGTTACTTATTTTCGGCGAAACGTATTGTAATCTAACGAGTATATTTTGCGATGTGGGGAATAAAACATTCACAATTGATTCACTTCAGATTCACACTAGTAGAGAATTCCATATTCTCATCTTTATTCACACTTCGTGAATGTGATGTGAATATATGTATATTTGCATCAGTTTCGCATTATATTCACACATGGTGTAAATATAATTTGCGATTTGGGCAACAAAAAATTCACGATTGATTCACTTCAGATTCACACTAGTAGAGAATTCCATATTCTCTTCTTTATTCACACTTCGTGAATGTGATGTGAATATAAATATTCGCATCAGTTTCGCACTATATTCACACATGGTGTAAATATAATTTGCGATTTGGGCAACACCACATTCACAATTGATTCACATTAAATTCACACTAGTAGAGAATTCCATATTCTCTTCTTTATTCACACTTCGTGAATGTGATGTGAATATATATATTCGCATCAGTTTCACATTATATTCACACATAGTGTGAATATCATGTTCACTGGGGGTGTGAATATGATGCGAATATAGTTCACCAAATTCACACCATATTCACACATGTGGTGAATCCGACTTTTCGTCCAGTGATGACTGCGGCTTATGCTATTTGCTAATTAATGAAGCATGTTAATTGATAATTAAAAATGTAATGAGCTAATTAGTCAATAATAATAATAATAATAATATTAATAATAATAATAATAATAATAATAATAATAATAATAATAATAATAATAATAATAATAATAATAATAATAATAATAATAATAATAATAATAATAATAATAATAATAATAATAATAAAAATAATAATAATAATGAAACAATTAATATCAATTAGTCTTGAATGTACGGCTAGGAATGATGTCATTACGTATGACGTAGGCTTTTATTATGACGTCATGCATGACGTATATTGCTATGTGACGTGTGTTTATTTTCATGAATTGTACTGAAAATAATGTAAATTAAGCTACAGAAGACAAAGGATTTTGTTCCGATTTGAAGAACGTTTTTCTCGGATATATTGTAAGCTCTCTAAAGAGCAAAAGCTTAAAGTTTAAGTAAGTTTTCTAGCAATAATCATACTGATAAATATCCCCAACTTTTAAAACTTAAAGAAGCATTTTATATCAATAATAAACCCTGAACTTAATTTGCAAGTTAAGCACATAAAAACATCATTTATACTGTAGTCTTAAGTTATACTGTTTACTTAGTTTATCCAACTCTGCTATTGTAATTAGTTATTTACTTTATCTTATAACTTGTTATTGTAATAATAATAATAATAATAATAATAATAATAATAATAATAATAATAATAATAATAATAATAATAATAATAATAATAATAAGCTTTATTTATATAGCGTTAGATCCTCTAGTAGCCCATAACGCTTTATTGTAATTAGTTGCTTACTTTATCTTGTAACCACAATCATTGTATAATATTACCTGTCAATCATCTTTATAGTATAGAGGGGGGCGTAAGGGGGTCTCTCCCCACCCCTCTCCCCTTTCCCCTCTTTTCCTCTCGCAAAGCCGCTACGCAGGCTACAAGTGCTGTAGTGCTAATTATATAAGTCGCGACATTCTTTAACTTTATCCATCATTGTTATTATCGTTTTATTCTCAATACCAATATTAAAATCTTTATTTTGTGTTGAAATGCAAGTATTTATTTGCTAGTTTTGATTAAAAAATGTACTTTATTTCGACATTGTGTTATGTTACAACGAGCAGCCTTCGTGGCATGTCGACCGTTCGCGCGGCATTTGCAAGCACCTTTGCCCTTCTTTCTGTAGCACTTTCCTTTACAGTCGCAGTACTCACGGTCCTGGTAAAGATTGTTCAACACATGAACTGCCATAAAAGTCACAAGAAAAGCTGATTTTAATGAAAATAAAAACGAGGAGTTGAATTATTTGTACGCGCCTCGATCATCGTCTCGCTGTCATTCGAAATTTCGCCGAACGAATTGTCTTCATTATTGGAGTCGAGAAATGAACCATAGGCATTCATAGCCGCATATTTATCATTTGATATCGAAGCTTCCATTTAAAGAGTTAAATTGTTCGATTTATAAAATAATTTCTGTCAGAATCAAAACGATTTGCACAGGGAACAACAACTCGCGGTCAGAGTCAACAGAGGTGCCTCGTTCCGTATCTCCGTACGGCGATGGACTTTGAACTCACGCGGTTTTTGGCCAATTAGAGAGCGTCATTTAACAATAACGCTATTTAAAAAAACGGCCGCAAAGCGTCCCGGTCGATACCGGGCCTTTAACCATAACTTTTTCTTCAAATTTTGAACACATACAACTTTTGTAATTCTTCATAAATGTTTAAAATAAAAAATGGGGGTCACCATATTCGTTTTCAAGATATGATCAGATATTGTGCTGCAAACTTCGAAACATCGCTCGCCATCTTGTTTCGTGGAACGCCTGGATGATTTTATGAATGGAAAATAATAGAGGTGCACGTGGGGGTTGTAGCAGTATAAGGCATGCTCGTCGTATCTCTTTGGAGTAAAAATCAACGATTTGGTATATTTTAGTTAAAAAATGATTGAGAGATATGAAAACTGAAACATGCATTTTATTCAGATTTGTTCAACTTAAGTTTGTAGGATGAATATACAACAAGCGATTATTTTATTCTACAAATTATCTCAGCTGTTACTTGGTTGTATTTTAAATGGTACTTTAATTTGTGCAAACAAGCTTGAAATTGAAAATGAAAAACTATGATATGATGTATCTAAGACTATAATATATTCAATAGTTTCCTTCACAGTTCCCTGCGCCATTTTGAAAGGTAACCGGGCCTTTACACTGAAGCGAGAACGTTGTGCTTGCAATGATAGAGACATGTGAATAATTATCCCGCAAGGTGTTGAAATGTATCATTACAAGCTCAACGTTCGTCTTGCTTCGATGCAAAGGCCTGGCTACCTTTCAAGATGGCGTAGGGAACTTTGAACGGGACTATTCCATTACATGCAAATTCATGTACCTTTAGCTATTGTAAAAGAACTTTTAAATTTGAAATGAGTCAATTTTTATATGCTGTATATATTGAGTGTAGTGTTCTATCCGGTGTTTGTCGAGCCTGACAGTAGATCTCTGATGGGAAGTGATGGTCGTACCTTACTTAGTGTAGTAGTAGTAGTGTGTGTATCAGTATCGAACCTCATCGCCGAATACGAGCCGACGATGGTTACTCTGAGTGTAGTGTTAGTGTTTAGAGAGTGATAGTGAATGTAGTGGTAGTGTGTGGAGCGAGCAAAATGAAGACAGATGATGAATATAGTATCTAGTAGTGTGTGTGTGTAAATTAAATCTCAAAGGATAGAGGGAGTAATGGTTGTAAACACTGATTGTAGTGTTAGTGTCTAGAGAGTGATAGTGAATGTAGTGGTAGTGTGTGTGAGAGAGACTTAATATCTCAAAGAATAGGGTGAGTGATGATTGCAAACACTGAGTGTATAGTGTTAATGTCTGGAGAGTGACGGTGAATGTAGTGGTAGTATGTGTGTGAGAAGAAAATAATATGGAGAGTGATGGTTGTAAACACTGAGTGTCTAGTGTTGGTGTTTGTTAAGTGAACCTCGTTGAAGAGTCTCGGCTCGAAGTGCTGGTTTAGTGTGCAGTCATATGGTGTTAGTACCCTAGTGTGCAGGTATATATGGTGTTTAGTACCCTAGTGTGCAGTTATATATGGTGTTTAGTACCCTAGTGTGCAGTCATATATGGTGTTTAGTACCCTAGTGTGCAGTCATATATGGTGTTTAGTACCCTAGTGTGCAGTCATATATGGTGTTTAGTACCCTAGTGTGCAGTCATATATGGTGTTTAGTACCCTAGTGTGCAGTCATATATGGTGTTTAGTACCCTAGTGTGCAGTCATATATGGTGTTTAGTACCCTAGTGTGCAGTCATATATGGTGTTTAGTACCCTAGTGTGCAGTCATATATGGTGTTTAGTACCCTAGTGTGCAGTCATATATGGTGTTTAGTACCCTAGTGTGCAGTCATATATGGTGTTTCGTACCCTAGTGTGCAGTCATATATGGTGTTTAGTACCCTAGTGTGCAGTCATATATGGTGTTTCGTACCCTAGTGTGCAGTCATATATGGTGTTTAGTACCCTAGTGTGCAGTCATATATGGTTGCGCATATGTGTAGTTGTATTCATTGCATAAGCAATATTGCAGCAGCAGCGAAAACCACAACGACGACAGTACAAGATGCCTTGGATACGGTATCACCCTTACTGAGAAAGAATAATAACAATACAGATTAATATGATGATAATGATGATGATGATGATGATGATGATGATAATAATGATAATGATACTGATGATGATAATAATGATGATGATAATGATGATGATGATAATAATATAATGATACTGATGATGATAATAATGATGATGATAATGATGATGATGATAATAATATAATGATGATGATGATATATTATGATGATAATGATGATGATGATATATTAAGATAATGATGATGATAATAATGATGATGATAATGATGATGATAATAATGATGATGATGATGATGATAATGATGATGATAATAATGATGATGATGATGATAATGATGATGATAATGATAATAATGATGATGATGATGATAATGATGATGATGATGATGATAATGATGATGATGATAATAATGATGATCATGATGATAATAATAGTGATGATGATAATAATAGTAATGATATATTATGATAATGATGATGTTAATAATGATGATGATGATGATAATGATGATGATGATAATAATAATGATGATGACGATGATAATAATGATGATGATGATGATAATAATGATGATATATTCTGATAATGATGATGATAATAATGATGATGATGATAATGATGATGATGATAATAATAATGATGATGACGATGATAATAATGATGATGATGATGATAATAATGATGATGATGATATATTATGATAATGATGATGATAATAATGATGATGATGATGATAATAATGATGATGATGATGATGATGATGATGATGATAATGATGATGATGATGATGATAATAATACTGATGATGATGATAATAATAATGATAATGATGATGATAATAATGATGATGATGATAATAATACTGATGATATATTATTGAATTGAATTGAATTGAATTTTATTCACACACATTATAACAATAAAGAAAATACAATATGAATAATTTACATAATTACAAATAGAAATACATATAAATGTAGTAAGTTATCAAAAAGTATAATAAATAGAGTGTGTGTGGTTGTTGAAGTAGTATAAACTTTCGAGTCAACAACCACCCACTGAATAATGATTAATTATAATAATAAATGTAGACCAAGAAGGGGGAGTCAAAATAAATAATTTATTAATTCGCGAAATATTTGATAAACAATTAATATTTCACGAAGTAATAATTAAGTGTATATACAATCTAGATTTGTGATTGCATCAAATAGATTTTGAAACAGATTCTAAATAAGGAGTAGGAGCTCATTTTTTTAATATGTGTTGGGATCTCTTCCCAAATTTTGGAGATAAAGAATTGAAAAGCAAACTTGCCATAGTTAGTATTAACACGAGGACGAACTATATTCCCTCGAGAGGCAAATCTTGTATTTATAAGAATGCTGTTCTTCAGCCATTTTTAATATATGATGAAATACTATAGGAATTGATTCTTTGTTATGAATAATTTGATATGCGAATGTAGCTGCTTTAAATACAAAAATATTTTTAAATACAAGGATATTTAAAAAATTATAAAGAGGAGGTGCATGTTCATATTTACCAGCAAAAAACATGCTTCTTATGCATTTGTTTTGAATAGTTGTTATTCTTGATAAATTTGATTTATAAGTGCTTCCCCATGATAGGATTCCATATGTAAGATATGGATATATTAGTGAGTAATAAATATCTCTTAAAGTTTTAATATTGACATAATATCTGAGTTTCCTTATTATGCCAATATTTTTTGATACCTTGCTGTGAACAACTTTAATGTGTTGCTCCCAGTTCAGGTGTTGGTCAATATATACTCCTAAATATTTCACACATATGATAATAATGATGATGATAATGATGATGATGATGATAATAATGATGATGATGATAATAATGATGATGATGATAATAATACTGATGATGATGATAATAATACTGATGATATATTATGATAATGATGATGATAATAATGATGATGATGATGATAATGATCATGATGATAATAATAATGATGATGATGATGATGATAATAATGATGATGATAATAATAGTACTGATGATATATTCTGATAATGATGATGATAAATGAAAAAAATAACAATGATGATAATGAAGATGATGACGATGATGATAATACCATTTGTCACTTACGCTGCTGCTGTGGTTGTAGTTTGTGCCGGTTGTGTCTGTTTTATAGATGGCGGTGCTGTAGATGGTAGTGCTGTAGATGGTGGTGCTGTAGATGGTAGTGCTGTAGATGGTGGTGCTGTAGATGGTGGTGCTGTAGATGGCGGTGCTGTTGATGGTAGTGCTGTAGATGGTGGTGCTGTAGATGGTAGTGCTGTAGATGGTGGTGCTGTAGATGGTGGTGCTGTAGATGGCGGTGCTGTTGATGGCGGTGCTGTAGATGGTAGTGCTGTAGATGGTGGTGCTGTAGATGGTGGTGCTGTAGATGGCAGTGCTGTTGATGGTGGTGCTGTAGATGGTGGTGCTGGTACAAGTTCAACCATTTCAGACGAATACCCTTTACGGGTATGTTTCTCAAATGTATCTGAAGTGCCATACGCCCATGCTAGATAATACTTAGACCCAACCTAAAGTATACAAAGATATTACCATAGTTAAACGAGTAGGGGTCTGGCTATAGGAAACTCAACAAACCTCATATCAGAGGTACTGACAAACAAAGCACTAAACATGGATTTTGATGCCGGATGTTATGAACCTTAACCAATCCGAAACTGAGTTTCGATACAATAGCCCACTTGGACAAGGAAGGTGTCATCCTTTGTTAAAGAGATGTAAACTTCTGATAGATAATTTGAAGCTCTGTAGTTGCAATAACAGACCGGTGTAGTTGTTTTTAGCATTGTTCCATTGTGATCTTTGTTCTCGGCCGGTTCACAACTGCGGTACACAACCTCTTTAGACAACAAGGTTTTGTTTCGCAGCTAGCTATAGCGCCTTCATTCTAATAGAATTAGAGAAGAAAATATGTTACCTCTGTGCGGGATCCCTGTGGCAATGTCACATGTCCAGGGTCTCGTGGCCGTGATTTTACTGACATTGACAGCGTTGTGCTTCGATAATCACTCGTTTACATTATTTACGTATTTATACCTTCTTTTGTGGATATAATGGGCTAAGATCGTAAGTAATCATTAGTTTATTGTATTATATTGATTTTGTCATTCATTTAGTGTAAATTTAGGCTTTCTTTTAATGTAAAATATCGTAATTTGTATTTCAGTTTTACTTGATTGAGATGAACCGTAAAATGTTGTTGTAAACTTCTATTCATTAAAAAACCAAGTTGAAAGAACGCCCAAAATGATTGTTGTCCTACACATTGTAAAAGATCTCCAAGAAATTCGTTGAATTCTTCGTATAAACATAGTTCTGATGTAAACGAACGTTTATTCGCAATGAGTGGATTTAATGGAAATACCGGACCGGAACGACGGACCGCGGACTACGGACTGTACACTGTCGTACAAAACGGAGCTTCAAGGGAAATCAACACTACTGTAGATGACTTGTTGTTTGGACAAGTTGGTGACGATATCCTCCAGCCAAACGTATGCCCCACTGAGGACCTATTGGCTGCTGGATTAGCTACCACAGAAACCGCCCACGGATACAATCTCCGTACGAATCCACCCACTAACCCGATAATAGATTTCGAGGAACTGTTGAATCATAAAGCTATAAGTAAACAGCGCCGCTTGGCTGCTACCTGGACCCAAATTTCCAACGACGTTCAGTCCGAAATCGTGTCACTAAGGACCATCATCTACACGTCGTGGAACCCACAATCAGCGCAAGATACAGCGAGCAAGATTGTAACTCACTGGAAACTCTTCGAGGAAGTCCACAAGGAATACCTTAGCGGCATTAAAGACAGGAAACGCCTAGAAACTGTTGAAACTAAATACTCAGCCGTGAAGGACCTTGCTACAAACGTACTTGAGGAGTTTAGAAGGCAATTACAGATCAATCAACTAGCAGAAAACGATGATGCGCTTGAAAGTATCTCTGTTAAAAGTGACTGTAGTCACTTATCAAAGGCGTCGTCAAGTTCAACACAAAGAGAAAAACTAAGGACAATGCTCTTAGCAAAAAAGAAACTAGAGTTAGCCAAAGCGAGACAGCACGAGGAAGTCGAAACCGCAAAACTCTTAAGAGAAATGAACGCAAGAAGAGAAATCAGGAAATTGGAGGAGGACGCAGCACTAGCTGAGGTTGAGTGGCAGGTAGAAACGGAATACAACACGAATAACGACGTACACTCCATAGTTGATGGCGACCAAGGTCGTATCCAATACAGTACTCCTATCGACAACCCTTGTAAGCCACCTGAGGTTTCCCCTACTGGTATCTCAACCGTAAAGCTTAGTACCCGCCCACTGACTTACAACGATTCCTTTGCTGCGCCACCTGCATCCAATCTGCATCCTACCAAGAGCTGGAGTCCTGGCTACGATCAAAAACAGAATTCTGCAGAACAATGTGTACCTTCCCTTTACGACCAACAAAGCTCTGTGAAACCACGTGCGTTTTCGCTTGACGATGAACAAAGTTCTCCGAAACCACGTGCGTCTCCCCTCGATGATAACCAAAGTGCTAAGGAGCAACACATACCATCCCCGACCTCAGTGAAAGATAACTCGAATTCAGCTATCACAGATCCTAAGTCAACCTCCATGGATCATATTGCAACAATGCTAAAGATACAGCTTCTTAACGGTATAAAGCCAACCCAGTTCAGTGGTAAGCCAGCGGATTTTCCTTTCCTGCGCAAGCAGTTAAGCGAACACTTGGAATCCCAACTTCTATCAGATGCCCAGCGTGTTGAATATCTACCAAAGTTCTTGTGCGGCGATGCTCTAGAAGTTATTAGAAGAAACCGCGGCTGTTCATACGACGATCTGGTCAACATCTTGGAAAATCGTTACGGTCGCCCTGTACAGGTATCGCAGGCCTGTATAGAGGAACTGATATCCGGCCCCAAACTGAACTACGGCGATAACGTTGGACTACTGAACTTCGCTGAAAGGCTGAACACAGCCACCAAGATCTTGACTGGAGCCGATGAACAGGAGATCAGCGTCGCTACCAATCTGCGCAAGATTATTAGTCGCCTTCCAAACGATCTAATTTCAAAATGGCAAAACGTGAACTACGAACTACTTAGACGTGGATCATCCGCACGTCTAAAGGACATTTCTGACTTTGTCAAGAAACATGCAACCATTAGGAATGACCCGGTTTATGGGTTACCAAAAAGAGAAAACAAGGACATTAAGACCAACACAAGGCCAACACTAAAACCACAACTTCCTATACAGAAACTATCGACCATTGCAAACACAAGCGTCGAGAAAGATGTTAAAAGGATGTCAACTGCACCCGTAGACCGTTGCGATGTATGCAAGGGTCCTCGCCACAACCTGAAAGGTTGCCCAATCATCAAGCAATGTGATCACGTAGATGTACGTCGTCAGTATGCTGCCGCCTACCACTTCTGTTTCAACTGCGGAAAACAACGTCCAGGTCATGGTTCTGGGACTTGCCCAGATACGCCGTCCTGCTCACGTTGCGGTGGTCGCCACTTGGACATCCTTCATAAAGATAAAATCCCTGGTCGTCAGTACTCTTCTATACCCAGTCAGGATAAAGGTTCGACCTACAATGACAAGGAGTCCGTACAGCCTTCACATGTAAAGAAGCCTGATTCAAAGCCTCAGCCAAAGGGAGTGTCTTCTGCCGCAGTTAACAACTTGAACTCATCTGTGGTTCTTAATGTGCTCCCTGTTGTCATCACCTCAAGTGATAATAGGAGCTTGTCTACTTACGCCTTTCTCGACAATGGCTGCACAGATACCCTGATAGATCAACAGTTAGCTGACGAACTCAACATAAAGGGAATCCCAGAGGAGATTCAAATTACGACCATTACGTCCAGTCGACAAGCTGAAACTCAGCATGTAAGCTTCACCCTTAAGTCTCTTGAGGATGACGAGGAAATTAAGGTCAACGATGCATACGTCCTACCAGATCTACACCAGTCCGAGCAGGTGTTACCTGAATCCGTCGACACGTCCTACTGCCCTCATCTACAAGGTATTAAGTTCTTAACCGTCGACGTACCCCGCATCTCCATATTGATAGGCAGTAACATTCCAAGTGCACATGTACAGAGGGAAGTCAGGTCTCCTAATGATGACGAGAATGGCCTCTACGGATATCGCTATCCACTTGGATGGACCCTGTGCGGTCCAATTAATGCAGTTACTAAACATACTGCATCGTTGAACTCCATATCAATGGACTGTCGTCTTGATGAAGCTCTTGAAAGGTTCTGGAAGATAGAAGACAATGCAATATCTGGCGCTAAGAAGGAACTATCTCTTGAAGATAAACGTGCACTCCAAATAATAGAGGACACCACAAGATTTGTCGATGGACATTATGAAGTGGGTCTTCCGTGGAAAGATGTTGAGCCCAAGCTCCCAAACAATCGAAGTATGGCCGAAAGAAGGCTTGAGATGCTACGACGAAGGCTCGTGAAACCTGAAAATAAGGAACTTGAATCGATGTATCGACAAACCATGCAGGGCTACATAGACAAAGGGTATGCAAAGAAACTCACTAAGGATGAAATCGACACAGAAAGTCCAGTACGTTGGTACTTACCGCACCATCCCGTGTACAACCCTAACAAGCCGGGAAAGGTCCGAGTCGTTTTCGACGCTGCGGCTGAGTTCCAAAGCACCTCACTTAACAAGGCTTTACTGCAGGGTCCAGATTCCACAAACAGCCTCATTGGAGTGCTCCTACGCTTTAGAAAGGGCAATGTAGCTCTAGCCGCCGACGTTGAATCTATGTTCCACCAGGTTCATGTTCCAGAACGGGACCAACAAGCTCTGCGCTTCCTTTGGTGGACACATGGTTACGATGAGCCCCCTGACGTGTATGCTATGCAAGTGCACATCTTTGGAGCCACCTCCTCGCCATGCGTGGTTAACTCGACTCTCAGGAGAACCGCCAACGACAACTCTGATGACTTCTCGGATGAAGCAGTCGCAGCTGTAAAGCACAACTTCTATGTCGACGATGGACTGCCATCAAGTAGCGACACAGTGTCGGCAGCTTCTCTAGCGAATGAACTGGTTGACCTTCTCCACAAAGGAGGCTTCAACTTAACAAAGTTTACCTCTAACAGCAAAGACGTCTTGGCCTCAATCCCGTCACACAAAAGAGCCAAACCTGAGTTAGACCTTGACTTGGACGAACTACCTGTCGAGAGAGCTCTCGGAGTTCGCTGGCATGTTGAGTCTGACGAACTCGGATTTACAATCAAAGACCTGGATCGACCTGAAACCAAACGTGGAATCTTGTCAACTGTGTGTTCATTGTACGACCCCCTCGGCATGGCAGCTCCAGTTGTTCTTCAAGCTAAGAACCTCCTGCAAGATCTTTGGAGAGCGAAAGTCGACTGGGACGAGCCATTGACTGATAGTTTCCTCACCAGATGGCGAGACTGGAAAAACGCCCTGCAGACCATGGCTGATGTACGTATCCCACGGTGCTACTTCCCCCCTGGAACCATCCTGTCACAGTGCCAACTACAGATGCACCATTTCGCCGATGCCTCGGAGCATGGGTATGGAACTGTGTCTTACTTAAGAGTGAAATACCCAGACGGTACTATTCATTGCTCATTTCTAATGGGAAAGTCGCGTAATGCTCCCGTTAAGTTCACCACTGTTCCGAGGCTCGAGCTCCAAGCTTCTGTTCTGTCAACACGGATGAACAACTCTATTAGAGCTGAACTTGACCTGGACATCGAAAGAACACAGTATTGGACAGACAGTGCAATAGTCTTGCATTATCTAAGGAATCCAAAGCTTCGCCTTCAAACCTTTGTGGCGAATCGGGTACAAGAGATCAAAGAAAACTCAAGTGTTGAAGAATGGAGTCATGTTCCCGGTGTCCTAAACCCGGCTGATGATGTTTCAAGAGGGTATGCACCCTCACAGCTTTCGCCCGATGGCAGATGGCTACGCGCTCCCGATTTTCTATGGCGTGATGAGTCCTGCTGGCCTGATGGTGACTTCAACACCCCCACAGAAGCGGTCCTAGAGCTTAAAAAAGAGAAGCACGTGAACACCACTGCTGTTAAAGTTCAAGAAAACTCTTCCGCTTCTAGTGAAATGCCAACGCTACACAAAGTCGTCGAGAGCTGCTCAAACTGGACCACCTTGCTTCGCCGTATTGCATGGCTTGCGAGATTTGTCCAATACATCCGTGATCGTAAAAACGTGCCCACTGGTAATCTGACACTCGACGAGATTGAAAACGCTGAGCTGCAAGTTACAAAGATTGCACAACAAGCCTGTTACAAAGACGAAATCAAAGTCCTGCGCTCTGCTAAAGGTGTGAGTCCATCGAGCAAGATTGCTACTCTAAATCCAATACTTGACAGCCAGCAATTGCTAAGAGTAGGAGGGCGAGTCACACCAGGGCCAACTCTACGAATCACTACACAACCTCTTATTATCCCCAAAGGCCACCATATTGCTGCCCTACTGATAACGCACATCCACAAATCTTGTGGTCACTTGGGACGTGAACACGTCTTGTCAAGGCTTAGAGAGAAGTATTGGATCCCTCAAGCACGAGTGTTAACCAGATCTATTCTAAGACGATGTCTCACCTGCAAAAAGCTGAATTCTAGGCCACTCACCCAAAAAATGGCACCGCTACCAACCTCTCGCACAGCAGCATATGAGCCGCCGTTCACTCGCACTGGTATGGATCTTTTTGGTCCCTTACACGTCAAACATGGCCGAGGAACAGCTAAACGTTGGTGTTGCCTCTTCACCTGCCTTACAACACGCGCCGTCCATCTGGAGGTCGTTAGCTCTCTGAGCAGTGATGATTTCTTGCTATGTCTAAGAAGGTTTCTGAATCGCCGAGGAGACGTGCTAGAGTTGCGCTGCGACAACGGTACCAACTTCGTGGGAGCGGAGCGTGAGTTAAAGGAAAGCTTCGAGGCATGGAACCAAGATCAAATACAGAAGGAGCTCATTCAACGAGGATGTAAGTGGATCTTCCAACCGCCCACTGCATCGAGCATGTCTGGAGTTTGGGAGAGACTGGTCAGGAGTGCGAAAACAGTTCTGAAGTCCATTATTGGTACCTATACTGTATGTGATGACGTCTTGTCTACGGTGCTGACCGAAGTAGAACGTGTCCTCAACAGCCGGGCCTTGACGAACAACTCAGACGACCCAAACGATTTGGACGCCTTAACTCCAGCTCACTTCCTCCTACAGCGAAAGGTCATTTCCCTACCTCCTGGTGTCTTCTGCGAAGCAGATGGTATACTGAGACGAAAGTGGCGTCAGGCTCAATTCCTTGCTGATCTCTTTTGGTCTAGGTGGATCAAGGAGTACTTGCCGCTGTTACAAGTAAGACGCAAGTGGCTTGCCGTGAAGCCTAACCTGAAGCCGAACGACTTGGTACTTCTAGTCAATGACAATTCACCGAGAGGTCACTGGAATCTGGGTAGAATAATTGAATGCTATCCGGGAAGTGACGGCCTCGTCAGGACTGTCAAGGTTAAGACAAGATCGGGTGAATTTGTACGCCCCATACAAAAACTCTGTTTGTTAGAAAACAATTTAGATTGACTGCATCGTCAAAGATTGTTATAGACTGTTATGTATCGTTAGTATTTAGTTAGATTGGGTCCTACCGGAGTAGGCCCAAGGCGGCCGGTATGTGCGGGATCCCTGTGGCAATGTCACATGTCCAGGGTCTCGTGGCCGTGATTTTACTGACATTGACAGCGTTGTGCTTCGATAATCACTCGTTTACATTATTTACGTATTTATACCTTCTTTTGTGGATATAATGGGCTAAGATCGTAAGTAATCATTAGTTTATTGTATTATATTGATTTTGTCATTCATTTAGTGTAAATTTAGGCTTTCTTTTAATGTAAAATATCGTAATTTGTATTTCAGTTTTACTTGATTGAGATGAACCGTAAAATGTTGTTGTAAACTTCTATTCATTAAAAAACCAAGTTGAAAGAACGCCCAAAATGATTGTTGTCCTACACAACCTCGATTTTGATATCTGCTGTATCGCCCGTGTCTAGCTTTCGTTTACAAGTAATAGTTGTAAAGCCGCCGCCTGCAGAGATTGAGATGAGTGTGTAGTCATTCCTAGTGTCATTAACAGGTTCCTGAGTGCCAGTAGACCAGTAGTCCTAGTAGTAAATGAAAACAAATGGGAAATAAACAAATCCGTAAGGGTAGAATCAATCATCTTCTTTTTCTTAAATCATGAATTTTTTCAGTTAAACATTTACTTTTCTATAAATAAACTTCCTCTTCCTCTTTTACATCAAAATTCTGCCAAAATTAAAGAGAAATGTATGGTGTCCTTCCAAAACGTCCTTCCAAACCATACACTCTTTGTATTTTCGAAAACAAATTAAAATATCATAATTTTGTTGCAATTTGCACAAACTTTATTCAACTTTCAATTCTTATTAATTTGTATTTGTTTTTTCGTGTGAGGGGTTCTATTTTTGAATTACATTAATTTTGAGAAACTTGGTTCCAGTCCCTTGCTCGATATGAAAAAGGCTAATTCAACATCGATTCAACACGTGTCAACAATGTTGAAAGTGTGGGCAAACGGCTTCAACAAAATCGATCGAATGTTGAAGCAAATGTTGATGCCGTTTGCCCAAGCATTTATTCTTATTAACATTGTTACAAGGGCTCCCTGTGGTTATATGCGAGAGGGCCTGGTGACGAGGACCTCTCCATGCTTGATTTTGATCGATCGTACGGATTGTGGTTTATGTACATTTATAGTGCAAAAG
This sequence comes from Metridium senile, assembly GCA_949775045.1. Taxonomy (NCBI): domain Eukaryota; kingdom Metazoa; phylum Cnidaria; class Anthozoa; order Actiniaria; family Metridiidae; genus Metridium; species Metridium senile. The sequence continues at coordinate 315,147 of OX459103.1, read as the reverse complement.
TACGGAGTTGACTAAAGGATCTTGTAGGATCTTATTCATTAATTCAATTGTTTTGACATAGTTTCATGCAGTATTGTGCCCCTCCCAGGGAAGTGGATGCTCCCAGGATCCTTTGATCTTTTTGCATTTTCTCCCTTGTTCCCAATATAGCCGAGCAGCTCCGAGTGTTGTCGTTTGAATATTATATTATAATGACAAAGAAGGGTAACGCAATTCCAGCTGATATGCTGTACTTCGAATCTTTGCTTAGTGATTTTTCGCTTTTTATCAAGTTTAGTTAGAGGCATGTTATTCGAAGTACTGCATATCAGCTGGAATTGCGTTACAAGCACCCATCGTAACCGTCCTTTGTCATTTATAATATAATATTCAAGCGATCACATTCGGAGCTGCTCGGCTAACGAACGGTAGTCAAGTGTTTTTTAATATGTGAGGTGACAATGCATATCGGAATTCACAAATTGAGTAAAAAATATAGACAATAGTGGTCTCGGACAACCAAAACAATGCGAGCCTTGAGTAAGCGGTCGAAAAGTTTACCTATTTTGAAAATTATTTTCGATATCTTCCAATCTATCAATGGTCATAAAACTGCAGGGCTCGATGAGTAACTATTTCAAAAAGCCAATGCTGCGGTAAGAAACAAATTCATCAAGGAAATTTTAAGTTTTGAAATATTTTGTAAAAATGTGTGCAATATTAGACAAAAGAAGAAAAAGCGCAGTTATATCTCACCAAACGAAAAATCATGTATGTCCTAATAGCCTGAAGTGATTTCGTTCATGTTCGCCAGACGGATAACTAAGACATTTGTTGACCAAATGAGACCAAAAGCAACTTTTTCTGAGCTTTTGTAGGGATGTTTTTGATCAAGTGAAATGGATGATTGATTAATTTAATTTATTTGTTGTGTAAATGTTTAAAAGCGTTTTATTCAAAAATGCCTCCATATAAATCTTTTATTTTCAGCAACAACGAAGACCTTGATCTGAAGTTTGTAAAACAATCAATGCGGTTTTATAGAAAACTCTATTTCGCCTAAAATTGTCGTATTTGTCAAAACTACTTTTCTATCATAAAAAAATTATTGCTAGTCCCGATTCCTATATTTGAAACATCAGAACAAACTTCAGTCTATGCCTGAACTCGCTATGGAAATTAATTTGAAATTATTTTTCTACGCACGACGTACTATGCGATCAAACAGCGACGGTGGCCCTTCAAAAATACTCAGTCGAGCCACCTTAATTGATTTCTACTAAATGTATACTTGTTAGGTCTTTTTCTGTGTATAATAAAGTACAATGAGTCAATGACTACCTGTGTCACATCATTATTACTAAAATGTTAGAATTAAAATCACAAATGTTTTACCTGCACGGTAGGATTGCTGTTGACAACCTTCCCAACAAATAGATCAATATCCTTCATATTCGAATTGAAGTGAGATATGCCAAAAGCAACATATCCATTCGTGCTCCCCTTAACTTCGAACTGTATCTCTTGAGTATTGGCAAGATATGTCCATTTGACAGTGAAAACTCCCATTTCGAATTGCATCGAGCCATCAGCACTTACAAGGGAATCAGAGCAAAACAAGACAAGCAAGAAACACAGAATGACATGCCCAGCCATTTTAGATGTCATCATTTCACTTGTCATAGAGAAACTATAAACAGGACTAATAATTGTGGGTTGATATAATTATTATATATGGGCGGTACGACCATTGTTTCGCCTAAAAGATTATCAATATCATTCAGCCTATTGACACAAATTATCGCTTTAGCCAATCAAAGACGTCCTTCTCAACAATAGGAATGAGCATTTTTTACCAGCCTTAAGGCTCTGAAAAGACTGAAAACCAACATCACCAATTGACTTTAACAGACCATGAAAAGTCATTGTCTAGTTGAATAGTCTAGTTGTTTCTGTGTAAAGTGGTTTTACCACCAAATCTCCAAATATATTTCCACATACGTTTTCGCTAGTAGTTTTTGGCACTGTATATATGTACACCTATATTTCAAAAAACATTGTCGCAGCTTGTAAGCAACAAGCATTAAGCCAAGACCGAAAAGAATGCTGGTTTTGTGCTGGTAATGCATTGAAATCAGACTTTTTTTTCAAAACAACTAATAACAAACTAAGACGTCCTCTTCATTAATATAAATGAATATTTATTGTTGGAAAGTTTTATTGATATCAATTTAATTCAAGTAAAGCTATTTGAAATTAAATTACAGATATTCGTATGTGTTCAGTGAATGGTTTCCTTGCTAGCCTCGTTGTGGTGTATTTCACACTTTTGAAATTCTGATAACGTCTTAAGAATTTAATATTTCTGTCTCAAACGTTTTACTTTTGCTGATGTCATTCTAATCTATAATTTTGATGTAGTGATCAACTAAAATATGATTTTTTTTTTCAAAAATATGATAATGAAGTGGTTGATAGTTCATTAGTTAAAAACTAAGCATTTTGTTTTGAAAAAAATTAACACCTTGCAAGACAAAGTTTATAATGACTATATGTTTATTTTTTTCCACGCCATTTTGACACACGCTGGTGTCATGATCAAGAGTTGAAATGAATAATTGAAATATAGAAAATCGTTATAAATTACAGTATTAATTATGAAGTGGATATCTCAAAAGCAAGACCTATGCGAGAGATACTTTAATGAACATTTTTTTACCAGCTTTAAGGCTCTGAAAAGTCCAATTTCGCACACAAAAATAAGAACCAATTACATCACCAATTGACTTTAACAGACCATGAAAAGTCATTGTCTAGTTGAATAGTCTAGTTGTTTCTGTGTAAAGTGGTTTTACCACCAAATCTCCAAATATATTTGCACATACGTTTTTGCTAGTAGTTTTTGGCACATATGTGGTAGCTTGCCCGGTTTGACCCGAATGTCCTTGATATGTCCTGAATGTCCTTTTTCAAGTGTCCGTTTTGTCCTTGTAAAAGTTTTCTATAAAATCAACATTTTGGTACGCTGATTTGGGGGCAAGCTCAGACAGGTTTTCATTGCCATAGCAACATGCAAAATAAATGATGTCACTCTACGGTGGATCACTGATCCACCGTTAACCTCATACATTTCATTATATCCCATCTGATGACGTCACCTCGGCTGATCCACAATCCACCGTGATCCACCGGTTGGTGAACGCTCATTCTGTATACTACTTGTACACCTATATTTCAAGAAACATTGTCGCAGCTTGTAAGCAACAAGCATTAAGCCAAAACCGAAATGAATGCTAGTTTTGTGCTGGTAATGCATTGAAATCAGACTTTTTTTTTTCAAAAGAACTAATAACAATCTAAGACGTCCTCTTCATCAATATAAATGAACATGTTTTAGCAGCCAATCACGAGTTATATTGCTGATATATTCCCTTGGTGGTTAAACTTGAAATATTGGTTTTTAGATTGAAACGATGGTTTTCCGCTTCTACTAATAATGTTTTTTTTTAAGAAGAAAGGTTTTATTTGGTCTTTACAGTATAGTATTACGTAATATATCAAACATGGGTTGAAAAAACGAGGCGCAGCCAAGTTTTTATGGACCCATTTTGAGGTGTTTGAAAACCTGATGAATCACTCTTTCGAGTGTTGGATATTACTTCTCAAATTATTGGATAATTATTGAAGAAATTCAAAGCGAAGTTGGCTTAATTTTATGCAAGTGTTTCATCAGATTTTAAACTCCTTCACGCTAGTGATTTATATATATATATATATATATATACACTTGTTTCCAAACATTTTGACAATTTGAAATATGTATACATATATATGTATTATATATATATCCCCCTTTTCCCTTCTGCCTTGATCCAATTATCAACAGCCTGCGTCACATTTAAACTTTAGAAATAGTCTGGATGTAACGTAGGCTAGTTTGCAGTGAAAAAGAAGAAGAAAAAGGGGGGTTAGATATATATGTATATATATTTAGAATTGTCAAAATTTTTGGAAACAAGTGTATATATATATATATATATATATATATATATATATATATATATATATATATATATATATATATATATATATTTACAGTTATATATATATATTTACAGTTATATAGCCACATTTAATTGTTTACAATATAGCCATATATATAGCCTGAGAGCTAAGTTAACTCAGTTAAGTTTTCGAGTTAGTAATGTCTGATGACTGAATAATAAGTTGTGTTCTAAAGTATCAATTTGATAATATAGTTGCTGTTGTACTTTATATTTGATATCTAGATAATAACTATAGATAAAATCGATACCTTTGTGTCTATTCTCGAACCTAATTGGTTAGCTATATTTTATGTCAAAAACACTTCGAAGCTAGCATCCCGAGGCATATACCGAATGTCAATTGACTTTCAAGAATAAAAACCTCATCTTAAAAAATAAGCACCACCATCAGAAAGAGCAAGCAGAAATATTTATTGTTGAAAAGTGTAATTGCTATAAATTTAATTCACTTGAAGCTATTTGGAATCAAAGTTACAGATATTTGAATGTGTTCAGTGAACTGTTTCCCTTGCTAGCCTCGTTGTGGGGTTTTCACACTTTTAAAATTCGATCTCATAACTTTCTTAAGAATTCAATATTTGTCTCAAACTTTTTACTTTTGTTGATGTCATTCTAATCTATAATTTTGATGTAGTGATCAACTAAAATATGATTTTTTAAAAAAAAATATGATAATGAAGTGGTGGCCATATTGGCATTGGGTCAATGGTTCAAGTGTTCACACTGCATGATTGTCTTGAATCTCACGAAATACTTTTGATAGTTCATTAGCTACAAACTAAGCATTTTGTTTTGAAAAAATTAACACCTTGCAAGACAAAGTTTATGATGACTATATGTATATATTTTCCTCGTCATTTTGACAAACGCTGGTGTCATGGTCAAGAGTTGAAATAAATAATTGAATAGTGATATTGAAATATAGACAATCGTTATGAATTATAGTATAAAGTATAAAGTGTATATCTAAAAAAGCAAGTCCTATACTTTACAGTGCGAATCGAAAAACCATGGGCACCCAGAAATATTTTAGAAATCGTTTATTGTTCGTCGAACAACTCACAAACAACTCTAACTACAAACATTTATCATACTATACACATCAATCAAACTTCTTGCGGTGATATAGTTGTTTCTGAGTTGTTAAACGAACAATAAACGATTTCTAAAATATTTTTAGGTGTCCACGGTTTTTTGATTCGCACTGTATAAGAGAGAATATTACTAAAGAATATTAGAGGGAAAATACTATATTAATTCAATAAAATAAAATCGTAACTGTATAATATTTCTTGTTTAATTTAGTGAACATTTAATATTCACTATCAAAGACAAGTAAAGTTTGTATTGTGTCCTTTTGTATTTGATGTTTCTGAGTGATACTGACTAAATAGTCATTGAATAGAAACCGTAAGTTAGAAACAATTTTGTATTAACGTCTTGTAGAGTTTTCGCTCTAATGACAATAAATAAGCAGAACAAGATATTGCTTCAGATCATATCATCATCATATCTATCATTTTAAAGCGCAACCAGCTTTGTCAATAGACCATCGACAATATTGTGATATAGGGTTTGGTGATAGATGGTCAGACTCCTCCAGACAGCCGTCATGCATTAGTATCAATAATTATTATATTTGCATCTTTATAAACAAACTAAAAATATCTAACTTTGCTACGTGGGAACCTGAACATAATATTACTGATGATCACCTAATAAGAAGGTTCTCACAATCTTAATCGTAGGCAGTCTAATTTATACACTTGCGTCAGTGTTACAAAAAAAACCCTAAGCTTTACTCAAAATGTTCTCATTTTTGGGATGCAGGATTCCTGTTTTCAGTAAAAACATCGGTAGGATGCCTACATGTACACTTTGCGACAATAATACAGAGGTCTCTTCCTTTGCTTGTCTTAGTTGCTGCAAAGAGCTTTTACAGGAAAAATGTTTGTCACAGACCTTTTATCACGCAGAAACGCGTATTCCAGTATTCCAGAAGATATCAGTCAACTACATACCATGGACACCACCCGCAGACGGCAAAGCATTCAAACTGCACTATATACAAATCATTGAACATTTCTCCACTTCTCAAATTCAACAAATCCACTATTGGATAAAGCATATGAACATTGGACGGACACTTGCATTCACGAAACACAAAAATCATCAGCACCTCTTTCTTGTTGTTGCAATCACAGCCTTATCACTGGCTGGATTCAACGCTATTGTTATAATCACATTATATAGAGGCATTTTGCCCTATACCTAACTTAGAGGCCTTCCCAATAGGAAGTTTCCTATACGGTATCTTTAATGAGTGTCACCACAAATGGGACCAAGACGACCATGAATTTTACATGGAAGACCCTTTCTCCACGGACGAGATCCCTTAGTATCAATAATTATTGTATTTGCATCTTTATAAAGAGGTTAAAAATATTGAACTTTGATGTGTCTATCATTTTCAAGCGCAACCAGCTTTGTCAATAGACCATCGACAATATTGTAATATAGGGTTTTGTGACAGATGGTCAGACCCCTCCAGGTGGCCATCATCCCTTAGTATTAATAATTATGGTATTTGCATCTTTATAAAGAGGTTATAAATATTTAACTTTGATGTGTCATTTTAAAGCGCAGCCAGCTTTGAAGTTAGACCATCATTAATTTTGTGGTGTTGAAATTGTTCATTTATTGATCGATTATAATTTAGCCTTAGTGAGTAAGGTTCAGAGAGATTCTGATTTGTGCATTAAACAACCAAGATCCCGAAGCTAGTCTTCTTACAGTGGTGAAAGAACCCGTGTCTGGAGGTAAGCTGGAGCATTTTATTGCGCCTCAGCCAAACTATAACACCAATGTGCATGTAAGTTTAACAATAAAATACCTAACTTGGAGGCCTTGCCTATAGGATGTTTCCTATACGGTATCCTTAATAAGTGTCACCATGAATGGGACCAAGACGACCATGAATTTTACATGGAAGACCCTTTCTCCACGGACGAGATCCCTCAGTATCTATAATTATTATATTAATTTTGCATCTTTATAAAGAGGTTAAAATTATTTAACTTTGATGTGTCTATCATTTTAAAGCCCAACCAGCTTTGTCGATAGACCATCGTCAATGTTGTAACATAGGGTAAGATGCTAATGCTGGAAACCGCCTGATTCAAGTTTATAACGATAACAAAGAACATAACCGTCCTGATGCATATTTGAAAGAAAAAATGAATACTGTTCTTTCTAGAGCGGGAAACTTAATTGAAACACTCATGTTACCTGCTGTATACTGTGAAATGACCTATTGTGAAGTTGACATTGTAGGAACATTTATTGTTTATTTAGAAAAACATCATTTGTACATGTGTTAAGTATATAACTAAAGAATAAATATCGATTCCATGATTACTTTCACGATGTTAGTACTACTCACTACGATTATCATGCTCTTTATTTTTACGCATATTATACGTAGAAATAAGGAAAACAAATGTGACATGGGCTCCCTGTGGTTATATCCGAGAGGACCTGGTGATGAAAACCTCGCCATGCTTGATTTTATGATCGATTTTGTGTATTCGTTTTAGGAGTCTTTTATCCAGTTAATTTGCTTATTGCTTGATCTATTTTCATCAAAGACGTACAAGTTAGTTCCAAGAGAGTATATTTTAGTTCCAAGACAGTATATTTTAGTTCCAAGAGAGTATATTTTAGTTCCAGCTGTTAGGGTAAGCTTCAATCTAGTTATAATTTACTCGTGAGTCAAGTCGACTCGCAAAGTCGTGTTTATAGATGCAAATGCTATAAACTACTACTTGTAGAGCTTGTTGTAGAAATATACTTTGTTGTGGATAATTAGCTGAATTGATTTCTTTACTAAATGTATACTTCTCTTGTAATAGGTCTTTGTTTGTGTATAATAAACGAGTCAATAATTACCTGTGCCACACAAAGAACTTCTGGATTGGATGGTGAATGCATTTTTAAAACAATTTTAAATAAATATTTATTGTATTTGCATCTTTTTAAAGAGGTTAAAACTATTTAGCTTTGTTGTGTCTATCATTTTAAAGTGCAACCAGACCAAATCGTCGTCCTTTCTGCAATCAGAAACTAGTGCCTTTTAACTTAGATGAGGTTTTCCACTATACACCTGGGAACGGAATCGAGGTGTTCTTTCAAAATATACACTTTGACGAAAATAGGCATGATTGGCACAGTGAACATTATGATTTTTATGAAACGACGGAGATTGCCTCAGAATTAGACATAGACGAGGTACCAGCGACGTTACCTTGCACTTCGGCTTCCTCGACTACCTCCGCCACCGAGGGTGTATCTATCAAGACCCTTTCTCCATGGACGAGATCTCTTAGTATCAATGATTATTGTATTTGCATCTTAATAAAAAGGACGAGGAGAGTATACTGACCTAGCTGATCGACACAATGAAGTTTGCGGTTTGGAAATTGTTTTTTCTGGTCGCTACCTTAACGGTATGTCTACAGGCAAAACTGAGTGAAAAGGGAAAACAGAAACGTTTTGTAACGAAACGTGGCTTTCAATTTTGCGCCCACCATATTGCATTCCATACTATAATGTTTGCCCCCGTGGTGGAAGTCAATTATGCTGCAAATTTATAATCATTGTATTTGCATCTTAACAAAGAGGTTAAAAATATTTAACTTTGATGTGTCATTTTAAAGCGCAGCCAGCTTTGAAGTTAGACCATCATTTGTTGTTTGTTAATTCATTTATGTTTATAAGTAAGCCTTTCTTTGATTTCTAGATTCCTGATCTTTGATTACATTTTTATTATCATAATTGTGTATATTTAATTATTGATTATTGTAAGCCGTCTCAGAACTTTAGGATTATGCACACATTATAAATAAAGTATAATTATTATTATTTTAACTATATTAAGGTCTGATCTTTGTCTTGAGCAGCTCTGATGTGTTCTCTTTCTTTAGATACTCTTTTTGATTTTTGTTTTAATCGTATCAATTAATATGGCACCAATTATAACCATATCATCTATGACAAGACTGTCATCTACTCTTTGTAAATGACCCAAACGCTGTTTGTAACAATACTAAAGCTTGCATGGCCTACAGGTTTGTATAAGCACTAACAACCACCAATCACAACAATACCAACTATGGCAAGATAATGACCCAAATGCTGTTTGTAACAAATTACTAAAACTTGCATATGGCCTACAGGTTTGTGAGCAGTGACAACCACCAATGCTCTCTATACTAATGCAGGGTTAATGAAAGGCTGTTTAGCCAAGCGGTGCCAGTTGATTGAATTCCATTTGTAATTTTTCCTTATAAATCGGATTTAATTATTCAAATATTTTGTTATTAATCAAAGTTAACAGGGAGAGAGAGTGGTCAGCAGTCATCTTTCACAGTTGTTGGGCACACAAGCAGGTTTACTAGCCCTCATGGTTCTTGCTTGCTTGCTTTGCATTTTGCCCAGTTGCCATATATATTTAGTTACTCTTGCTGTAATTTGCGCAACAAGTTAATTGTTGTTTTAGATGATTATTAAACATCTTTGTATTCAATAAAAACAATCATTATCATTAGACATCATGAAGATATACATTTTCAACTTTAACTTCAAATTATTGAAACAACTTTTCATGTTATGAACATTTATAATTAGAAACAACTTCAATTTGATCATATTGCAACTTTTTGGATTTTGAAATACCTGGTTAACATTTTATTATAGGACCCAACATTATCTTGAGATATTGCGTGTGAGAAAATTTGATAAGACCTGTTATAAAAAGAAAGTATGGTTTACTAATTATTGGAAATTGAATCAATCAATCAATCAATCAATCAATCGATCGATCGATCAATCAATCAATCAATCAATCAATAACCAAAACGAATTAATACTTATTAAACATAAAATAAATAGATAAATAAAAAGATAAATAGATAGATAAATGAATAAATTAAAACAATATAGAAAAATAAGTTACATCAATAAATAAATATGTGAATAAATGAATGAATAAAAAATGCAAAAATACATAATAAATAAATAAATGATTCTTTAAATAAATAATGAAATAAACATAAATAAATAGATAGATAAATAAATGAAGGAATGAATAAAAAATATATATAAACATCAATAAATAAATATGTGAATAAATGAATGAATGGATGAGTGATAAAAACACAAATAAATGAATGAATAATGCAGATAATGATAATAATAATATAATTACATTTACTAATAATGAAACGAATTAAGGGGGTGGGATGGTGGGTTAAAAAAATGTCAGCATAACAATAAAAAAAAAAAATAAAAAAAAATGTGCAAAGCTGAAAACAATATCCTGGACATTGCCCAGCCCTCCCCTCCCCTATAAATATCTAATGGCAAGAAAGGGAAAGAAATTTGCATTTTTTCTTTGATAAAGAAACGTGTCATTTTCTAAATAAAAGAAAAATACTTCCATAATCAGTTCCTTTTCCATAATCAGTTCCAAATATCTCTATGTAATATCATCTTAATATTCAACCGCAAAAAAAAAAAAAAAAAAAACGGCCAAAGTTTTTCTTTTTCATGAATGAGAGCACATGGCATCTGTTTGTTATTGACCTGTTTTTGAAAACTCGCCTACAAACGTTAAAATATTCGCCTTTAAATGTTCCTTACTTCATTTCTTTGATTAAAACGCGTTTTTGGATGGTTTTCATTTGGTAGAGTTCGATTTTGAGACAATTTTCTTAGGCGAGGTTGGAACTAACAAAGCAATTTGACGTTTCATTTGTAATTAATAACGCTACCCTTTACACGTCTAAAACAATATCTAGAGCAAATTAAGAGGGCTATCCTTACCTTTTTAGCGTAAATGTTTCGCTTTAAAGCCTAGAAAAAGGCGTAAAATGCTTTTTTCGCCGGAGCGAACCGTGAAAACTCTGTACTCCTTGAAAACCCAATGAACTCACTTATCAAAACCTGTTACGCTTTCATGTGACTCCGAAATTTGATCTTCGCCAGATAGTATCATAGAAAAGTTATTTTCATTGGTCGGTTGGCTGAAAGACATGACAGCTGAATAGCTTTTGAGGAAACACGTTTTAATATTTGTACAAAGATTATAATCAGGCGGCATCGGACACGATCCACGTGACCCTTTACATCCAATGAGAAGGCTCGATTTGCTCTTTTTTGCGAACTAAATTTTCCAAGTGTGTCATTTATTTCGCTCATTAAAAAAATATGTTATACATCTATGAAAAACTTTTCTATGCAATGTGAAGGTGGATACATGAATTTTGCCTTGATAGATTCTCAAGTACATAAAAAGTATTTTAGTACCTAAAATCTGTTCAGTTGTTCAGGTGAGTTTTGTTTTGTTTTGTGGACGAACTCTGAATATAGTAGTAACCCATAAAGTCAATCCTACAGCAAACAATTTATTTATTATTTTTATTATTTGTTTAACAATTCGCCAAGGCAGGTAAGATTACAAAAGAACATGACGTCCCCTACTAGGTAAAATTACCCTATCCTATCCCCTAAGAGTAATAAAAAACCCAACCCACTTACACGCACCCCCGTGCTACAAAAGAGAGACCAAAAAAAAAAAAATACATAGGAAAAAAAAAACAAAAAAAAACCAAACATATTTTTAACATTTACAATTACAATTTACAATGCTAGAATCCTTCATTTTTTTTTGCACAGAGACATTCTTTAGATAGCAAACTTGAAGAAAATGTGAGGGGGGCCCAGGGGGCCTCTTCGTTTTAAGGGTGAAAATCGGCCTTGAAGTTCACGAATATTGCCGTATTGAGGCTTACCACACTAGAAATCTGTGACTTTTGGGCTTCCTGTGTAACTTTTAAAACGGCTCGTTCGAAGCCTGAACGTTCAAATATTATCCCGTTTGAAATCCTTTCTTTATAGTCAGTAATAGTTTTTTATCGATAATAAAAGTTTATGAGTTAAGGAACATTTTTGTGTGATTTTCTTGGATGGCGAATTTCAACGGTCATCGGCGTGTACTGTTTCATTGAAAATCAGATTTCTAGTGTGGTAAGCCCGGGGGGGGGGGGGGGGGGGGGGTACTCCCATATATTTACTATACGGGGATGATCCGCTGAACAGGGTATGGTTTTTGTGGTTACTCCGTTATACGGAGTACCACTTTGTCATCACGCTGTGTAAGTCCGTCTGTAACAATAGAATGTGACGTCACTATAGATGACGTCTCTGCCCCAAGGCCTAGGTCGTACGCGCAAATAAAGGTACTTTTATGTACTTTTAGTCGTTATTTCTTTTAAAAACTTAATCGATTAAGGAGATCCTATTTCAAGTTTCATCTGCCGGATAATTGGAGGGCAAAATTCTTTTTTTTATAAAGACAAGGATATCTTGGCCGGAATGATCCGCCGTTAACGAAGTCCTTTCACAGAAGATCATGATGTACCACGCCAGCAGAATTGCATTCGCTTCGGTATATTATCAAGCACTTTCAAACCGAAATCTTGAGTTTATATTCATTAATGTGCTATTTTTGTTCTTCATAATGTCAGAGAACGTGACTTCCTTCACGAAGCCTACAAAGCGAACACCGTCAACACGACATAAAAACATTCAGATCGGCCTGTCTGAAAACCACTCTCAACAGCCCAAATCGCCTCAAAAATTACACAAATTGCTTAAATAACTATCTATCTTTCTTGTTCTGACGTTCAATTTTCAAGAACAACTTCAAGTTAAGCTGTTTTCGAAGCATTCAAGTTTTCGAAATCTTCGTAGCGGGTGCTTTGGGGGGAGGGGACGGGATGAAATGTCAACACTTTGTAACACAGGCATCCCGGTACATAGAAATATATGTCGAACAGATTCATACAGCCCAAAATCCATCTTTATTTTCGTGACGTTTATTTCTCAAAAGGTTAATCTTGATAATAATGTTTCTGAGATTTAGTTTTCATTTTCTCAATAAAAACATTATGAAATTTGGGATAAGGACATTTCTCATTAAAATAACCTAAAATTAGTCATAAATGATTTACGTGCATATGTTTATTTTGTGCACATTTTAAACATTTTGTAAACATTAATCAACCAATTTAGTTCCTCCTCACCCTCGGGGCTTTCCAAAGTAGCCGGGTTGGCCGCAGAAAAGAGGTATAGAATAGGTATATAGGAATAGATTTGGAGCTTTTTATTCTGACCGCCTAATAGAGGGTGACAACTTAATGGGTGACCGCTTAATAGAGGTACCACTGTATATGTATTGTGTATGATCTATGTATGATACATTATGAATAGCTGTTATTACAGTTATATGCAAATGATTTCAAACAATGGATTCAAATTCAGGCTTTCGGGCAAACCTATTGTTTTCGCCCGAAAGCCTCCACTTCACCCATTGTTCAAAATTATTTGCATATAACTGTAATAACAGCTATTTCAATCCCTCAGAATCCCTTCTGTTCAGTAGCCCGAGTAATCGCTCACAGAGCGTCTAGTTTCCATTTAATCTAATTTTAGAGTAGGTCTATAATTATTGTTACTCGGGCTTTCCAAAGGAAACCCGAGTCTTAAAATGGGCTTCAATGTTTTTTTTTTTTTTTTTCTTGGGTCGCAAAACGCCGTCTAGTCGTCACCGCGCATGCGTATGGTCACAGCGCATGCGTATACTGGCCAATACGAGCACATGGATATTTAATTCGTCGAAGGATTGATTTCTAGGTGGAATATTCTCATATTTTATGCGCTCACTCCACATGATTCGCAGTAGAATTACACTTAAGTTTATGTCGAATGTTTATGGAAAGGGTCACTGTGAATTTTAATAAAGATCATGCAATTTACGGGCTAAATAAGCGAGCCAACTTATTATGATGGAATTTATCGAGAAATCGTCCCTGCTATAAACTCATAATGCTATGGAATTGATTCACAACCAGTTACAAAGGACGAAGCTGTTACTACTGGATATTTAACTGTATTGTAAGCATTCTTAGAGAGTACGATACAGCGCACTAGAAGTGAAGACAACAACAGTAGTGATGTTTAGGGTAAATATTTTGCTTCTTGTAATTCTTTCTTTTATATTTTTGATTAAAATAACGAGTTTATCTGTCAATAGTTTAATTTTATTGACTATACTATTAGCTCGTACAAGCTTCAGATCCGCGATTGATTGACGATTGCCGAGCGCTTAGCTGCTCGGCAAAGAACAACAAACTTATACGCAAAACTTTTAAGTTTAAACTTAATCGCTTCAACCTATTATCTAGCAGTTGAACGATGAAAGTAATATTTCTTTGTTTACAATATGTCAGATAACGTGACCGATTTTAAACATCAAGGTCAAGCTCGACAACAACAAATATAAAACAGCTGAAATCAGCCTCTCTGAAAACTACATCCAACAGCCTAAATTAAATCGCCTCAAATATAACACCAATTGCTTTAGTGACTAGTATCTATCTTGCTTTTTCTTGCGTTTATTTTGCAAGAACAACTTTTATAATAACACTGTTTCTAGACAGTCTTTGAGCTCGCATGTATCACTGCACGAACCTAACATCGATATCCAGGTAAAAGCAGTACAGGCAAGCGGATCATGGACTGAAGGAACGGACCAAACAGAAAAGGAGGACGACTAAAAAAATAACTTTTTTTTCGCTTCAAATCATCTCAAGCTAATCCAAGAAAATGATTACATAATCGTAATGAAGCCCGAGTTCACGCAGTTATGCGTCTAGTTCTATTTATTTTAACTTCTACTCTAAATTCAAAAGCCACTCGAATAGCATTGCAGCATTTCACTGCAGAAACTTATAGTATTATCATTTCTAACACTTAACTTAACTAAACAAGTGAGAGTAACCACATGAGCTCCTTGAGCTCCTTTAATTCAAGCTTGCTGTCATAAACAGGGTATTGGTTTTTGAGTTTTCTGTCATGAACAGGGTATATTTTTGCCCCATTTCCCAATTTCCTTAGTTTTTTTTTGTCATATTCAGGTATATTAATTAGGTAATACGATGAGCAGCGCGGTCTTTCGTGAAATTCAGCACGTTTTCGCGGCATAAACAGGGTTCTAAACTGTCATGAACAGGGTCCCATTTTTATCCCTTGTCATAAACAGGGTATACGAATTTGTTTTTTTTTTCTGTCATAAACAGGGTCACCGTTTTAGGATCCCAGCGGAACACCCCTACTCAAATCCTAGCGGAGTACCCCCCCAGGATTTCCTATAATAATAATAATAATAATAATAATTTACATTTATATGAGCGCGTATCCAAATAAATGCTCTATGCGCTATAACATAAAATATAACAATGCCATTAGCTTCTTCTTTTTTCACATGTAAATTGCAAGAACGTTGTTCAAACTTTTTTTTGTAATTTAGTGCGAAAGAAATTAATTAAAAGACAAAAGAAGATCCCTCAAGCTCAAGTCTTTTAATTCCTTTCCCACTAAATTACAAATGTCAGGACAACGTTCTTGCGATTAGGTATATATCTAACAGGGTGCAATTGACTAACATTGTATTGAGGGAGGGGAGACGTGACAAACCATATTATTCTGTCAGTAATTGTACATGAAAAATATTAGGTTTTAATGCTATCAACAATAGTGCCTAGAATTGGCTTGGATAAGCACTATAGAAATGTTATTTATTATTCATTTATTCATTTATTAACAATCTAGAGTGTGAATGCAGAATAAAAGTCAAATGCAACAATGATTTGACGAGAATCTAATCTATGACGTCAATTAATCTATAAAATTTTACAGTATGAATTACCTGTATAATATGGGGAATTTGGAATTACTTAATCAGTTAAGTTTTATTATATACTGTACATGTGTTACCAACTGTCCATTGTTTCAATATAAACTAGTCATAGAGACTCAAAGATTCCCATAATGCAATGCACAATGAGCAACAAACCCTAAAGACCCATATAACACATGAATGAAATGCATTATGAAGAAAAGGTCCTAGTGACCCATATTGACCCATGGTGGAATGCATAATGCAGTGGAGACTCAAATATTCCCATTATGCAATACATATCAAGCTAGCCGGAGTAAATTCAAATGACTTGAAAATTCCCAAAATGCAATGCAGAATGAGTGCTACACAAATGTTCCCATATTATACATGCCAACACAGGCATTCTATTACATAATCACAATGATATATTTTAGTTAGTGCCATAAACACTCTCATCGCTATATGCTATGTATAAAAAGAAGTCCTCTTCGTGGTGTTCTTGGTATAATTGACCCATTGTTGCACTTGTTGGAGGGATGACGTTGTTGACAAAGAAAAACAAAGCATCTTCAGCTCTTAAGTGAATTCTCTTTCTGATCAGGAAGTAGAACTGTCCAACTGAAATCAATAAAATATTAAAGTTAATTCTGACACTACATTTATTTGTATATTAGAGCATTTTTTACTACCAGTATTCCTGACCACCTATTGTAAAGCGCCATTGGATACTTACTAAAAATGATAAAAATATTTTATTATTATTCCTCTGATTTGTTAACAAGTGTAAGAGACGTGGCACAAGGCATGGCTGAGTGCATTGATCAATCAAGTAGTTTAGCACTAATTTGACATTACAAATTTGGCTGGCCGTGGATATGCCATGTTGATCCACTTGTTGAATTCAGCTCAGTAAACATGGTCTTTTGTAGCTGTTCAGTTTCAATACTTGTAATTTTTTTCAATTTCATCCATTTCATGCAACTCTAACTGAAGATGCACTTGAGAAAATATAGAAAATATACTTTGTTTTGTCTAGGTGCTTTATTATATTGTCTGCTATGAGAAAAGACCGACCGTGCAGCACATGTGCCAAACGTGCCACATGTTTGATATCAGTCATCATGTTTGTGCACATGCTCCTGGTCCAATCCATTTCAAAGTTTAGAAAAAAACTTACTATTCTTTGAGAACAGTGTGCAAGCATGCCTCGGAAATATTTTATATTTTTAGGATCTTAGCCAATGAATCAGAGTGTGCATAAGATTTGTTCTATATTATAATAATCAATCACGGATACATGCTACGCTCTGGACATACTAGGCTTGATTGAATAGATGCCAACACAGAAAGACTTAATAACATTATCATGTACACATATTAGTAAATTAGGCTTTGGAATTACTACAATACAAGTCAATAAACAGATTATTAATATATATATGAAATACCTGTGAGGTCTGAGGGTACAAGATATTTCTTTTTATCCAAATCTCCAATTCTTGCTTTGGGTGCTTTCTCAACAATAACCTGCATAATGTTGATAGAAACAATCAATACACAAAAGTAACAAATCATTAAAATAAATAAACAGTTACCGTTAACCGTTACATTGGGACTAGCAAGGACTAGCAAATTGTGAATTGACTAACTGTGGGTTTGTTTGTTTTGCAAGATGGCAGATGCATTGAATATGTAATGCCTACATTAGAGCTGGTTTTGTATGACTGTGAAAAGCTCACTGCATGAACACAGTCAAGGCACAGCAAGGCACTTAAAAAAGCTCTAGAAAGATCATGGTTGCAGCAAGGTACGCACACAGCATTGAGCCTTTCATAGTCATACAAAATTTGCTCTACTGTCACTCATGCTCAACAAGATAAGTCAGGACTGCTGGCAGAGGTTATGTTACTCATCTCGTTGCTACTAGTGGTAAGAATAACCTCTGCTTGCAGGGAACAAGTACTGTATCTGAGAATAAGCACCATGGTATCAAACTGTAATGGAGACAAACAAACATGAAGAAATGGCTAAACCTCAGGCTTTACTAGTTGATTATTAGACACACACTGGAAGTAGCCTGCATTTCATTAGGACTTTTCCTCCATTAAGTATATCAGCAGAACAATGAACAAATCTTGTTATTTTGCAGCCAGGCATAGCTTGGAAAAGTCGAGATGTGACACAGGCTTACTGGAAGCTGCTATGAAGTGAAAACTGATTGAATATGCGTTTTGTTTTTCATTGGAAACTTTCACTTTCACAACATGACATATGAAAAGAACTGCAATGACAAATGGACTTTAACCCCGTGAAGGGTAAAAAAGTGAAAGATAATGATTTTCTATTTCAATTTGTCCTTATTCAATTTATGAATCGTGTATTTACAAACCATTGAGTGACAAAATATTCTTACAGTGCGACGCGCAAAAGTACAACCACTTTTAATATATTTGCATACTTCTATGCACAGACTTTATGCTGCTTTATTCGGTAAAATCAGACAACTTCACATCAAATGTGTCTGTTTAAAGTACAAACTCCCGTGCATAGAAGTATGCCAATACATTAAATGTGGTCATACTTTTGCATGTTGCGCTGTAATACCTATTTACACTAGAGATTTGTCAAATGATATGAGCAGCAATACCAATGCTGATTTATCGCAGCTTTGTTGAAGCAATTTTGAAAATATTTGAAATTTAGTACAACTTGGTGCAATTTTATGTCGCATGAATTTCAAACATATTCGTAGTTACGGCAACAAAGCTGCTATAAAATTGTAATCGCTGCACATTTCACTCATCAAAATTGCTAGTATAAACAGGTCATTAGCTAACTACACAAATGCATTTCATTTCTGAAACAGTGCAAAATGAAAGTAACAAAATTTTAATCTAATTTCTCTAGCAATAAGAAATTAAAAATTGGATAAAATCATGGACCACTAGCAAAAATTGATAACTATGGAATAACTTGAGCATCAATCAGTGGAAAGGATAACACGAAGTTGATATTTGTGACCAGATGACGGAAAGTGCGATACAAAACGATGTTTCAGTTTTCTTCAAGATGTAACTAGAACAGTTTTTATCCAAAACCAACAGGAAATGGCTATGGATTCGTGGAATTGAACAAATATTTCACACATCAGCAATTTTTAAAGAAAACTACAAAGCAACTTAAGAATGTAGAACACAAAAAGAAAAAAATATTATACAAATATACAACAACAAAAATTAGTGTCAGACTCACGATATAATTAAAGAAATATAAACATCATCATTTTCTTGTTAAGTGTAATTACCAACTGTAAAACTGTGTTGATCGTTTTCAAGGGTTCATAATTAATAATAACGAGTCTAGAAAAGTGAATGATTGTATATACAAGTGTTTCAGTTTTCAAAGCAAGTCGTTCAAAGTCTACAAGAAAACTATGACGCCATATTTTATATTCGTATGTTTTGCACGAACTAGGGGCGTCAACAACGGAAAAATATCCAAAAAAGACACGAACGCCACTTATGCAACACTATAACACCTTATACACTTGCTTAGGAAGAGAATGAATCCTCTGAAGTGAGTACAAAGAGAGTAACAACGCCTCAATGTGCAGCGAATGACTGAACGACTCGTAGCAGGACAACAAGATTCAATGAAATTCAATGACTTACCGGGACTCTATCGGGATATTTTTTACGGATTTTTTCTCCCTCAGCCCTCCGTTTCTCAAAAGGATGCTCCTCCTTGTATTCCCACTTCATCAGGAACTATCAAATACGACTTTTTGTACTTTTTTTGGCTATTATTCAGCGAAATCCTCTAGTAAACCGGAACCTCGGTTAGTCCAAAATGGCGCTAAACATAAAATAAGTCTCACCATACGTCACGTGACTAATGTTATTGGTGATAGATGACGTAATTCGTTGGATTATTTTTAACTCATGCGTAGTTTTAACCGGAAACTTGATCTATAAAAGGGAAAAAGATATACTCTTATTCAATTGATCAAGCTATAAAATTATTAAGTTTATCTATTGTGTACATAAAATACGAGAATTTTTTTTGCCAAATTACTTGTGCCAGAGAAATTTTGGCTTCTTTTAAAGAATTTACTATCGGTGGTATTTATAATTATATCCTGGTAAGGAGGGTTGTATCTCACTCAACAGGATTCAAGACAAGACCTGCAAAAGTCTTTTTTCTGAAAATCTGTTTCCGTCTTGTGATTGGGTTCCCTGTGTACTCGTTTCAGTCTCTCACGACCAAGACTTCCATGTTGTCCTATTTTCACACTGTACTACTCGCTAAAAGCAGAGTTGTGTGTGTGTCGCGTGTTTATTCCTCAAACGCGATAACCATGGAGAAAGCCGAAGTCGATTCAATTATAAGAGATATCTTAGATTCCCGTAAAGGATCTGAGAAAGGCAGAAAGAAGAAAACTTCACGTTTTTTTACTTTCATAAGTGGGGGCGAGAGTCCTCTGGAGGCCGTTCAACTCGCTTTAGGACGAAATGAAAAGCTGCAATATGCACAGTTTAAAGCCTTGAATGAACTTGTGAAGTTTTTAGAAAACTTCAATGAAGTAAAGGTAAGAAAACAGCTGTTTTATGTTGATATTTTGAGCAAGATCGTTGGTTTAGGTCGTGCTATGGGGCAGTATGTTGTTTACACGCTTCCATCATTCTGCGAGGTGTGAAATCGTGCTGTAACTTTTTTCAGTTTTCTCTTGTGTTTAGCCTTGAAATAATGCATGAAAGGCTTCATCAAACAAATCTAAGAAACCTTAAAGTAGTTTTATAGTTGAAGTAGTAATGTTGGTCTTCGAAATAAGATGTCTTTTTGTATTTTTCCGTGTTTCTCATCGTAAAATATAAAAATAGCTACGTATATTGACATAAAATTATGCCTATAAATAAGTAAAAATTTTCGACGATGAGTTTATTGGTGTAATTGCTATGTCTATTACTAGTAAACGTTATTGTTTTTAAGTGATCGGAATTTGTAAAAGTTCTTTTTAGTTATATTAGAAGTAAAATACTATCGATATCAATTCAAAAGGTGTATTGTCGTCGTCAAAGCGCGGTGTTCACTTACGTATTCAAGATTTTAGGGTAAAATCATAGCTAAAAACTCATTGTTTACAAATATCTAAGATCTTAAGGAATCTGTAATTATATTATATTATTTTTCATCTATCAAGAGCCTTATTATGATGTAAAAATAACGACTGTATCAGCGAACATAGCATCAATAATACAAATAGAGCTTGTTGTTTGCAACAAAGGTGTGATGTTGACGTTCTTTTGTAATTTTAAACAACTCAGAATATTGATAAAAAATATACAACTGGACAAAAAGCTCTTTACATGTAACATGGCCTTAAATGGCAGTGATGATGATGATGATTAAATTGCCATTGAAGATGATGGTGATGACACTAAAGGTGATGATGGGAATGTTGGTGATGATGATGGTGATGATGATAACACTGAAGGTGACAAAAAGGAGAAGGTTGAGGATGATTGTATAAAGTTGATGATGATGACAACACTGATGATGATAATATCAATGAGTATAATAGAATTGTTTATGATAATTATTATAATCAAGATGATGATGGTAATGATAACCATGCATCTCAAGTTGATGATCATAATGATGATAGAAATGATATGCATTTAACAATACCAAGTAAATCAATGTTAATTTGAATGGTAGTTATTAGATTCTGATATATAAATGGAAACTAGAAGTAAACTAGTATAGGTTGCATCTCTGTTTGGTAGATAGGAAGTAATAGAATGAAATATATAACACTGTAACTTAACTCTGCTGATGTTTCAAGCTTGAGATGTCAGTAAAGTTAAGTTAGCATTATTTGTTTATAGTGTTACAAATTTCATTGTGTTACCTATCATTTAAATTCTGATATGATTCTGGCAGTAATTTAGGTATGCTAATATTTGCCTATTTCAGATTGGTGAGTGTGTATACTCCCTCCCATCTCTCGGCAGAATCCTCTTCCAGTGTAACCTCCTGAAAGTCCTGCAGCGTATCCTTCAACTACGTCTATCTGACGAGAACATCTGTAGAAACGTGCCATGGAGAATGGTGTACTACTGTAGCTTGACGGTGTTGAAATCTGTTGTTGATTTCTCAAAAAAAGTTGATCATTTCACAAAAACACTTATTGAAACTGACACAGTTGAACTTTTCATGGATTTTATTGACGGCAAAATTGATATAATGACCTGCTACCCTGCTGTACATGGGATTGCTTCACTATGTTGCCATAGTCTTGAGGCACGTGAAAGGGTCATCTTTGCCAACGGCCTGTCTAAATTAGGGCATTACATATACAAGGATAACAGCCAAAAATTACATGTGAAAGCTTTCAACCAAGGGTTGGAGCTTTATCAGATTGATGAACTTGAACGACTACGAGAGGTATATGTTGATAAAGTTCATTTTGAGGGTACGAAGTACGTAGGACGACATGATGCTTCATATCATGTGCTAATGCGGTGGAGTAGGAAAGTACAGACTGCTTGTGCACAAATTATTCTCAAGGTTAGGAATACTATACATGTTACAATAAATGATGATGATGGTAGAGATTATGATGATGATAATTTAGAGATTATGATGATGATGATAAGGATGATGATGAGGATTATGATGATGATGACAATTATGCTGATTATGATGATGGTAAAAATAGTAATGAAATGATATATATTTCAAATTTAATGTACACAATCAACTGTTTTCTATAATTTCAGATTGCAGAGCAGAATGACAGACATAGAAAACTAGTTTTTGAAGATAAAGTTATATCCAAGGTAAAAAAGTTGAAAAAAATGTCACTTATCACTATTATTATTATCATAAACATTATTTGCTAACACCATTCTTATAACTGTCATTGTTGCTGTACTTAGAAAGTATTGATTTTTATGTACTGTCAATAGAACAGCAGCATCATTGTTATCATATTGCCATCATTATTATCATCACAATCACTTTCTCCCTCGTTATCATGAACATGCCATCATTATGTCCATTATCATCATTAACTTCACCATCATTATCTCCATCGTCATCATTATCATCACCATCATTATCTCCATCATCATTAACATCACCATTATGATACCATCATTATCACCATCATCATCTCCATGATCATCATCTCCATTGTCATCATTATCATCACTATCATTATCTCCATCATCATCTCCTTCATCATCATCATCTCCATTGTCATCATTATCACCATCATCATTAACATCACCATCATGATACCACCATTATCACCATCATCATCTCCTTCATCACCATCATTATCTCTTTCATCATCATCACCATCATTATTGCTGTCATTCACCAATGTTTTGATATTCCAGGCCCTTGTAAAGTGGATGAAAACCCCAGCCATCCTACAAGGAGAGTTAGAGATGATTGGAATGTCTTTGAAAGTAATCTACTCACTGTGTTGTAACCTTGAGATAGCCCATAAACTAGTTGAACACTATAACATCATCAAGTACCTAGAATACGGAGGTAAGTATTGAAAACAATGCTAAGACACAATCATGTAACCTTGAGATAGCCCATAAACTCATTGAACACTATAACATTATCAAGTACCTAGAATACGGAGGTAAGTATTGAAAACAATGCTAAGACACAATCATGTAACCTTGAGATAGCCCATAAACTAGTTGAACACTATAACATTATCAAGTACCTAGAATACGGAGGTAAGTATTGAAAACAATGCTAAGACACAATCATGTAACCTTGAGATAGCCCATAAACTCATTGAACACTATAACATTATCAAGTACCTAGAATACGGAGGTAAGTATTGAAAACAATGCTAAGACACAATCATGTAACCTTGAGATAGCCCATAAACTAGTTGAACACTATAACATTATCAAGTACTTACAATGCTTCTCATTCCTTGCCTCATCATTGTGGAACAAGCGTTTTGATCAAGCAACAAAATGTACAAACTTAAATATAATTTAATTGTATTACAAAGTAACTAGCTATCAAAGGAACTAAAGACCTACAGATTATATTTATTAACACCCTTGAATCCTTTTCTATATTTTGTATTTGTCCAGACTGTATAGACCAGTCTGGAAAAAAAGCCATGGCTTTATCTGTTACACCTCCTAATAAAGTTTAAATTATCAAATTGATTCAACAAAAAGAATTCCATCAGCTATACAAATTTAACAAATCTCCATGTTATTTAGTTGGTATTCCTCACCGTGAACTATACCTGGCCTATTCACATGTCAACCTACAACTGTGTACTGTGGGAGCGTACCCTAGGGAAGCTGTTTGTGACAGTAAGGTGAGCTCTATTCATGTCATATTATAAGCAACCTGTAGACCTGTCACACAAAGCAGCTAATGGCCAGCAAGCCTCACAATGACTCATTGAAAAATGTGACTACAGTGGTACCTATATTAAGCGGTCATCCTCAGGACTTTCCAGAGGTTGGCCACTGAAAAGAAGTATAGAATAGGTATAGGAATACATTTAGATTTGGGACTTTTTATTGTGGCCGCCTAATAGAGGGTGAGCACTTAATGGGTGACCGCTTAATAGAGGTACCACTGTATTAGGTGCTTTTGTTTTATTACTCATCAAGGTGAGGCTTGTCCGGCAATTGCATATGACAAGCTGCTTCATGAGAAAGGTCTATTGTAAAGCAAAAACACTAGAACTATGAAAAGATGGTCATTTCCTAACAGTTTGTATTTAGACACTATCACTTAACCATTACAACTTTACTTGTCTTTGATAGTGACTAATAGTCACTAAATAAGAACTGCTACACAGTACTTAGTAGCATTCTATTCTATTTCATGGACTCGTTGTTTTTGCTCAACAGATATAATGATATAACAGATATAATTTTGTATTAATGTTTCATGGATATAAGATTGTTACAGCATAACGCGCCTTACCGTGGCCACCCAATTAAAGTATTGTACAAGTTAGCATAAGCATTGGTCAAATGGCTATGATAGTTGATGATGGTTAAAGGCGTCTCACCTATCATCTACTATCATTCACACGGTCAAATGGCAAAAACTATCATGTGAAATTTGAACATGTTCAAACTCTATGATAGTCCATGATAGTCTATGATAGTGCATGATAGTTGGTGGTCAAACGCACATGATAGTTGGAACTATTATCAACTATCATTGCTGTTTGACCGGAGCTTTAGCCTTCTAAAGTTTCTCTTTTCAAATTGTTTGCTACACCTTTTCAAATGTAAACATCCTGGGAGGTTTTTCAGCCACTTATAGTAGACTTCACTCTTGTCTTCGATTTGAACATTTTAAAGTATTTATTGTTTGTCACCCGTGTCTTTTATACTAAAGTAAAATTCATGCTTTCTGATTGGTTAACTTGTACAAAACTAATTAGGTGGCCACGGCAAGGTGAGTCACTATAGAAAACTAATAAATGTATGTTTTTGTTTCACAGAAAATTTTGCACACTTTGTCAATGTTTGTTTTCTCACGTGATACAGAGGTAAGGACTAGATTATCATCATTAAGACCAAATATTAAACTGCCCCCTCTTAACGCCATGCTTCTCCTATTCTTATTCATTTAAAGAGGTTTTTGAAGCATTAGAGGGTTCACAAAATAATAACATGAAAAAAGTCAAGTGTTTACTTTTTGAGTATCCTCACTGTAATGACATGACTTTTGTCATACATATAGTTTATTTATGGTCCTTGTAACACCGTTTGCACTTTGGCTGAGGTTGGTTACAAAATAATTGATGCTACACCAACCTTCATGTCAACTATTGTTCTAATATCATTGAATTATTCTAATCATTTTTTATCTCATAATCTTCCTGATGATATGCACTTTACCCTCACCAGATAAGAGAGGTAGTATTAAAAACATTATCAAAGCTGATCGAGTCAACACCAGACGGTGGTAACAGACTGATTCAAAGTGGATTAACACCAAGAACAATAATGTTGCAAACACGTTATTATGATTGTGAGGTAAGAATCAGACAAATGACTCTCATTTTTGTAGCTACTGCTGTCTTAGAGGTTGTATGTTGTAAAGCAGCTGTCTGAAAATATAGCTTTAGGGGCCTTTCATTTAATAGTGTTGGTGGGGAAGGGGGGCGGAAAAATCGCCTGTTGTCTTTTCCAAATATACCACACATCCCACCCCCCTTTCTGGTTGGCAAAAATATCATAACCCCCCTATATTTTGTCCAGTTTTTACTAAACCCCTATAAAACAGCATACAATTTGCTCTTTACTTTTAGAACTGCAAGACTCTAAAACAAGGTTTAAATAAACACTCATCCAGGTAGGTAGATTCAAGAAGTTTCTTGTAACAACAATAAGTGTAAATTGGTAAACTTTGTAGAACTTTTTTTATGCCACTTTTGCAATACAATGAACTTGGTGCTCAAAAACTACAATTTAACAACGCAAAGTCTTACTATTTTACTGACATTACTCATTATTCTGTAATTATTTATTTGATAAGTTAAGCCTTAGATATAATAATTAAAACGTTTCGACATCGTCAGATGTCATTATCAAGTGACGTGGTACTAACTTAGCGTATTTATTTATTTTTGTATTTATTATAATTATTTGTTTATTATTTATTTATTTTATTATTATTATTTTTTCCATTAATTTATTAATGTATTAGTTATTAATATTAAGTACTTATTGACTGAGTGGGAGGGCCGTACGGGAAAATATTTGGCTCGCGGTCATGACGTACGGAACGAGCGCAGCGAGGTCCGTACAAATGACCAAGAGCCAAATATTTTCCCGTACGGCCCGACCTAACTCAGTCAATAAG
Source organism: Metridium senile (assembly GCA_949775045.1). NCBI lineage: Eukaryota > Metazoa > Cnidaria > Anthozoa > Actiniaria > Metridiidae > Metridium > Metridium senile. Next base: position 288,414 of record OX459103.1, on the reverse strand, counting down.
TTTTTTATCATATGACCCACACTTTTTAATTTAATGGCCATTTTTGTTGTGATGTTTCGAGTAGCTGGTCCGTACGTGTTTGTACAGACCAGGTGAAAAAGCCGTACGGACCCCATCACGTGACTTTTTCCGAAGGTTTTCTTAAGAGCGCGCACCAGGCAAAATACGGGTCATATGATAAATTTAGATATTTTTGGTGATGTATTCTTAAAGTTGTAAGTTGAAAGAAAGTTGTGTTCTAAAAACCGATATTACATGTACAATGCCTAAATTATAACATATAATTCTGTCAATGATTTCATACAAATAATAATAATAATAATTTAATATTTTTAACATGCAAGCTCACAGGTGAATATGATCAAATGCGTTCAAAACTAACAATCTACATGAATTTAAAAAAAATATATTATATTTTTATTTTGTAGGATGTGGAAAAAAGAAGAAGCATTGTTCCATAAAACCCCCCTTGAGTTCTTCCGCACTTTAGATGCAGGCCAATCAGTACGTCTCAAAGACATTGGAAACGATAAATTCAAGAATGAAGAGTATCTAGAAGCTATAGAGCTGTACACGAAGGCCTTGAAAGTATGTCCTCCGGCAGAAAAACAGAAAAATGATGGATTGACATTTAACTTAGAATGGTAAGACAAACTGCAAAACAAACATGAAGTATAACTTCAGAAAACCAATAAATAATAAATAAGGAACAACATTGAGTTCAATTTTTGGTTGTAAATGTTAGGATGTTCAAAATTCAAATGGATTTTTAAACTATATCATATAGAAAGGGCATTCTCGTACCCAGATCCTTCTCAGCTTTCTTACGAAAGGTTGTAGGCTCTGGGAAACCCTATAATATCAAGTGATCTGATTGGCTGAGTGGTATAACAATAGCAATGGTCTAAATTGTAGGTACATCACAGGTAGCCCAAGCTCACTATTTACAAGAAAATATAAGGCGGCTTTTAAAACTTAAGTTTTTCAATGAAATATTAATACAATTCAATAAAAACTTTTAGTGTCATTTTCAGTTATTATTTAATTAAGTGTCTGTGAAGATTTCAAGCGATTTGGGTTAAAATTAAACAAGTTACGGCTATTTTTAAATTCGCCTAACTCACTGTGCCGGGAAGGTTGCAGCTTCGGAGAAACTAAGACACGTGTCAACATTCTTTACAGGCTCATAAATCCTTTCTTTTTTAAGTTTATAGAATTCTGATCCAAAAATGTTATTCTACGGTAATATTTCCTTATCCATCCCTAATTTTACCGCTCAAATGCACTTCTTTAACCATTAAAATCAATTCATAAAACATAAATAGTTTGCACATTCAAGCGTGTCAAGGCTCGTACAGAAGATGATGATTCATGAATATTAATTAACTCGTGCCCAAACAACTCGGTCGAATTAAAGATGGCGCATGCGCTCTGTTGACACTGTCACAACAATTCTGGTTTTCGTTTGTAGGGTTTCCCAGAACCTACGATCTGCCAAAAAGCTGAGTAGGTTCTGGGTATGAGAATGATAGAAAGGGTATTTTTGATGGCAACGAAATGGCCGACATAGACTGCAATGCATTTTTCATGGTGTTTTAGGTGGGTTACGCCTGCAGCCTTGTACAGTAACAGAGCACAGTGTTTCCTGAAAACACAAGACTGGTTATCTGCTTATGAAGACTGCACACAAGCTATTGCTAGATGTATGGAAGGTAAGGGTAATACTAGATTCTAATGCATGGAAGGATGAATAGATAAATGAATGGGTGGGTGGGTGGGTGAATAGATTATACACAGGCTATTGCTAGATGTATGGAAGGTAAGGGTAATACTAGATTCTAATGCATGGAAGGATGAATAGATAAATGAATGGGTGGGTGAATAGATTATACACAAGCTATTGCTAGATGTATGGAAGGTAAGGGTAATACTAGATTCTAATGGATGGAAGGATGAATAGATAAATGAATGGATGGGTGGGTGGGTGGGTGAATAGATTATACACAGGCTATTGCTAGATGTATGGAAGGTAAGGGTAATACTAGATTCTAATGGATGGAAGGATGAATAGATAAATGAATGGATGGGTTAATAGATTATACACAGGCTATTGCTAGATGTATGGAAGGTAAGGGTAATACTAGATTCTAATGGATGGAAGGATGAATAGATAAATGAATGGATGGGTGGGTGGGTGGGTGAATAGATTATACACAGGCTATTGCTAGATGTATGGAAGGTAAGGGTAATACTAGATTCTAATGCATGGAAGGATGAATAGATAAATGAATGGATGGGTTAATAGATTGTACACAAGCTATTGCTAGATGTATGGAAGGTAAGGGTAATACTAGATTCTAATGGATGGAAGGATGAATAGATAAATGAATGGGTGGGTGGGTGAATAGATTATACACAGGCTATTGCTAGATGTATGGAAGGTAAGGGTAATACTAGATTCTAATGGATGGAAGGATGAATAGATAAATGAATGGATGGGTTAATAGATTGTACACAAGCTATTGCTAGATGTATGGAAGGTAAGGGTAATACTAGATTCTAATGGATGGAAGGATGAATAGATAAATGAATGGGTGGGTGAATAGATTATACACAGGCTATTGCTAGATGTATGGAAGGTAAGGGTAATACTAGATTCTAATGGATGGAAGGATGAATAGATAAATGAATGGATGGGTGGGTGGGTGGGTGAATAGATTATACACAGGCTATTGCTAGATGTATGGAAGGTAAGGGTAATACTAGATTCTAATGGATGGAAGGATGAATAGATAAATGAATGGATGGGTGAATAGATTATACACAGGTTATTGCTAGATGTATGGAAGTTAAGGGTAATACTAGATTCTAATGGATGGAATGATGAATAGATAAATGAATGGATGGGTGGGTGGGTGGGTGGGTGAATAGATTATACACAGGCTATTGCTAGATGTTTGGAAGGCACGATTAATACTAGATTCTACCTGGAATGGATGCATAAAATAATGAATGAATGCATTGATGAATTTACGGCCAGAATATTATATCGTTCAACCGAACTTCCCTCGGAGTTTTCGAGTAAAAGTATGGGCTGTTTTCCAGTCTAATAAATGAATGGCTGAATAAATGGGTAAATGAATAAATATATGGATAGATGATAAATATATGAATGGATAGAAGGATACATGAATGAGTGAATGGATAAGTTAGGGATAAATAAATGGGTGAATAAATGAATGGATGGATGAATGAATGGATAGAAGGATACATGAATGAGTGAATGGATAAGTTAGGGATAAATAAATGGGTGAATAAATGAATGGATGGATGAATGAATGGATAGAAGGATACATGAATGAGTGAATGGATAAGTTAAGGATAAATAAATGGGTGAATAAATGAATGGATGGATGAATGAATGGAAAGATGTATAAAAATCTTTGATTTGGATGAATAAATTAATAAAATAGTGAGTTGTACTGATTAGATGATGTCATATTTATTTCCCAGACGATCCCAAGGCGTCCAGTCTCCTAACGAAAACAGCTTACCGTCGAGCGAAAGCCCTGGTGGAGCTTGGGAACTACCACGAAGCGTTAAACGATGTTGCTGTGTGCATGCGTAATAATTACAAAAATGACGACATACGATCCTTATATAGACAGGTTGGTGACTTACGAAACTTACTTATCATTTAGAACAACTAATAGTCCACTTTCACGTTATCTAGCACCGCTGTACTATTTGACAAAAGGCGCAGGCTAAAGGCCCGGGCAAACGGTTTCAACATTTGCTTCAACATCCGTTGAATTTTGTTGAATGGCAATGTTTAAACGCTTTTTAATTCTTGAAACGTGTTTAATCGATGTTGAAAGTTTAAAAGCTTTTAAACATTGCCATTCAACAAAATCGAACGGGTGTTGAAGCAAATGTTGAAGCCGTTTGCCCGGGCCTTAAGCCTCGATTTGTTGTAAAACAAATTCACAAATTGCAAGCAAAGCACGAAAATATGTTATCGCTTAACAATAGAAAATACATATGTTTTTACTCTGATCGAGGCTATCGCTGTGGAAATTAGCCTTTTGTTAAGTAGTACAGCGGTGCTAGATAACATGAAAAAAAAAAAAACTTATGTAGAGTAGACACATTTGCAGAAATAGTGACAAGAAAGAGGAAAGTTAGAGTGAAGTCATTTAACCCGTGAAATAGATATTAGACTAATACACCTTAGAAGTCTATAATTCCATTGTTTTCTTTTGTGCCCATTTGACTATTACATCTTGACTATTTTATTTTGTTTCACGGGTTAAATGTCTTCACTCTACTTTTTGTTCCCATTCTCTACAGGGTGTAAAGACTACCTTTCTCTGAATAATGCGATTTCATTGTAATTGTTTTCAGATTATAGCCAAATATCGTCAGAATGTTGGTCTAGAGCCAATACGTCGCTGTGCAGTGTGTCTAGAAGGTGAAGGAGAAAAACTAAAAAGATGTGCTAACTGTAGCGAGGTGTACTGTTCACGGGAATGCCAGCTGTATGGCTGGGATAATGGGCACAAGCAGTTTTGTAGCAATATGGAGTAGAGACACTTAATAGAGTGATTTTCATTTGATCGTGAAAGAAAAACGACTATTTAGTTCGTACTTGTTGGTAAAGAACAAAAGAAAACAATAGATTGAGAGTGTAGTAACAACTATTAGTTTGCCAATTCTTTCACGGTCATATATGAAAATCACTCTAACCGTTGCTCGGGGAGCAAAAACTATTTGATAAGCACAAGTCCTAGAGCAAGACAATACTGGCCCTTTTAAACTAGAGGACGGACACAAACAGTTTTGTAGCAGTATGGAGTACACTTGATAACGAACAAAAACTATCTGATAAGCACGAGGCCTAGAGCAAGACAATACTGGCCCTATTAAACTAGAAGATGGGAAATAGTCCGTGAAATTTATTCCAATGTGAATTTAACAAAAACAGATTTTTGTCTCAAATTATGTTCTGTAACATCAGACGATTTGTCTGTCACAAGACGATTTGACCGTCACAAGAGTGTGTAATGAGTCGTCTATGCTCTGCCCTGGTTACCAGAGGATTGACTAACTTTCTCTCTGAGCAGGGTGCCTCTGTTGCCAGGGTATCTATGCTCATCAAACACAACAAAATCGAACTCTCGAAGGATTTCAACAACAACAAAAACGACTGGTAAGAGGAAAATGCGAAATATTTTAATCAAAGTTTACGATAGATAGCCTGCTCCACATCAGGACTTTCTGGACAATCCATCACCAAATCAAAACATCCTTTAGGATTGGTTTAAAAAACAATAGAGTCTTTCCACACAACTGCCCTAAACCTAACAAAAACAATATCGGTACTGTATTAGGGAGGACAGTCATCACCAAATCGAAACATCGTTTAGGATTGGTTTAAAAAACAATAGAGTCTTTCCACACAACTGCCCTAAACCTAACAAAAACAATATCGGTACTGTATTAGGGAGGACAGTCAGCACCAAATCGAAACATCCTTTAGGATTGGTTTAAAAAACAATAGAGTCTTTCCACACAACTGCCCTAAACCTAACAAAAACAATATCGGTACTGTATTAGGGAGGACAGTCATCACCAAATCGAAACATCCTTTAGGATTGGTTTAAAAAACAATAGAGTCTTTCCACACAACTGCCCTAAACCTAACAAAAACAATATCGGTACTGTATTAGGGAGGACAGTCAGCACCAAATCGAAACATCCTTTAGGATTGGTTTAAAAAACAATAGAGTCTTTCCACACAACTGCCCTAAACCTAACAAAAACAATATCGGTACTGTATTAGGGAGGACAGTCAGCACCAAATCGAAACATCCTTTAGGATTGGTTTAAAAAACAATAGAGTCTTTCCACACAACTGCCCTAAACCTAACAAAAACAATATCGGTACTGTATTAGGGAGGACAGTCAGCACCAAATCGAAACATCCTTTAGGATTGGTTTAAAAAACAATAGAGTCTTTCCACACAACTGCCCTAAACCTAACAAAAACAATATCGGTACTGTATTAGGGAGGACAGTCAGCACCAAATCAAAACATCCTTTAGGATTGGTTTAAAAAACAATAGAGTCTTTCCACACAACTGCCCTAAACCTAACAAAAACAATATCGGTACTGTATTAGGGAGGACAGTCATCACCAAATCGAAACATCGTTTAGGATTGGTTTAAAAAACAATAGAGTCTTTCCAAACAACTGCCCTAAACCTAACAAAAACAATATCGGTACTGTATTAGGGAGGACAGTCATCACCAAATCGAAACATCGTTTAGGATTGGTTTAAAAAACAATAGAGTCTTTCCAAACAATTGCCCTAAACCTAACCAAACAATAGCAGTACTGTATTTAGGAGGCTAACCAAAACACAGCTTTCGACTGGTGCTGGATTACTGGACTTTCTAGGTTACGATATACAGGCTAAATATATATAGTATGATATCAATGTGTTAATGTTCGAGTTGATAGCTTGATTCTAGTGAATTTTTTCTTCGTTATATTTTTTTTGCGTAAAACGAGTGAACATATACAGCCGATCTCGAAAAGGTTGTCCACCTGAAAAGACATATATACTACAAGAAATATCACGTGACTCATTATGTATACACTTTCCGCGCGTGTAGAAAGTCAGGTGCATTTGAAAGTAATATGACGGTGAATTCAAACAAGCATTATCTTCCCTCGCTAGAAGTACCTGACTTTCTACACGCGCGGAAAGTGAATATATAATGAGGCACGTGATATTTTTTACGTATATATGTCTTTTCAGGTGGACATCCTTTTTGAGATCGGCTGTATGTCATAGTTAATATAAAGGGGTATTTCAAAAAAGCTATTTAAAAAAATGTGGGATACTGAATAATGCATTGCAAGACCTAAATGCATTTTGGGTCAAGTAATATAGTTTAAAGTAAAACGAGACCCTGATTGCAGGGTTGACCTGTGGCCTGCAGTTATTTTTAGCAAAACATTTTCACACTATCTAGAGAACACACGAATGGAAGGGGTGGCGATCTCAGAGTTTAAGATCTCTTCGTCAATACAATGTAGCTTACCAACAAATCTGAACAATCTGACGAGTAAAGAATGCTAGATTCCCGTTGTAATGGTACATATTTCGTTCAAAATAGTCCATATTATCATCGGTATTTTACAGCTTTATTTACCGTATTGACACTCGAAAATTACATGTGATTGGTGAAAGGCATGGTGGGACCACAGGAAGCCCACAGCGCATGATTACTGCTGACACATTGATCAAGGGCTCGTTTAAAACGCGACATTGAAGTAGTGAAGAAGGAACGCGCTGCATTTTAAGACCTGTGGGCCGCTACCGCTGGCCACAGGTAATAAATTATTCTTAGTGTATTCCATTCAAAAAAAAAATATACCAGCTATTTATGGGGAGTAAATATTGCTGTATATCTATCTTTTTATTTCAAATTAACGAGACCCACAATGCCCTTTGGTCTTGGATTACACTATTCAACGTTTTTTGAAATAGCTGTATAATTATAATAATATTTGTGTTATATTCATTTAGATATAGCAGTATAATCATAGTTAAAAAACTCATTAATAATTCATGACCATTTTGTCCAATCCGATGCTCCTTTCTGGTCACGAGGAAAGCATTGTATACCGCATAATCTACGTTTGAAACGCGGAGGGGCCGGTTGTACGAAGGGTGAATAAACTTATCCGCGAATAAAAGTTATCCACTGCATAGGTTTTTTATAGATTTTATCTGCTGGATAGTGATTTTATCAGGTGGATAGCGCTATTCACCCTTCGTACAACCGGCCCCAGACTTAGAAATAATTTACTTTTGGAATTTTGGCGAAAAAAAGTCTGAGTGCCAATGCCAGGAATCGAACCAAGACCTTCTGCTTGGTTGTATCCGCGCTTTAAGCCATCATACTACTCAATCAATCGATGAAAAGTTTGCAACGAAATGTCATCAAGTTTGTTAACATTCAAGTTGGTTAGCATTCCTCTATTGTTACTCGAGATGAATTCCCAAATGCAAACAACCTTCCGTTTTCTTTTGTTTCATCGATATTGGACAAAATGGTCATGAATTACTAATGAGTTTTTTAAGTCATTCAAAAAACTCGCAGCACGTGTTTTATAAATAGTACATGTGTTGATTTACACAGTGCAAAAAAGTTTGAAGGGATGAACGGTAATAAGTGGTTGCACGACCGATAGGAACAATCTCTTCTTTACTAGATCGGGCTGGCGATGTGCAGTAAATTTATCTTCTGCCACAAAAACGGCATTAATAAATAACAAAGACCCAGAGTTAATTCCCTTCGATCGTACATTCACCATTCACTCCGTCAACCTTTATTTAAGGTGGCTCGACTGAGTATTTTTGAAGGGCCACCGTCGCTGTTTGATCGCAAAGTACGTCGCGCGTAGAAAAATAATTTCAGATTAATTTCCATAGCGAGTTCAGGCATAGACTGAAGTTTGTTCTGATGTTTCAAATATTGCAATCGGAACTAGCAATAATTTTTTATGATAGAAAAGTAGTTTTGACAAATACGACAATTTTAGGCGAAATAGAGTTTTCTATAAAACCGCATTGGTTGTTTCACAAACTTCAGATCAAGGTCTTCGTTGTTGCTCAAAATAAAAGATTTATATGGAGGCACTTTTGAATAAAACGCTTTTAAACATTTACACAACAAATAAATTAAATTAATCAAGCATCCATTTCACTTGATCAAAAACATCACTACAAAAGCTCAGAAAAAGTTGCTTTTGGTCTCATTTGGTCAACAAATGTCTTAGTTATCCGTCTGGTGAACATGAACGAAATCACTTCAGGCTATTAGGATATACATGATTTTTAGTTTGGTGAGATATAACTGCGCTTTTTCTTCTTTTGTCTAATATTGCACACATTTTTACAAAATATTTCAAAACTTAAAATTTCCTTGATGAATTTTTTTCTTACCGCAGCAATGGCTTTTTGAAATAGTTACTCATCGAGCCCTGCAGTTTTATGACCATTGATAGATTGGAAGATATCGAAAATAATTTTCAAAATAGGTAAACTTTTCGACCGCTTAATCAAGGCTCGCATTGTTTTGGTTGTCCGAGACCGCTATTGTCTATATTTTTTACTCAAGTTGTGAATTCCGATATGCATTGTCACCTCACAAACAACACTTGACTACCGTTCGTTAGCCGAGCAGCTCCGAATGTGATCCCTTGAATATTGTATTATAAATGACAAAGGACGGTAACGCAATTCCAGCTGATATGCTGTACTTCGAGTAACATGCCTCTAACTAAACTTGATAAAAAGCGAAAAATCACTGGGCAAAGATTCGAAGTACAGCATATCAGCTGGAATTGCGTTACCGTCCTTTGTCATTTATAATACAATATTCAAGGGATCACATTCGGAGCTGCTCGGCTAACGAACGGTAGTCAAGTGTTGTTTGTGAGGTGACAATGCATATCGGAATTCACAACTTGAGTAAAAAATATAGACAATAGCGGTCTCGGACAACCAAAACAATGCGAGCCTTGATTAAGCGGTCGAAAAGTTTACCTATTTTGAAAATTATTTTCGATATCTTCCAATCTATCAATGGTCATAAAACTGCAGGGCTCGATGAGTAACTATTTCAAAAAGCCATTGCTGCGGTAAGAAAAAAATTCATCAAGGAAATTTTAAGTTTTGAAATATTTTGTAAAAATGTGTGCAATATTAGACAAAAGAAGAAAAAGCGCAGTTATATCTCACCAAACTAAAAATCATGTATATCCTAATAGCCTGAAGTGATTTCGTTCATGTTCACCAGACGGATAACTAAGACATTTGTTGACCAAATGAGACCAAAAGCAACTTTTTCTGAGCTTTTGTAGTGATGTTTTTGATCAAGTAAAATGGATGCTTGATTAATTTAATTTATTTGTTGTGTAAATGTTTAAAAGCGTTTTATTCAAAAGTGCCTCCATATAAATCTTTTATTTTGAGCAACAACGAAGACCTTGATCTGAAGTTTGTGAAACAACCAATGCGGTTTTATAGAAAACTCTATTTCGCCTAAAATTGTCGTATTTGTCAAAACTACTTTTCTATCATAAAAAATTATTGCTAGTTCCGATTGCAATATTTGAAACATCAGAACAAACTTCAGTCTATGTCTGAACTCGCTATGGAAATTAATCTGAAATTATTTTTCTACGCGCGACGTACTTTGCGATCAAACAGCGACGGTGGCCCTTCAAAAATACTCAGTCGAGCCACCTTAAACACGTTTTGGCTGTAGCTTTGTGTTGTTTGATCATAACAAGTTGTTGCTGTGATAATGAAATAAATATTTCTCTGGCAATGGGGCGAGATAAACACAGCGGTCAAACGACTACGCAGGAAAAAAACAAGTAAAATGATCCAGTACACAAATGACATTCTTACGGATTGTACGACTTGCATCGCTTTTTCGGCTCAAAATATAAAGAAAAATACAAAAGTATAGACCCTTGGTAGCTTCAAAATATAACAAAGGTTATGTACATGAAACTTTAAGCTTATATATTCAGTAAATTTCTTACAAATCGACTTCAAACACTTTAGTCCGAAACTCCTAATGTTTACAATGGCAAATTTAACAGTCCAAATTTTGTCACGCATGCGTAGTCGTTTGACCGCTGTGTTGGCGAGATAGCGATGAGATAACCTCTATGGTCTCGGCTTCTATAAGCTCTCAAAGAGAGGTCTTCTGACTACAATCTTGATATGATTATTCAGTGACAGCATCTCTCAAGTCTCATACATAAATTTCGCTTCCCACAATCCCTCGCCCGATGTCAGATGATCTACATTTAAGACTGCAACCTATAATTTGTTGTATATTTCTAGGACGCAATAAACATAGATTGTTGTTAAAACATGTTTTCTTTATTGCGCGCATCGCATGCTGAAACTATTAAACACCGCTATGTACAACATTTCACAAAAGATGAAGTTTCTTTCTGCTCAAATAAACTGTCAAATGAAAAATAATTTTCGATCAACTCTAGTTTCCTCGCAGTCGTTTTTAGCGTCGCCAGAGAAGTGGACAGCGGGGAATGGCACGAGGGAGACTAAATTAACTCGGATCACGATGATAAAAGTTATAAAAATATTCAAGAATTTGACAAGAGGGAGGTCCGGGTCACGTCAACTTGAAGTTAAGATCTTGTTTTCTCGAAGGATTCAGTCAATGTTAGAAGTGAAGTGTTTAATATATGTACAGTAATAAGGAGTAGTGGGTTATAAATCGGCAAGTTCTATCGTCGGGATATCTTCTCGTCTACTACGACCACTCTGGAAATAAAACACACAACGATTAGCATGGAATAATAACAGCTAGTAGAGAAGGTAGGCTGTCTTTGGGATACCTTCGCCGACCAGTGATTGAGGGAGACCTGCATGGGTCCCTACGAGTGTTTTTTAGGAGCTCAATACGTAAGAATGGACATCGTTAAAATCATAGTTGTAACTGTATGATGGTGGTGATAATGGTAATAATTGTGATGATGATGAGGATGGTGGTGATTACGATGATGATGATAGTGTTGGTGGAGGTGATAATGGTAATAATTGTGATGATGATGAGGATGGTTGTGATTACGATGATGATGATAGTGGCGGTGGAGGTGATAATGGTAATAATTGTGATGATGATGAGGATGGTGGTGATTACGATGATGATGATAGTGGCGGTGGAGGTGATAATGGTAATAATTGTGATGATGATGAGGATGGTGGTGATTACGATGATGATGATAGTGGTGGTGGAGGTGATAATGGTAATAATTGTGATGATGATGAGGATGGTGGTGATTACGATGATGATGATAGTGGTGGTGGAGGTGATAATGGTAATAATTGTGATGATGGTGTTGGTGGAGGTGTTAATGGTAATAATTGTGATGATGATGATAGCTAGTGATGATGATAATTTTATGTTCATCACGAGGAAATGATACTCACCCGACTCGATTCAAGAGCTTGTAGTTTCAATGCTGTACTGTTTAATTCTCGATCAGCTGAACGAAGCTCCTGTCGTAAAAAAAGAAATCAATTAACTTTATGATATTATACTACTTTTCAAGTAGTTTTGACATTCGTGATAAACAGGCTTTTGTCGTACCTTTTTCAAAGATTCTATTTCGTAACTTTTTCTTTTCATTTTCTCTGCTGCCTTCTTCTTCTTTGTTTCATCCTAAAAACAACATGCGATATTATCAATTTTTTTGCCTGTTTTTTTTTTTATGTGCTTATTTGCCTGTTTGCTTGTTCTTTTGTTCTTTTGTTTGCCTGTTTGCCTGTTTGCCTGTTTGCCTGTTTGCCTGTTTGCCTGTTTGCCTGTTTGCCTGTTTGCCTGTTTGCCTGTTTGCCTGTTTGCCTGCCTGCCTGCCTGCCTATCTGTTTGTCTGTCTCTGTGTTTGTGTGTCTGTTGTGAGTCGGCAGTATGTTCACATACCTGATATCTGGTAAATTCATCCTGGTAACACGAATGAGATGTATGATGATGGTCACGGTCTTCGTAATCCATGGCAAATTTCTGTCCAAAAAAAATTTAGATACATTATTGAGCGTTGAAATTTTGAAACAAAACAATCACCATAATAATCATCACCATCATCCATCATCATTGTTCGTCGTCGTCGTCCTCCCCATCTATCATCATCATCTCGTGGCAGTAGAGCCATCACCCAGACTAATTTTAGCTGTGTTTGAATATTACTATAAGCTACCCAAAGTTTAACGATTGTACATATTAGCCTCACCTTTCGTTCTTGCAGACATTTATTTAGTCTTCGTTGTTGGTCAAGATCATCTCGTGTTCTTGTCAGCGATTCCCGTAAATAAGCTATCTCTTCTTGACGACCTCTCACGTCTATCTTGAGACCTTTAGCCTCGGCGGTTTTCTGGCCAGCTACATACTTTGTATCTCTGATAATGACAGATAACAAAGCATTAGACATTTTAGAATCTAGCAAACCCAGAGAGTATAAGAGACATGGATGAAGATATGGAAGGAGACAGGAATGAAGGGATAAATTGAGGGAGGGACCGGTAGAGCTAGAAAGGGAAGGAGAAAACGGAATGAGAAGGAGAGAGGAAACGGGTTGAAGAGGGAGGAAGGAAGGGAACGGGCCGGGAAGAGAGGGAGTTAGGGAACGGAAGAGAGAGAGAGGGAAGGTGAAGAGAGGGGGAAGGGAACTGGAAGAGAGTGAGGAAAGGAGATAACGAGGAGGGAGGAAGGTATGGAAGGGAAAGTAATGTTAATCAAGTACCTTAAATGAACAAGATCATCTTCATAGCTGCCGAGTAGTTTCTCCTTCCTGTCAAGTCTTTCATGTAGTCGATTGACACGATTCACCATCAACTCCACCGACTGAAAAATGAATTTTGTTAGCGAAAACTATTTAATTTAAAAAATCATCTAAAACTAAACTTTTCTTAACACCTGCAACCCCCTTGGTTCGTAAAATAATTAAAAAAGTCGAGGTTCCCGTTGCTGTGCATAGCAAAACTACATTTTATCAGGCGCACCAACTGGAACCTCGACTTGGAACTATTATTCGTGATCACTGACAGTGAAAAGGACTATTAACTCACCTGATCTCGTTCGTGTTCCAGTCTCTCTCGTTCTTCTATAGGTAAGTGGGCCATGGACCGAGAGCCTGGCAGAGGGTCTACTTCAAGTAACGATGCAAGTGTTCGGGCAAGCTTCAAGTACTGCAATACAATCATAAGGTGTTTTAGAATGACTGTATACATGTGTCAACCAAGATATCGTGATTTACCGTTTTTTCGCTTAAATCCAGAGCGTTCTGCGTCTCCTTGTGTGAGCTTTTCTCAAAGTTTGTCTCCACTAAGTTTGAAGATGATTTTTCACGTAGTAATCGGAGCTTTAGAAAAGAAAATGCCATGTTAAAATTAGGTTTTTAATCATGTAAAAACACTTCACAACAATTAAAGGAATGAGTGAATAGTTGACTTACTGATTGACTGGTTACAGTACTAACTCACTGACTGACTAACGCTACAAGTGAATGGATGAATGGATGGATAGATGAGTGGTAGTTGGGATTAAAAATCCAACGAACGAATTAGTGAATAAATGAATGGTTAAATGAATGAATGAATGAATGAATGAATGATTGAATGAATAGATGGATGGCTGGATGATAGAATGACATCACTCATGTTTCATTGATTTTATATTTGATCTACTGACTGAAGGACAAACTGACTGTCTATCTGTCTATTTAACGGTCTATTTGTCTGTCTGTCTATTTGTCTGTGTGTTTGTCTATCTGTCTGTCTACCTGTGCGCCGGATGGTAGTACTCGTACATATAGCGTCTCTTCTGAAGAGGACTGACTATCTATCACTGACCGACTTGTAGATCTCTTAGCGACTACCTGGCAACCCTGGATAAGCAATGATAGCTGAACGTCATGTCCACCGTTATCATCACCACCATTATTATTATTATCATCATCACCACCATTATTATTATCATCATCATCATTACCACAATCATCAGTACCATCACCATTATCATTACCAATATCATCATTACCATCACCATCACCATCATCATCAACAATTTCATAATTACACTATCATCGTGGCCACCACTACCATCGCCATTATTATCATCATCACAATGACCATCACCATCAGCATAATCATCATCATTATCATAACAGCATTAGCATAATTTAGCCTCTATGGTTATTAAGGCAACCTGTACCACTTATGTTGTTAAGGTATTTAGGTGTTAAGGTGCGAATAAACTGATTTATTCCATAATAATTATTATCGTCATTAGTACCATCATCATCATTATTATCTACCTCTGAGTGCATTTCCGACTCTGTCTTATGATAATCCTCGTCTTTGTTGGCAATTGACGCTCTTAGCTCTGACAGTTCGTTCTTCAGGACTATGATTTGCTGTAGTGATTGTTCATGACTTGGTACTGCAGAAAACAAACAGTGTCCATTAGCAGAGCAGAGGAAAGAGGGCAGAGAGCAGAGAGAGGAGAGCAGAGGGCAGAGGGCAGAGGGAAGAGGGCAGAGAGAGGAGAGCAGAGGGAAAAGGGCAGAGAGCAGAGGGCAGAGAGCAGAGAGAGGAGAGCAGAGAGAGGGGAGGGCAGAGGGCAGAGAGAGGAGAGGGCACAGCAAAGCATAGAATAGCACACGGTCTAGTGGTGTAGAGACAATGGTGGTCTACTAACTTACATGGTGGCTTAAGTTGTTCCATGATCTTAGCCTTCTTTCTAAAGTCCATCAATGCTTCTTTTTGCCGTGCTATTACTTGTTCGTGTCTTTCACCACGACATCTCATACCCACTTTATGCAGGTCACCTGTGTTCTTGTTCTAGAAAACAAACACGGTTATTTATCCTTCCTGCATGGTCTGCAATCATCTGTTTTTACGTTTATTCATATTTATATTCATCTTATCCTTTCATTCATTTGATCGCTTCTCTGTTCATCTACTTTCAGGCCCATCTATCCTTTCATTCCTTCATCCATCCATCCATCCATCCATCCACTCAATCATTAATCCATCCATCCATACACTAGCTCATCCATGTATTTATCCATTCACGCATTTATTCATTCATCCATTCATTTATCCGTCCTTTCATTCATCAATCCTTCCATTCAAAAACTTATTCATTTATTCATTCACGCATTCATTCAGTCATTTATGCATCCTTCCATTCACGAACTCATTCATTTATTCATCCTTCCATCCATTTATCTATCCGTTCATTTATCCATCCATCCTTCCATTCACTAACTCATTCATTCATCCATTCTCACATCTATCCCTTCTACATGCACTAGTTATCAACAAGCTATCGTACCTCTTTCTCGATCTGTTCCATGTGTACTGCTTGATCTTCAACAGTCTTTTCCAAGATATCCGTGTACTCAACCAACTGTTTACTCTTCTTGGCGGTATCTTTATGTTGTTTCACTATCTTTGTTTCTTGATCGTGCAGCCTTCCTTCTCGATGTTCGATCTGTCTTTGTTGTTCATCTACTAACAACGACAACTGCCCTAACTGTTTCTTTTGTTCGTCAAGTTCACGATCCTGTTCGCGGATAATTTCTTCGTTTTCCTCAAGTCTTTGTTTCTGTTTGTCGCTCAATTCTCCCGCCATGTCAGACATTCGTGCCGAGGCCCCGGCGAGGTCTCTGCGAAGGGCCTGGACGACATCTGCCTGGGCTTGTGCTTCTTTCTTGGCTTGACTAGCTTCACGTCTGGGTATAAAGGAATATTAGGATGGTAAGAAAAGGAAGGGAGGAATAGAAGGTTGAAGGGAATTGGGACAAAGGAAAGCTAAAGGAATGGAGAGCGGAAAGGCAGGCAAAAGCGAGGGATAAATGGAGGGAGGAAGGGAGGCAGGGAGGGAGAAACTGCAGTTTTGGACTTTCTGCGAACTCAGACATTGCAACGGTTTGTTGTGAAATACGTTTTTGGCTGCCGGCAATCAAAAACATAAAAGGTGCCGAGTAATTAGCAACAGCCAAAAACGTTGCGGTTGTATAATGTCCGAGTTGGCGGAAAGACGAAAACCACAGTAAGGAAGGAACCAACGAATGAAGGAACAAAGGAACAAAGGAATTGAGTTAAAAAGAACAAAAAGAAGCTTAGAATGAAAGCAAAAAAAAACAACAACAACAACAACAACAACAAGCGAGGCTAACGTATTGGAAACAGCGACAAAAATAAGAAATAAGTGATATATAAGGACGAAAAGAAAAACGATATATGAGACAGCAATAGGTTACGAGAAAGACTTACCTCAACAACAGCACCAACTGTTCTAGTTTATACACATCTGACTTGAGTGAAGCTTCGACATTTGTTTGCGGTGTCGTCTCAGTCTCTACTGATCGAGTTTGTTTGGGTTCTTTTCTAGGAGAATGGGGCCTAGCATCTTTCTTGGGTGATGATGGTCGTTCTTTAAGAGGCGATGAAGGTCTTTCTTTACGAGGAGAAGATGGTCTGTATTTACCTAATAACGAAATAATAAACATGTATTCTTCATGCAAATAATACTGAAGTCATTGTCATATACTGCAAGAATGGAAGGAAGGAAGGAAGGAAGGAAGGAAGGAAGGAAGGAAGGACATTTTTTATTTAGTACTAAGGATTACTTTTGTTTTTACAACCACGAATAGTATACATATTTATCAGTACAAGCTATCTACAATAACTATAAGACTTAGTCTAGGCGGATTGCTATGGTAATAATCATTTAAAATGGGTCGTAGGTCTAGTACTAAAAAGTGAAAAGAGAAAACAAAAAGATCTCTGAAAAAATTACGAAAACTGAAAACCCAGAGAAAATAAATAAATATTTTCACAAAATAAATAAAAAATAAATATTTTCATCTACGGCCTAGATGAAAATTATTTGTGTAACACACCTATATAGACCTATTTCAAAAAAATTTGTCAGAATGAGATCTGAATCTTCAATCTGAGACCGAAATGAATTGGCCCTGGTTTTTTTGAGCTTAGCACCTTCAGATTTATATTTACCATCGTCAAGTCCGAAGCCAGAAAGTGCACACAAACGAATTTTTAATGAGAAAAAACTGCCGTACCCCAAAATTTATTTTGGTCTCAGATTGCAGATTCAGATCTCCTTCTGACAACGTTTTTTGAAATAGGTGTATGTCGACTATCAAGCAACAAGCAATGAAGACTGCTAATGACACAGGGATCCCATCTCACCTCCTTGTTTGTAGTAAGCCAGTTCTATTTCAAGTTGTTTGTTTTGTTTGGTCAGCAGCAGAAGACGGTCCTCCATGGCAACAATGGTACGTGCATGTTGACGAGTTTGTTCCTAAGCAACGAAAAACACCGTTAGCGAGTAACAATGATGACAAGATAAACTGTTTTTGTAAACTTTGAACACTACAAAACCCTATTAGATGACTATGGATTCCATAGAGGATGGGAAGCCATGAATATGATGATACTGATGATGACAATAAGAATGGTGTTCATTATAATGATTGTAATGATAGTGATGATGGCGATATTGATTATAGTGATGATGATAGTGATGTTGAAGATGATGTTGAAGGTGATGATGATGATGATGATAGTGATGTTGAAGTGATGATGATGATAGTGATTTTGTAATTCAAGATGATGATGGTGATAGTGATTTTCTTATTCAATAAGATGATGGTGATTTTGTTAGATGATTATGATAACGCTGATGAATAAGATAATAATGATAACAATAATAATAACAATAGTACAGAACAAACCTTGAATGAAGTCACTTCATCTTGTTTGTAGTTTCTAAGTTCTTCTCTTTCATTGATCACTTGTTTTAGCTGCGATTCATGGCTTGAAACTATCTCTTGAAGCTGAGTCTGGAGAGAATTCTACAAATCAAGAAAAAGACATTTCTTACCGATGATGTCAATCTTCTAACCAGAGTAAAAGAACACGCGAATTTTGAAGAGTGAATTTCGTGGACCATGACAGACATTTTGATATCTTTTACGATGTGAGTGGGTATTTACACTCTTGCCAAATCGTCAAGCGTTTTGTTTTATTTGTTTTCTCGTAATAGGACTGACTGCGAATGAATTATAACACTCAAATCATCATAAACAACGCAAAGCATGCCGGTAAGTAACCATGGGTCTTTAATATAAAGAAACTAGACAGGAAAGATCTATTCCACAAACTACCAACCTCACTTTCCTTGACGCTGACCAACTCACTCTTGGCATGTTCGTACTGCGATTTCGCTTCAGCCAGGGCGCGTTTGTGACGAAGCAATTCCTGTTCGTTGACACTCAAGGTCTATTGGAGAATAAAGCTTACAGTTATTTACATGATGATTTGCAACGCGGTGACTGTTGTGATTGCGTGACATTTGCACGCCCAATAGACCAGTTTCATGGTATCTAGGACCGCTGTACTATTTGATAATGATGTGTTGTTGTTGCGTGACACTTCATTTTGTATTCGATAAATTACATTATTTTTAGATTGAACGTTGACATAAATATCATCACATGGGTTTACATTGCGTTACTCAAGTCACGCATTACCTGTTGAAGTTGCGTGACACTCATTTTTTTATGCAATAAAATCAAGTTAATCTTTTTAGATCCAATTTACATTGCGCCAATTAAGTCACGCATTACCTGTTGCAGTTGCGTGACACTCCCGTGTTGTGATTCCAGAATCCTTCGTTCAGTTTCCACGGCTTCTCGTATTCTGTCTTGTTCTTGGACTCTCATCTCCTGCATCATTTGATGTCTCTTTCCTTCCTCCTCGGTCTTGACTTCAGCGATTGCACGAGCTATTTTACGTTCCTCGTCTTGTTTGGCATCTTCTCTTAACTTGAGAATGGTGTCTTGGTGTGTTTCTTCCATTTCGGTGGTTCTAGAACAATGTTACGATAATTAGATTTTAGAACAATGTTACGATAATTAGATTCTAGAACAATGTAACAATAATTAGATTGTAGAACAATGTAACAATAATTAGATTGTAGAGCAATGTTACGATAATTAGATTCTAGAACAATGTAACGATAATTAGATTTTAGAACAATGTTACGATAATTAGATTCTAGAGCAATGTTACGATAATTAGATTCTAGAACAATGTAACGATAATTAGATTTTAGAACAATGTTACGATAATTAGATTCTAGAACAATGTAACGATAATTAGATTTTAGAACAATGTTACGATAATTAGATTCTAGAGCAATGTTACGATAATTAGATTCTAGAACAATGTAACGATAATTAGATTTTAGAACAATGTTACGATAATTAGATTTTAGAACAATGTTACGATAATTAGATTCTAGAACAATGTAACGATAATTCGATTTTAGAACAATGTTACGATAATTAGATTCTAGAACAATGTTACGATAATTAGATTTTAGAACACGATAATTAGACGATTTGGGTCTAAATAGTTGTATAAAGTCAGCATCATCATAGCTAGCACAATCGTTATCATCATCATCAGTATCATCAACATCATTGTCATCGGTCAACACTATCATCGACATCATTGTCATCATCATCATTCTTATCATCATTATCAACTCATCATCACCAACATCATCGCCATCACTAACTTCAACACCATTGCCCTCGTCACTAACATCAACAACATTATCATCATCATCATCATCATCATCATCATCATCATCATCATTGCTATTCCATATAATCAACCTACTTTGCTTGCAGTTGTCTACATTGGCCTCGTAGTTTCTTCAGTAGTCGACACAGCCCCTCTACAGTAGGAGCTCCGTCTAAAAGAAAGAACGTCATAAGAAAGACAAAATACTGAGAAAATAAAGATATTAGTTGCGTTACCTTCTTGTTCATCATCATCATCATTTACTCCAGCTCTTCTCATGGTTTCCTCTGATCTCTTCTGCCAGGTGATCTCATTGGTTAAAAGACGCGTCATGACATCCTGGAGAAACACATTACAAGTCAATCATCATCATCATCATTGTTTCCGGCTCGGCGCGTGATCGGCCTTGGGGCGTGATTGCTTGGAGCAAGGGAACCTAACAACCGCGTGAAGTCTTTTTTATTCATCATAGATCGTAACGCCTGTTGCCTATCTATTCCAAGTAGGTCTTCCAACTTTTTCCACGTCTTAAAGTCAAGTCACTAATGTTTTGTTCATTGATACATTAATTGCTTGGTTGATTGACTGATTGATTCATTAATCCACAATTAATTCCTTGTTTAAAGGTTTTAATTCTCTATCTATCAATCTATCTCTACCTCATGTCAGTTATGTTACCCTGAAACCATAGGGTCTCTTGATCTAGTATTTGTATTTCTCGTTGCTTCACAAACCGTCAGATTTACAAACGCTAAACCAAGTAGAAAATAACCCTATGTACCCAGGGTAAAATAATCCTATGTACCCAGGGTACAGTAATATAGTTTACCTTAATCCACAGTAACGTTTCATGTGTGTGTAGTTCTTCTAACTTCATCAATTCTTCCTCCAGTGTGTTACAATCCCGTCCATACTTCGATAGATGTCTTTCCATATTCTCCATGTCTTTACGCAGTGTGACCATTGCGTCTTTCATGTCAGCTTTCTGTGATTGCGTCTACAACAAACAAACAATACTATAATGCTTGTTTTGAAGATTAGATCTGTGTAACGGTATTGTTGTGCTTCTCTTTTCAAAAACGTAGCACAAGATGTTTACGTTACCAACACTAACGTAACGCAGCAAATGCAGCACGCTTAACGTGCGTTTATTCAATTTTACGTTTACGTCGGGACTTTTCCGTTTTATCAAAAACGCAACGCAAGATATTTACGTTATCAACGCTAACGTAACGCAGCAAGTGCAGCGCGCATAACTTGAGTTTATTCTATTCTAAGTTTACGTCGCGACTTTTCCGTTTTATTGCAAACATAACGCAAGATGTTTAGTTATATCAACGCTAACGTGTAACGCAGCAAGCGTAGGGCGTACAACGTGAGTTTATTCAATTTTACGTTTACGTCGCGACTTACGTACAGACAGTATTATTTCTCACTTGCTTCTGAGCTTTTTTTAACTCTATAGTCAAATTCTAAAGAATATATTTTACGTTATCGACGAGAAAAGTGAAATGGTCTATTCACAATCTTACCCTCTCCTCAGCCTCGCCATAGTCTCGTAACTCATCCACCAGTTTACCATTGTCATGTGCTAAGTCTTTAATCAAGTCGAGTATCTCGTCATCGTCCAGCTCTTTGTTGGACGTCATCTTCTTGCCCCCTGCGTGGATGTTTTGGATGGCTTTACGTC
Organism: Metridium senile; assembly: GCA_949775045.1. Taxonomy (NCBI): domain Eukaryota; kingdom Metazoa; phylum Cnidaria; class Anthozoa; order Actiniaria; family Metridiidae; genus Metridium; species Metridium senile. The sequence continues at coordinate 266,481 of OX459103.1, read as the reverse complement.
TAAAACGATCGAACTGAACAGGAACAAAAGATGATGATGATCAGTTATGATGATGATGATTGTTTCGACAATGTCGATAATGATGCTTATTGTGCCCATGACAATAATGATGATGTTTGTGATCGTCATGGTAATGATGCCAATAATGACGGCAATGATGACTGAATGACGACATACCCTCTTCTCTAGTTGTTGCATGTCAACCTTGAGTAGTTTCTCAGCTCTATTAGCGTCAAGGTACTGTGCCTTTGCGTGGTCGAGTTCTTGTTGTATTGTTCTATCACTCTACAGTTATAAACAAGATTGATGTCAGTCAGAAACAATTGACGAAGGAAAGGATAATAAAATGAAAACAATAATGACAATGCTGACGAAAATGGTGATGAAATGACGATTGATAATGATGATGACTGATGATGACGATTGATAATGATGACGATCGATAATGATGATGATGATATTGATGGTGATGATAATGATGATGATTAATGCCAAAAATCATTTGACGGAAAGAACAACAAAATGATGGCGATGGTATTCAAGGTAATGATGATAATGATGGTGATGATAATATAAACTTCTATTGTAACGATTTGTAACGATAATGATGACGGCTGTGAGGTCAATAATGTCATTGATGATGATGATGATGATGATGATGATGACGATAATAGATAAATAATGATAATTGCAGATTTGACCAACAATCACTCAACTAGTTTCAACCTATTCTAAGCTAACTAACCTCTAATATACGACAGTGTTGCTCTAACAGTCTAATCTTCATTTCTAACTGTCTATTCTCCTCTAACAGTAGAAAATCTACATAATCTACACCAATACTATCAGTGGTCAGATCATCCTGGCTTGTCACCCCTAGTGTCTGACTGTCTAGATCGTCCTGGCTTGTCAACTCTAGTGTCTGACTGTCCAGCTCCTCCTGGCTTATCACCCCTAGTGTCTGACTGTCTAGATCCTCCTGGCTTGTCACCCCTAGTGTCTGACTGTCTAGATCCTCCTGGCTTGTCACCCCTAGTGTCTGACTGTCTAGATCCTCCTGGCTTGTCACCCCTAGTGTCTGACTGTCTAGATCCTCCTGGCTTGTCACCGCTAGTGTCTGACTGTCTAGATCCTCCTGGCTTGTCACCCCTAGTGTCTGACTGTTTTCAACGGATATAGTATAGGTTTTCTGACTGTCTAAACTGACATCTGAATCTGACCGCATTGTCTGCAAAAACACAGAATGTTGCAGTACTATATACACCTAATTACAAGAATGCCGTCACAATAACATTAGTAATTCGTTACATAGAACAACAAAAGTGTTCAGCTTAAGTGATCTTCTTTTTTTTTTTTTTAAGTAATTTCTTTTCCACTAAATTACATAAGTCAGGACAACGTTCTTGCAACTAGGTGTACACAAGCACTGTCAAGTAATTCACTGAGAAGAAACTGCTCAGCATATGGCGAGCATACACGATCCACTCTGTGTCCTGCATACTACATCTAGAGCTGGCTATAGCTACGTACAATATATGCTGTAATGTGTAGGTAGTTTCCCGAGAGCTGGCTGTTCTGTAATGTACTTACCAGCCTTGTGTCTGATATTGAGCTTTTGACTCTCTCCAGCTCATTCTGCAGATCATTAACTTGTCTAGTTCGGTCTTTGAGCTGTTTTTCTGTGGTTTGGAGTCTCTGCAATACAACAGATAGATCAGTAACCATTTGATTACTTGACATAATTATTGTACATTGTTAGAATACATTTGCCCTTGCTCATCATCATCATCATCATCAGGCATCATCATCGTTTTCCCTTTTCATACTAGAGCACGGACAAATCGTCCATATATTTACTCATCTAATGTGAATTCAACAAAATCACGCGAATTTTTCGTCTCAAATTGTGTTCGTCCCGTTTTACACTAGACGATTTGTCTGTCATAAGACGATTTGTCCGTCATAAGACGATTTGTCCGTCATAAGACGATTTGTCCGTCATAAAACGATTTGTCCGACATAAGACGATTTGTCCGTCATAAGACGATTTGTCAGCCTTCAGTCTAGTGTGAAAACGGTTAAGTATAATTATCATCATCATCATCTTCTTCATCATCGACACGATACCCTACTACATTCTAACTGTGTCCAACACAATGTTCGTATTACCGACCAGCCAACCGATTCATTATGACCTGAGATTCCATTTTGCCATTGCACACTCTGCCGTTATTTTTCCAGTCAAACATTAACTCCTTTGGATATAATACACGATTAGTTGTCCTCACCAATACTTCCATAACACCCTAGCAGTCAACTAATCATCTTGTACTGGCTAGATACAGGGAATACGAACTACTTAGTAGAATACACAATATTCACGCTGCAGTGTTTCATTTGCATAAGTCAGTGATTACAAAGACTAAGTAAATATATGTCTTGACATGTAGATAAATGTTACAACTAAACTTAACCTATGCTTCCTGCAGAGAGGGCAACAAACAGTCAATAACGACAACATTATCTCTCACGGGATACGTTAAGGTTTTTTCAAGGTTTCGAGTAGGATATTATGTAAAAGAAACAATGGTAGTTCGCATGGTAGCTACAGGAAACACAAGCATCCAGGATTGTTGATTTAAGACGGCGTTTGTTTGTTGACGTGACAATGGGAGTTAAGTGAGTGTGAATGCGAGAACAAGCTAGAACTATTAGGAATTACTATGACAAGTGGATTGCGTGACGGGACGTCAGGATTGTGTCACGCTGTGTTGCGTGACGGTGCCTTGACTATCACAAATAGCGAGAAATAAGTTTTACAACAAACCTCTCTGCTTGAAGTCAGTTCTTTTTCTTTCTTGTCTGCTTCAAGTTCAGCTTCTTTAGTCGCCTTCTGACGAGTCAGCTAAAAGAAATGAATAGAATAAATGAACAAATGGGACAACTGAGAATGAAGAAGAGAACGATGTTTGACAGAATGAAAGACTGACTGACTGAATGAATGAAAGAATGAAAGAATGAATGAAAGAATGAATGAACGTCTAACGAACAAATAAAAGAATAAATGAACCAGTGAGTAAGACTAGAAGTAGATTCTCTTGTACCTTTGCCGATATTGTTGATATGGTTACATCCTTCTCTCGCAGATGTTTCTTGAGCTTCTCTATCTCAATCTTGGCTTGCTGTACTACAGAATCTTTAGCAGAGTTCTCTCGTTGCAGTGTATTCATCAATGTTGTAGTTTGTGTCTTTTGTTTGTTTAGTTTCTCGATTTCATGTGTTAGCTGTGCTATTTTCTTGTCTCTCTCTGCTAGTTGTGTTCTCAGTGATGCCAGTGTGTTGGTATTACCATGTGGGTCTTGTTTGACTTTGATAGTTTTGAACTGGGCCTGGAAAATACGTTAGTACTAGCTTAGACAAAGGTACATTTACAAAACAGGAAGGAAAGGACTCAAAATATCACAAACTCATATGGAAAGAAATGAAGAAGGAAACAAACGGTAATAAAAAGAGGAAAACTCGAAGAAGACGACATTGAAGACCAGAAACGGAAACGAAAGGGAATAAGGAGAGAAAATATTACAGAAATCAGGAAAGTAAAATGAGATTAAGAAAGAAGAAAAAGAGTGATGGTCAAGAGACTTCACCTGTGAGTCAAGTTGTTCTTTTAACGTACTCAGTTCTTCGTTTCGTGTATGTAACTGGTCCTGATAACTGACTATCTTCTGTTCCTTCTCCTTTAACATGGTTTGTAGCTGAGACACTTGTTGTCTTAGTTCACTGACAATACCAACGTTAGAGAAAGCAGAATCTTCGCCGCCAGCCCTGTATGGATACAGACATTGATTAGTATTGAACTGTTAGAATTAATAACCGTCAATTATCTATAGTTATTACATTTATCTATAGTTATATTTATCTATAGTTATATTTATCTATAGTTATATTTATCTATTATCATTATCGTTAGCACAATTGTCACCACAACTATCATCATTATTATTAAATCACTATTGTCATAAGATTATCATATTGATCACCATATCACAAATCATCATTGCATCATACCATCACTGTCACAACTAGATAATTATCATCATCATCATCATCATCATCATCATCATCATCATCATCATCATCATCATCATCATCATCATCATCATCATCATCATCATCATCATCATCATCATCATCATCATCATCATCATCATCATCATCATCATCATCATCGTCATCATCATCATCATCTTTACGGTATATCCAGATATATATCACCAATCAATACCTGAATCCATAGTTCTGACCGTTCAGGTTCGATTTAAGATCAGCCACTTCATCTCTCAGTGAGTTGATGATACCATCTTTACGATGGCATTCTGCCTCATAGGACGCCAACCTACTCAGCTCATCCCCCATACGAAGCAATCGCTCCTCCTATCATCATAAGGAAAGCAAGTTAATACATAGTTTTACTAAACAATATTTTAGGAAAAAATTAGAAAATATTTTAGAAGAAAGTTTTGAAGAAATTTTAGAATAAATATTTTAATAAGTTAAATTGCCCATACCAGGTCTTGTACACTTGGTTGACAGTTTGGATTTGGAGATGACACTCCGTTCTCTACCCATCCACCTAAATTAAACCAAGAATAACGACTAAGTGAACAAATGAATGCATAAATGAATAAATAAACAAATAAATGAATGAATAAAAATATGAATGAATGAATAAACGAACGATAAAACAAATGAATGCATAAACAAATGAATGAATAAATAAACAAATAAATGAATGAATAAAAATATGAATGAATGAATAAACGAACGATAAAACAAATGAATGCATAAACAAATGAATGAATAAATAAACAAATAAATGAATGAATAAAAATATGAATGAATGAATAAACGAACGATAAAACAAATGAATGCATAAACAAATGAATGACTGAATAAACAAATGAATGCATAAACAAATGAATGAATAGATATATGAATGAATGGATGAATGAATAGATATATGATTATAAAATAATTGGGATAGTACGCGCGCGCTCATCCAACGGTCAGTTTTTTCGTTGTTTTGATCTTTCGGGCGCGCTTATTGGCCAGTTTCGAGAAAAAGCAACGTAGGGAGAAATGACATCGTCAAACGAATAAAATGGCATTTTTTTCGTCTTTTCGCGCGATTGTTATTTTATAAAAGAAATGAAACACGTCTTCTGTTTTTTTCACTGGCTTATGAAAACCTCGATACGTTTGGGAGAATTCTCGAGCAGGTCCAAACACTCGACTTCGTCTCGTGTTTGGACTGATCTGCTCTCGAATTCTCCCAAACGCATCTCGGTTTTCATTAGCGCGTGAAAACACAGAAGACGTATTTCATTTCTTAAATGAATGGATGAATGAATAGATATATGAATGAATGGATGAATGAATAGATATATGAATGAATGGATGAATGAATAGATATATGAATGAATGGAAGAATGAATGAGTGAATGAACAAATGAATAAATAAATATATCAATGAATTAGTTGATGAAATAATTAATTAAAGGATGAATGAAGAACAAAGGAATGAATGACAGGAATGCCTACCTCTAGCCATAACTGGTGGTCTTTCTCTTCCACCAGAACCAGGTCTTGGCTTCAATGTTCCTCCACTAGCTGGACGTGACCTCAAGGGAGGGTGCGGCATTACTCCTCCACCCTATAAACAAATACACATGATAAGGTCAATGATGCATTAATGGTGATTATGATAATGCTGGTTGTGAGGACGACGTAATGTAATGTGTGTTTATATAGTCCATTTCACATGCATCTCAATGAGCTTGACTATAAACAGTAATAATATTATTTTTTCATGTCAATTGACTGATTTGAGTAAGATGTAAGGTAATGTGTGTTCATATAGCATATTTATCATGCATCTCCAATGTACTTTACAGTTTCTTCATGTGAATGATCTGCAATTTAAGGCATATTTAGCAGCCATGTTGCTTACAATCATAAGGAAGTTAGTAGTTAATATATGTATTAGATGATAGAGGCAATAAAAGATACCGATGTAGCCACTAATTATTACAACAATAATGAAACTACTCATGATTATAATGACAGTGATAAATAATTAATGAATAATTTATTTAAGCAAAAGTCAAGTATTATGAAAAGATAGAGAAAACAATAGCCCCCCCCCCAAAAAAAAAATAAATAAAAAAACTTCTTCATCACTTGAACTTGATCATTTTGAACATCTAGTAGCTATATTGTAATATAAAATAATTAAGATTGTTTAGACTTGCTACAATTTATTGACAAAATTCCAGGACATCGAACGAAGATCCAAAACGAAAAAAAAAACCAGACTTTGAGATTGTATTGCATAGTTGAAACAGAATAAAGTTGTTGTTATTCAACATACCCATGAATCAGGAGCTCGTGCTTCACTAGGTCCCAGTCCTCCAGGTAGAGAATGTGTTGATGACCCCTGATAGGCTGATACACTCTCAACCATAGGTGACAGCGCAGTAGAAATGTAAGGTAAAGATATTCCTGCTGAATAATGTGATGTTGATGATAATCCATTCAGCCACTGAGATCTTTGTGGGTTGGTTGGTTGGTACATTAGGTTAGACATTTGATCAATGCCAAACTCATATCCAGGATTACCTGATCAATCAGTTAAGGATGGAAACATGACATGGAACAACAATGTTGATGGTATTGATTATGATAATAATGATGTTATTACTGATTATGGTTATAATGATGTGATTATATGATGATAATGATAGCCTGCGGTGCCGGCGGTCTATGGGGTTGCGAGGAAGAGAGAAGGAAAGACCGCCTGCCCACAAAAGAGTAGAACAGAAGAGAGTAATGCCATTTTGCATCACTTCTTCTCCTTGTGTATATGACAACCCAGGGGAGATTTTGATTAACCGTGTCAAGTTACGTTCCTAGGGTCGGCTACTCGAAACATCGTTTGACCCACTGAGGAGGTATTTTCCTCTTTTTTTTCTCCCTTTTTCTCCTCTCCCTAATCACGCAGACTGCCGGCAACGCAGGCTATGTTAATGATGACATTGACAATACCATTGATAATGACACTTATAATTTTGTATGTTCTATAATAATCATCCTCGCTATACGCATATATAAGAAATGTATTATTATTATTATTATTACCAGAACACAGTTTTTACAACTATTAATCTCCATCATGGCTTTTGTCGCTGAGGCACACGCTACCACAACACACAGTTATTATCAACTTGCTTCTCCTCACCACCACCATTGGCATATATTGTGATAGTGATGGTTGTAAAAAGTTGTTGTTAGAACTTTGATGGCTGCTACATGTAATTGGAATATGTGGTGGCCGAGCAGTTAGTGGTTGGGATTCTGGGCCGACAGGTCTGGGTTCAATTCCTGGCCTGGGCAACTACATTGTGTCCTTGAGCAAGATGCTTCGCTTCCACATTGTCTCTCTTCAGCCAGTAGTATAAATTGGTACCAGCATATTTGCTGGGGAAAAGTTGGGAGAGGGGTGATGCCCACCGCTACCTACATGGTAGAAGCTAACGGTAAAAGGAGCCATCAGGTTGCCTTAGACTACGGTCGACATACTTTACATTACTTTACATGTAATTATGAAATAATGGTAATAATGTCACAGTGATAATTATTTAAAATAATATAAAACTGTTTCCAAGGATACCAAATCCAAATCGTATGATGTCACCAGGAGCCAGTCTTACAGCAGAGTTCTGTACACGATGTTCATTGACGTAGGTACCATTGGCAGAGTTCAAATCTTGTAATATAAAACAGCCTTGATGGACGTCAAAGTCAACAAGAGCATGTTGCTTCTCTATTGTAGAGTACTGAAAGAAAAAAACAGCATAATGTATTAGAAGTATATAAATAGTAATTGTTGCATTGTTGCAGATTTCGTTTGACTATGAAAAGCTCACGGCATATACATGGTCAAGACAAGGCAAGGCTCAGCAAATTTCTAGAAAACATCACGGTCGCAGCAAGGCATGCACATGGCACTAAACTTTTCACACTACACATACAAAATCTGCTCTAAAATCGCTGTATTACAGCTGCTACTCACAACATTTGACAAAACCAGAAGGTACAACAAATACATGGGTTACAATAACAAGGAATTAGTATAACACAAGCTCAAATAATATAAACAAAAAAGATTGATTTGAAAGTTATTTCAATCTAAACACCACAAGCTGGTTGTACAAAGCCTGAATAGCACTATCCACTGGACAAATAACTATCCAACGGATAAAGCCTATACAAATTATATATACAAACTTTATCCAGGCTTTGTACAACTGTCCCTTTATCAATGTAGAACTTCATTAGTAAATGGGCACACAAAAAATAACTAAGATTTAGAAGTTGTCATAGGCATCAAATATTGATAAATATAGAAACAGTTAACAAAAATCTTTTTTCTACTAATAACTGTACATATTTTTACTGTGTAAAACCTGCTTTAAAACAGAACATAGCAACATTTGTACATGCACATTTATCTCACTAGAAGCACATTAAACACTCATTGTTTACTAAAACTATTGACAACAACTAGTCATTCACTTCAACAACAAAGGAATTTACAACAAGACAAAGGATTCCCTGCTAGTGCTAAGTACAGTAAACTATAACGACAGCTAACGCTTGAATACTTCTTAACTATACTACAAAATACGTAAACTTTTCAAGACAAAACAATAACAAAATAATAAACTAAAATCGAGGCGAATTCTAGATGTGAATAAGTGCATTAAACGATAGTTTCTCAAGCCCCTCTTTGCAGTATATTTTGGACTGGGATTTGGAGTAATAGTACACACAGTTTGTTGATAAATATGATAACTACCAGTGTCCACAAATGTTCTATCCTGATCTTAAATTATTGTTTAAATGATGTAGATATATAAGGATTAAATAGTGATCCTATATCTGCAGCAGATTCAGTAAAAGAGTATATTACAAGTGACAGGTTACAGTGTTTTCGATCGTAATGTGATCAATGACAACAACAATAATCGAACGAAAATGCACTGTTCGCGTCAAAATGTATCAATTAAATGCTCGATTAAAGCTTCGAAAGTGTTCGAAAACAAATAAAAGCGTTCTATTTGCTGTGAATACAAGTAAAAGTAACTCACCGGTAGAATAATATCACATCCTTCGCGGCCGACAGTCGTTACGGTGTTACGAAGTTGGTGAACAGCATTACCGTCTTTCGATCGAAGACAGCCTTTCATCGTGAAATTAACACGATAGAACACAACTCTACTCGTCGATCAAACCTTCTAGAAGACAAAAATACGTTCTAATTGAGAAACCATGTACCTTATTAGATTTAATGTGTTCAAAATGGTGGATTAAAAATTCGTGTTCTGTTATCTCCATGGGAACGGTATAGGATTGATCATTAATATTTATAATATATTCAGTGGGGGAGGGGAGGGACAGGATAGTTGTTTTTAAAATTGCGCGATTATATTTAATTTCCGTTTTAGAGAATAATACGATAATACGATAAATAAAAAATTAGTGTGAATGTATACAACGTTTCAAAGGAAGTTTTTTCTATGTCGCGGTGAAAGTTATCATCATCATTGATTATCGCTATCATCCATCATTCTCGTTTATATAACATCATTATCACCATCATCAATCATTCTCGTTTATATAACATCATTATCACCATCATCCATCATTCTCGTTTATATAACATCATTATCATCATCATCAATCATTCTCGTTTATATAACATCATTATCACCATCAGTAAATCATTCTCGTTTATATAACATCATTATCATCATCATCCATCATTCTCGTTTATATAACATCATTATCATCATCATCCATCATTCTCGTTTATATAACATCATTATCATTATCATCCATCATTCTCGTTTATATAACATCATTATCACCATCATCAATCATTCTCGTTTATATAACATCATTATCACCATCATCAATCATTCTCGTTTATATAACATCATTATCACCATCATCCATCATTCTCGTTTATATAACATCATTATCATCATCATCAATCATTCTCGTTTATATAACATCATTATCATCATCATCAATCATTCTCGTTTATATAACATCATTATCATCATCATCCATCATTATCGTTTATATAACATCATTATCACCATCATCAATCATTCTCGTTTATATAACATCATTATCACCATCAGTAAATCATTCTCGTTTATATAACATCATTATCATCATCATCCATCATTCTCGTTTATATAACATCATTATCACCATCATCCATCATTCTCGTTTATATAACATCATTATCATCATCATCCATCATTCTCGTTTATATAACATCATTATCACCATCATCCATCATTCTCGTTTATATAACATCATTATCACCATCAGTAAATCATTCTCGTTTATATAACATCATTATCACCATCATCCATCATTCTCGTTTATATAACATCATTATCACCATCATCCATCATTCTCGTTTATATAACATCATTATCATCATCATCCATCATTCTCGTTTATATAACATCATTATCATCATCATCCATCATTCTCGTTTATATAACATCATTATCACCATCATCAATCATTCTCGTTTATATAACATCATTATCATCATCATCCATCATTATCGTTTATATAACATCATTATCATCATCATCAATCATTCTCGTTTATATAACATCATTATCATCATCATCCATCATTCTCGTTTATATAACATCATTATCATCATCATCCATCATTCTCGTTTATATAACATCATTATCACCATCATCCATCATTCTCGTTTATATAACATCATTATCATCATCATCCATCATTATCGTTTATATAACATCATTATCATCATCATCCATCATTCTCGTTTATATAACATCATTATCACCATCATCAATCATTCTCGTTTATATAACATCATTATCACCATCATCCATCATTCTCGTTTATATAACATCATTATCACCATCATCCATCATTCTCGTTTATATAACATCATTATCATCATCATCCATCATTCTCGTTTATATAACATCATTATCACCATCATCCATCATTCTCGTTTATATAACATCATTATCATTATCATCCATCATTCTCGTTTATATAACATCATTATCATCATCATCCATCATTATCGTTTATATAACATCATTATCATCATCATCCATCATTCTCGTTTATATAACATCATTATCATTATCATCCATCATTCTCGTTTATATAACATCATTATCATCATCATCCATCATTCTCGTTTATATAACATCATTATCATCATCATCAATCATTCTCGTTTATATAACATCATTATCATTATCATCAATCATTCTCGTTTATATAACATCATTATCATTATCATCCATCATTCTCGTTTATATAACATCATTATCATCATCATCCATCATTCTCGTTTATATAACATCATTATCACCATCATCCATCATTCTCGTTTATATAACATCATTATCACCATCATCCATCATTCTCGTTTATATAACATCATTATCATCATCATCCATCATTCTCGTTTATATAACATCATTATCATTATCATCCATCATTCTCGTTTATATAACATCATTATCATCATCATCCATCATTCTCGTTTATATAACATCATTATCACCATCATCCATCATTCTCGTTTATATAACATCATTATCATTATCATCCATCATTCTCGTTTATATAACATCATTATCACCATCATCCATCATTCTCGTTTATATAACATCATTATCATCATCATCCATCATTCTCGTTTATATAACATCATTATCACCATCCATCATTCTCGTTTATATAACATCATTATCACCATCAGTAAATCATTCTCGTTTATATAACATCATTATCATCATCATCCATCATTCTCGTTTATATAACATCATTATCACCATCATCCATCATTCTCGTTTATATAACATCATTATCACCATCATCCATCATTCTCGTTTATATAACATCATTATCATCATCATCCATCATTCTCGTTTATATAACATCATTATCATCATCATCCATCATTATCGTTTATATAACATCATTATCATCATCATCCATCATTCTCGTTTATATAACATCATTATCATCATCATCAATCATTCTCGTTTATATAACATCATTATCATCATCATCCATCATTCTCGTTTATATAACATCATTATCATCATCATCCATCATTATCGTTTATATAACATCATTATCACCATCATCCATCATTCTCGTTTATATAACATCATTATCATCATCATCCATCATTATCGTTTATATAACATCATTATCATCATCATCCATCATTCTCGTTTATATAACATCATTATCATCATCATCCATCATTCTCGTTTATATAACATCATTATCATCATCATCCATCATTCTCGTTTATATAACATCATTATCATCATCATCAATCATTCTCGTTTATATAACATCATTATCATCATCATCAATCATTCTCGTTTATATAACATCATTATCATCATCATCCATCATTCTCGTTTATATAACATCATTATCACCATCATCCATCATTCTCGTTTATATAACATCATTATCACCATCATCCATCATTCTCGTTTATATAACATCATTATCATCATCATCCATCATTCTCGTTTATATAACATCATTATCATTATCATCCATCATTCTCGTTTATATAACATCATTATCATCATCATCCATCATTCTCGTTTATATAACATCATTATCATTATCATCCATCATTCTCGTTTATATAACATCATTATCATCATCATCAATCATTCTCGTTTATATAACATCATTATCATCATCATCCATCATTCTCGTTTATATAACATCATTATCATCATCAGTAAATCATTCTCGTTTATATAACATCATTATCATCATCATCCATCATTCTCGTTTATATAACATCATTATCATCATCAGTAAATCATTCTCGTTTATATAACATCATTATCATCATCATCCATCATTCTCGTTTATATAACATCATTATCATTATCATCCATCATTCTCGTTTATATAACATCATTATCATCATCATCCATCATTCTCGTTTATATAACATCATTATCATTATCATCCATCATTCTCGTTTATATAACATCATTATCATCATCATCAATCATTCTCGTTTATATAACATCATTATCATCATCATCCATCATTCTCGTTTATATAACATCATTATCATCATCAGTAAATCATTCTCGTTTATATAACATCATTATCATCATCATCCATCATTCTCGTTTATATAACATCATTATCATCCATCATTCTCGTTTATATAACATCATTATCATCATCAGTAAATCATTCTCGTTTATATAACATCATTATCATCATCATCCATCATTATCGTTTATATAACATCATTATCACCATCATCCATCATTCTCGTTTATATAACATCATTATCACCATCAGTAAATCATTATCATTTCAAATAATATCATTACCTTCCTCTTCTTCATCACAATCATATCATCATTATTACCATCATTCTCATTTTTATATTATTTTCATCATCATCATCATTATCATCATCATCATCATTATTATCATTATCATGACCATAATACATCAGGATCATCATCATAATCTTTTTCTTACTACCATTCTCATTTTATCAACATCATTATCATCATTATCATGGCCATAACATATCATTATCATGGCCATAACATACCATTATCATGGCCATAACATACCATTATCATCATCCCTTTAATAATATTTTATTCTAAAAGTAAACATCCCATCTAAATGGCGGATCTAAATGTCCACACAAATGCATCAGCCTGTTTGTCTATTGATAATAACGTGCTGTACGTCACAGCGTAATAAACGTGCTATGGATATGTAATACACATCATGACCTCTATTATATTCAACCTGCTACGTAATATAACAAACAATATAAAAACATCAACACGATACGGACCGTTTAAAACCAAGTATTAACTAGATTATCTTATTGGAAAAGAGGACAGCTAATTGACTGAGAGAAATACTGAACATTGAACCGATCTTGTAAGTGTTGAGCTGACTCGAGATCATAACAAGATCACATCATTGGTAAGAGGAAGAACAGTTGAAAAATACAGTAAAATTGACGTCTGTACCAACGAGTATAATTATAGGATCAATTTCAAAGCTGGTGAAGACTCACTGCCATAATACAGTAGAACTTGAAGTCTAACGAGTATCGGAAAGATAAAATTCGTTGGCAAAAAGAAGAATTGACTGAAAACTAATTTGAAAACGAACGTCTCTGCCAACAAGTATTATTAAACAAGATTTTATTTACTGACAGTAAAGAAGATTGGCAGTAACACTGAATAATACAGGCTGTAATTGAATTAAGCCTCCAAGCGGAGAAGTGAACTAAAGACAGCTTTCTACTCATCAAAACTTCACCAAGTAACCAAAAATAGGTAAGTACATATAAATATAGTAATGTAGTTTATATTATAATCGTAACGAAATGAATAATTGCTGTAACTATTTTTGTATTGCCCTGTTTTCTCTCCTGTCCAAAATTTACCCAAAAAAAAGATAGTTGCTTTGTATTGCCTTTTTTCTCCTGTTCAAACGTTAGCAATTTTTTTAGTTAGTTTTTTTTAGGCTGTTCAGATCTTTAACAGGATTCCAACAGAGGCCTACGTTTGCGGCATTATTGTGACTCTGCATGTAGACTGAGATATATCACCAATCGTAGAAAAAACTATCGATACCACGAGATAATTTAATTATAAAGCCATTTATTGACGATAAGAAGTATATTTATGCAATCTACAAAATCTTCATGTAACGTTTTTAGATAATATGGACAAAAATGTGATATTTTTCGCCGCCAGACGAACTTTCATGCAAGACGGCACATATCAGCGTGGTAATTTTCGCGGTTTTTCGTTAAAAAAACCATACATCACATCACGTATTTGAATTGATTTGTTTAGTTTTTGCTATACAGGCATGAAATATTGACGTCAAGATATTACACTGTTGAACATATTCGAAGATTTTATTTTGATATGCTAATTTTACTTCCGGCTTCTCAGCGGTCGCTCATCAAATGGTCACGTATTCAAGTGTTGTAATCTTCTTACTGTCGAAGACGATTATAATTTGCTAGTTGTTGTATTTTTCTCATTCTGCAACCATTGCCATTTTAGTGAGTGATTTCAAGTGCCACGTACTACGAGTTTAAAGCTGTGTATAGCTCTTGTGTTTCAATAGTACACTCGACACCTTCCGTTACAGTAAGAACTGTTTCTCATGATTCATTCATTTCTCTCGTTTTCTATCATTTCAATTTTCATTTTCAGTAGTAAATTTCAAGTTTTGTTTACGGCGATGTTTGCAACCCTTTCATTTTGATTGCTTTTGAGCACATTTTAATAAATACATTTTTCGATAATTCTTTTAGTTTCCAACAAAACTTAATTGATTTTTTTTTTTCAATAGCCATATTCATTTTACAGCACGAAATTCTTTCCAGTCCAATATAGTAGTTCAATGATCGCGTCATAGAAGGTATTAGGTCGTTTCGCTCTGGTTCGTATATATTGGAAATATTGGTTCGCGTGACGGTGAACATTTATCGAGAGACGAAATGTCATGGGTCGATCCATTAAAAAAAACCAGCGAGCTAAATATACAAAAATACCGTGCTATACTTAAACGAAAAAAATATATAGCAAATCAGTCAAATGGTCCGTCATTGAATCATTACCATTGGTGATAAAATAATTCATTCATTGTATTATATATTGGCTTATATGATTTGATTATTCGACCGATCATTGTTTTGTTACTTATCCATCCATTGGAAAAACCTATCATTCATTCCTTCTGACATTCATTTGTTCAAGCATGCATTTGATCCGTTCGTTTCTTCGATCATCTCCCGATCATTCATTCGATCGCTTATTCATTCGATCATCAAGTTCATTCGATCGCTTATTCATTTGAAAATTAATTTATTCGATCAATCATTCGAACATTAATTGATTCCGGCGATCATTCATTCGATCATTTATTCATTTGAACATTAATTTATTCGATCACTTATTAAATCATTTGAACATTAAATTATTCGATCACTTATTCGAACATTAATTGATTCGATCATCGAATCATCACTTATTCGTTATTTCCATAAATAGCTCTTATTTATAATTTATTCGAACATATAATGTTAATCATGTATTCCCTCATTTATCAAGAAACCACGATTCAGTCGATATAAATAAGATTTACAGAGTCTATCATGTCATGTTATTAAAATCAACAGATAGATACATAACTTTACAATAAGAACTAGTACATGTCAAACGGCATACATATCGCTGCGGTACTGGTAGCCCAGAACGAAATAGACCTTATGTGACACTCAATGACGTCACGATGTCACGCAGCGTACTGTATTGCGTACAGAACGAACTAGAAACAGTGACCTTACGTGACACTCAATGACGTCACGATGTCACGCAGCGTACTGTATCGCGTACAGAACCAACTAGAAACTGTCACCTTACGTGATATTCAATGACGTCACGATGTCAGCAGCGTACTGTAACGTGTGCAGAAAGGTTAAATGTGAATGTACAAACGTGTCTTATACCAGACAATAGGAACGAGCTAAATCATGACCAATGACATATGTACGTTTACAAAAAGACTACAAGCTTCTTGAGTACGATCACGTGACTGTGATCAATCTAATCCACTACACTCACGTGACGATAAAATCCTTATAAGGAAATGAATAAAACGTCGAAATAATTGATAGTTTTTAGTCCTAAAATTGAGAAAAATCATAATTATCACGAGTAAAAACGGGTTCCACAACGTAATTGACTACAAACAAGTGAGCTGCTATTGAATAATTAAACGAAATACGGACAGAGAGAGACGGGAGGGTGGAAGTAATGAATTCAGGAAGATTTCAGAGGTGAAGGGAGGAAAGAAGGGAAAAAGAATGGAACTGAAAGAGTGGGAAGGAAACGATAAGATGATTGAGAAACAATGTTGGCTAGTAATGTAGAAGAAAATGTAAGAAAAAGAGAAACGAGGGAGTACAAATAAACAAGGAATAGAGACAAGAAAACGAGGCGGGAACAGAAGGAGAAAGGAAACCTGGAAGAAAGAAAGACACACGACAGAAATTCCCAGCATCAATGTCAACAAAATACCAGAAGTACTATAATGAGATGATGATTAGACGACACAGATCCGAGTTAGCAGTGTACTGCTGTAACCGGCGAACGGAAACTAAAATGAGCTAAAATACCCCGTGGAGACCCCCTCGTAGGCGTAGCAGTGCATCGCTGGGAATTCCTAGAACAACTAACGGTAAATCAGATATGATGGGATAAATACACTATAAAAACTTCCTTCCGAAGTGTTTAAAATAATCTCATCGTTACAATGCACTTGCTGTATAAATACTCTAAGCGGTCTATGTCGGCCCAGATCTAGAGCAATCGCCCGCTTTTCATTGTTTGATAAAGTACCTCAGTTTGGATCTCACATTGAATTCAGTGAGCATTGGATTAGATACGGTAAGGAAAAAGAACACATTTTTATTGCATTTATCTTGAAATACTACCTACTGCACCGTTTGTCGATCAACATTTGAAAGTGAATTAAAGTAACGGTAAAATTTTGAACAAACATTTAAATTATCATTTTATTATCAAAAAATCATCAATTTATCAACAACAAAAGTCTAAACTTAGAATCGTTTTTTTTAGCATAAATTCCAATGCTGAAGCATTACTAACACATATTTCATTATTCATCTCAAAATTATTATTTATCTGCAATACATGTATTGCAATTTATCAACAACAAAAGTCTAAACTTAGAATCGTTTTTTAGCATAAATTCCAATGCTGAAGCACTACTAACACATTATTCATCTCAAAATTATTATTTATCTGCAATACATGTATTGCAATTTATCAATAACAAAGGTCTAAACTCAGAATCGTTTTTAAAGTAAAATTTCAATAAAGAAACATTACTAACATATTTCAAAAATCATTATTACAAAATTATCTCAAAACTAGATTCAAACAGACAGTACATAGATGCAATGCATACAGGACGCCCTCTAGGGACGTATTTCGCTGTTTTCACAATAGATTGGTAAGCAGCTAGTGTAGGAGGAACCTCTTAGCAAAAACGACTTGCATTTGTATGCAAACGACCACTCGAACCCATTCAAAAAGGGAATAATAATTAATCACCGTATTACATCGGCTTGATACATATTTACGAAACGAAAAAAATAACAGACTTAAAGCTTTACATGTATTTTTTTAAATGAATACATTTCTAACAATAGAGGCCATATATTCTAATAACGATTATTGAACCAATTATCGTTTTTTTTAGCTTTAAGAATATCAATTTAATTTTGAAGAAAATTTTTTTTGAAGAAACAATTCTATCGTTATCACACGGCAGAGAAAGGGAATTTTGTGTTAAAAAAAAAAATCCGTCATTCGCACTCGAAATACTCTTTTTACTGTTTTTGTTTTTTTACTGAGAGACAAATAACAGCATTTTTTAAAGACGTTATAATTGGTATATTAAGACTGTTCATGTTTGCACAGTGATGAGTCATTGTTCGCTGACATATCAGATTATTTTTTCGCTTTCAGGGCATCCATCAAATACCAATAATAACAAAATGACTGGTGGAAATTTGTAATATACACCATCAATCATTTTGCAATGCTTCGAAGACATTATGAAAATATATTTGGTAAACTACTCAAAGATCCTCTGAGATAGCGGCATATGCTGCCGATTATGCAAAAAAAAAAACGTTACTTTTCCGTCAAAGAAACTGAAATTGAATTGTTTTGTGATTTGATTTCGTTATGGTTACCCTGTGGTAAACCGCAACACAGGAACCCCATCAGGAAGTCATGTTATACATAAAATTATAAATATTGTATTTAGATTAGAATACCTTCAAATGTAAGTAGTTTACTTTTTTTGCGAAACAGGTGTTTGAATGGGATTCCTGTGTTAAAGCCCACCACAGGAAGCCCAAGCAAAGACACTGCTGGTCCGTGAAAGCATTTTGATATTACTACCTTGTCCAATTTCAAGTATCGCTCAGCCTATTAATCAACCAACACTATCTAATATGCTCACTTAAAACTTACACCGATGGGGGCTGATGACGTCATTGTGACGTCACGATTGGCAAGAGGAACTTAGAGGCTAGATTAGTTTGATAGTCAATAGTTTTATTATTAATTTGATGTTTGATTAGCACTGCGAGTGAACATTTTCAAGACGCTGAGCCATTGACTTGGGTTTTAAAGGTAATTATTTCAAAATACCTTAATTCGTATCTTAGAATATCTGAACATTTCAGTGTCAGATGCAGAACAATTTCAAGAGTGTTTGAAAAACTCGAAAGTCATCAATCTTTTTCGCTCATATTTGATTCGTAATTATTTATTTTTTTTAACTCCAAAAGGGGTGACTAGCCCATTAAAGTCGATCAAAACACATCTTAACTGGTCGTTTATACAAATAGAATACTTGATTGAATTAGTTATATGTCAATGTCACGTATATGGAATATTTCCTAATGCGGTGACTACTGACATTTTCGTAAATGATATTTATATTATGATTTTATAGGATGATGCATTCATTCACATTTATTATTATACTCGTCATCAATCATCATCATCATCACTATCATCATTGTCATTATCACCGCCGCAACTTCATCATCACCATCATCACCGAATGATTATTATGATGATGATGATGGCGGTGGCATTGCTAATGATAATGACACATTGCTAATGATAATGATGATGATATATCATCATCATTATCATTAGCAATGCCACCGCCATCGTAATAATCATTAGTATTAACATCACCATCATTGTCTTCATCATTAATATGATCATCATCACCATCATCTTTATATTATCATCATTAGTATTATCATCATTATTCATACACAATTATTCATAGGCTATCATTAAATCATCATCATTAGTATTATATATATCATCATTATTAAATCATTAGCAGTAGTATTATCATCATTATCATCATCATTAGTATTACCATCACCATCATCATCATCATTAGTATTATCACCATCACCATCATTATCATCATTAGTATTATCACCATCACCATCATTATCATCATTAGTATTACCATCACCATCATCATCATCATTAGTATTATCACCATCACCATCATTATCATCATTAGTATTACCATCATCATCATCATCATTAGTATTACCATCACCATCATCATCATCATTAGTATTATCACCATCACCATCATTATCATCATTAGTATTACCATCACCATCATCATCATCATTAGTATTACCATCACCATCATCATCATCATTAGTATTATCACCATCACCATCATTATCATCATCATCATTAGTATTACCATCACCATCATCATCATCATTAGTATTATCACCATCACCATTACCATCATTATCATCATTAGTATTATCACCATCATTATCATCATCATCATTAGTATTATCACCATCACCATTACCATCATTATCATCATTAGTATTATCACCATCATTATCATCATCATCATTAGTATTACCATCACCATCATCATCATCATTAGTATTATCACCATCACCATCATTATCATCATCATCATTAGTATTACCATCACCATCATCATCATCATTAGTATTATCACCATCACCATCATTATCATCATCATCATTAGTATTATCACCATCATTATCATCATCATTAGTATTATCACCATCACCATCATTATTATCATCATCATTAGTATTATCACCATCACCATCATTATCATCATCATCATTCGTATTATCACCATCATTATCCATACTATTACTACATCATTATATCTTTACTGTCCATTATCACGACTCAAGGTCATCGCGTGGGTCATTGACCTCGACTACTGTACGTGCTTTGTAAAGTGGCATTACAACAACTGTATATACGTAATATCGCTCGAAATGTACTACAGACAAGACGTCACTTCCGCTATCATAGTCCTTACCCATTTCCGGTGACGGTGGTACGTGGGAATATAACATGCTGAGAACAAAAGACAAACTGTATCGATTTGACCCGGGGAACAGTCATTATATCCTGAATCTTGAACTGCTCTCAGTGTCAGCGAGATAACTCGATAGATATCAGCGACTAAACATCTTTGAGTATATCCTATATTTTGTATTCAGGTGCCATAAAGCGCCGAATTCATGACGTCACATTTTATTTTTCTATCTTTTCGTATTCAGACTACTGTATTTGTATTTTACAAATCTTACACGATCCTTTGCTATATACTAAATAACAGACCCTACGTTTGCGGTATTATCGTACACTGTTCTTTGCTATATATACTAAATAACAGACCCTACGTTTGCGGTATTATCGTACACTGTCCTTTGCTATATATACTAAATAACAGACCCTACGTTTGCGGTATTATCGTACACTGTCCTTTGGTATATACTAAATACCAAATCCTACGCTTGCAGAGGTGTGTGGGATAATAAGACTTGTTCAAATATACCACCTTGATTTGTGTGTCAATAAACCCGCTTACGTACAGGCTGTTTTAAAAATAGTACATTAACACGTTTAGAAGATATCGTATTAGGAAACAATATTCCAGCAAAAATATCAAATAAATTGAAAATATTAATTTCTGTAGATTAAGTTCTTGAATGGCGTTTTACTGTAAACTACACAATCAAATGCATTTGTTTCCTACATAATTTACTTTATTTCTATATTTTTGCAATTTACCAGTTTATAGCTTAGTAAATTTTTGAATCGTCATTTAATATTTTCAATATTTAAGTTTTAGCATATAGCAATTTTAGAGTTATCTAGTTGTATTTTTAATACCGACTTCAACAATTTTTTTCCCTGTAAATTTTATACAAATCACTGAACGAATCTATCAAAAAATAGTTATCTTAAAAATATATAGAAAAAAATATAATATCATTAATTTCATAATATCGCAAATTCATCCAAATATTTTGATAATTTCTCAAACGCGTGTTATTATTCGTTTTCATAATATCAATATTTAATATTCACTATGATGAAACGTTCGGTGTCCGATAGCGTCACGCTTGTAAATAATCATGACGTCAGTGTGTCACATAGCCACGTTGAAGTCACGTTGTCACGGTGTACCTATCATTCCATCGTTCAAATTGATCATAACAGATCTTCATTGAAACATTAACAAGCGAAGCATCTTTAAACGAAGAACAGTTTTATTCGGGTCTTATAAAGGTATTTATAATATTTCAAATATAGCTTATTCGATGGATGTTTTATTATATTGGTGCTGTTTGGTTGTATTAGCTTGTTTTGGATGTTGAGTGTTTTGAAAAGTCGATTGATAAAACGATCCAAAATCGATACAATGGGTATAAAACAATGTTGATTATAATTATTTAGAGATGCTAAGTATAAAGATTACAAAACTAGAACAATTTACACAAATTAGAGGTAGAAAGATGGCAATCAGCTAGAAAATAATAACGAAGGTTTCAAATCTTTTATTAAAGTTGCTTTTTTCGTTTCACAAACTTCTAAAAATTATCTTCAAAAATTGAGATTTTTACATCTTTAATTTTTGATTTGCTAATTCTTAGTAACGAAGAACTTATAGAATATTTAGCAATGTAGAATAAGAACTTTGGCGGCTAAATTTTGACATTTATTTAGAAAAATATATTTTAATGAATTGCACGAGTATGGCAGTTGTTTGATTTATTACATAAAGTACATGTCAAAAAGTGCTTCCATATTTGATTATATTTACTATGAATCATAAGACTAGACAGCCATAAATGATTATCGTTGAATATGTGTTCCTTGTTCTAAAGACATTCGGGAAACGAGTTGTTAATAAGCCTTTTTATGAAGATTTTATGAGCAATAGTGATTGCTATTTATAGCAGTTGGAGAATAAGGTTGGGAAAAAAAACATCGTATCAGCATTATATGATCAGCACTACATTATCATAATAATAATCATCACCCACATCATCATTATCATCACCACGAGATCATCATTATCACTATCATCATCATCATCACCAACATCATCATCACCAACCTCACAAGCATCATCATAATCATCATCACCAACATCATCATCACCACGAGTATCATCATTATCACTATCATCATCACCAACAACTCATCATCATCACAAGCATCATCATCATCATCATCATCATCACCACCAGTATCATCATTATTAACAACATCACCAGCATCATCATCACCACGAGTATCATCATTATCACTATCATCATCATCATCACCAACATCATCATCACCAACCTCACAAGCATCATCATAATCATCATCACCAGCATCATCATCACCACGAGTATCATCATTATCACTATCATCATCACCAACAACTCATCATCATCACAAGCATCATCATCATCATCATCATCACCACCAGCATCATCATTATTAACAACATCACCAGCATCATCACCATTATCACCACCATTATCATCATTATCACCCTCTACCATCAACTCATATTACTATCGTTATCAACTTCATAATCATCACCTTCAGTCATCTCAGCTTGTAATCTCCAAAAACCCAAGATCCGTTACAGCTATAGTAATTT
Source organism: Metridium senile (assembly GCA_949775045.1). NCBI lineage: Eukaryota > Metazoa > Cnidaria > Anthozoa > Actiniaria > Metridiidae > Metridium > Metridium senile. The sequence continues at coordinate 242,694 of OX459103.1, read as the reverse complement.
GTTTCCAATAAAAAGCAGCCAAAAAGTAAATGCGGCAACCCAAAGGCGCGTGAGTCTCTAAATGCATTTCCCAAACCAGCCAATCATAGAAGGGTGGCAGAAACCGCTAGTTCCGTTAGCTAAATACCTGGCCTTCGGCCCAAGGGCTTTCTTCCTGTTTATCTCTAAAGATGCCGAAATGATAACAATAAATACGGCCGCAATTTAGTAATTGTTCAGTTGTAGAGCAAGTAAAAACTGTAGATTATTACTTGGATGATTACATCCTTCACCGCAGATAGACGGTGCTTAGAATTACGCTCGACCTTCCCGCGGTGTATGCTTTAATATAGTAACTAATAGCTTGTAATCAAATAATTAATGTTATTCGGAATATAAGCACGTATAATCTTTTATATCTGGGAGCATTGTTTTTTTTATTTACTCTGGTTAACTTAACTTGTTTTTATTGACTGTTTCAGTACTTGATAAAATGCAATTAAATAATAACTACAGATCGGCATTTATTGTTCTTTATATACTCGCTTTAAGCCCAAACTAAACATAATAAAAAATAATCTGCATGCAGGTGCTTAATATAATGCTGGAAAATTCCGATTAGTCGAGCTGTTAGAAGATAACGACAGCTTGACAAACACGGTAGACATTAACTGGGAAAAAGTTACAAAAAACATTAGTTTGTTCTAAAGAAAGCGATAGTAATTGACTAGAAAAAGTTTCAAGGGAAATGGTATGTTCCAGATATCGAGGGTTTGACATAAACGTTAGTAATTGACTGGAAGAAAGTTCCAAAGGAAATGGGTTTTTGTTCGAGATAGCGATGGCTCGAAATAAACGATAGTAATTGACTGGAAAAAGGGAAATGACTTTGTACTCGAGATACCATGGTTTTCGAAATACCCAAATTCAGAATATCGAGGTTGTATTGTGTTCAAGCATAACACAATGTAATAAAAGGCAATTAAAGTTAATTATCTACCAATAAACTAACCCATAAGCCTGCTTTTATTTAAGTATTGTTAGTTTATTTACTAACTGTAAGACTTAGACAAACATGTTCAAAGACTCTATTATGCAATTTAATGTAGTGTAATCTAAACAATAATTTAATCGAGCTCCCACTATCATTCATTGTTAGTTTGTTTACTCATTGTAAAGCCTGCCCAATCCTTCACACAATAGCCGTGCTAAAACACCGCTTATGATTGTAATCAGCTTTATAATGACGACTTCTAGTGGGATGCGTTGGTGTTTCTTAAAAAAGACCAAGTCTAAAAAAGGTAACTCTTTAACTATGAATCGATATTAACTACGCAGTGACTGCGTTCTAAAACTGAAAAACAGTTGGCGTACCAAAGAAGTGTTACACCGCAAAAAAAGACTACTACGTATATTATTACTATTGAAGTTTTGAACGGCTACGCGACGGTGTTTCTAAAAACGAAACAGCGAAAGAAGTGACTTTTACACAACACAAAATGAATATATATTTTATACGATTACTTGTAAATGCATCGATAATTTTATCGGGAAAAAATACAATACAAAAAACGAAAACCATAAAATAAGAGAGCATTTAGTGTCATTTTGGACGACTAATCAGTGACCACGTCGGCATTTTCTAACAAACTCAGTAAAAAAAGGTAGAGTGACAAAAGAGATTTTACCACAAAACTTAGAGGGTAATCAATGCCGGTGTACATGCAAGTAAGAAGCCCAAAAGGTCGTTACATCACGTTAAAAAAGAGTCTTACAGATTGACGTAAATCCTTGACGTTGATCCTTCCAGTCAGTACGCATCACTCTTCAATCTCACGGTGAATTTGACCCTGGTAGAAGATTACAAGCATAACAATAGACTCTAGTAGTACTTGCGGATCTTCTTTAATATTAGTGGAAAAAATTGGACATCCGGCGCCGCAGCGGAAAAGTCCGTAGGCCCTGGATGCGTAGCGGCACTGCATGACCGCGGTAGAATCAAGCGGGTAAGACAGGCAGAGTTAATAGGTCACTGACGCAGCTATTGTTTGCTGCTGACATGATCATTTTAGAAGAATATCGTTGGATTTTTTACCACAGTTAAGAGACAGTGGTTTAATGATTTTACAAACCCGTAAAGACATGCTGCATTCTACGGATATCCGTTTATTAAGGCTTCAACATTCGCTTCAACATCCGTTCGATTTTGTTGAATGGCAACGCCTTTAAACTTTTTCAACATTGTTGAAACGTGTTGAATTGATGTTGAAAGAGTTTAAAAGCGTTTAAACATTGCCATTCAACAAAATCGAACGGATGTTGAAACCGTTTTCCCGGGCCCTTACTTGCAGACAGGATACACTGTGGACTACGAATATGATGGTCACCGTACGATTACAATAATGACTACGATACGTAAAAGGTAAAGATTACGAATGCGATCTAGATAACGATTATAAACTGCTGTAGTGACCGTACAGTACGACTACGATTAGTGACGATTACGATCACTATAACGGTTACGACTACGATACCTTTACGACTACCGTTGCGATTTCCATTACTATCTTGACCGGATTGCCGCAAGGTGGTTTACGATTAATAAGATTTATGGCCTGCGATCAGTTACGATCATGACAAAACTAGCGCGAATACGATTTATAATACCCTGCGAGCAGAGTCTCCTTTGCCTTCCCTCTCTCTTTCCTTTCTCTCTCGGGGGGAAGGCAAAGGAGACTCTGCTCGCAGGGTAGATTTATAACGCAGTTGCTCTTATCACAGAGTAAACGTTTGTTGTATTTTTCTGACAGCCCATAACAGTGAGTGACCACAGTGCACTTCAAATAGTAATAATATATGCATATTAAAAGATTATTTAGGCTTACACATAAGTAGCTATTCTATTTCTGCTTACTCGATAATCCTTCATTAACATTCCAGGCATACTTTAAATAGTTTTGCTTCGTGAGAATCACTCAAATGAACCTACAGAAATATCGTGATATTCTTAATTCTGTTAATTAACGAAACTAATCCTGGTAGTCATTATAACCTATTTTTGGACGAGTATGGACCGCTATGTCACGTATATATAGTATATAACAGTAAGCCAATGTTGTAAACATATATAACCTTAAATAGAAACTAGCGAGTAAACTAGTATAGGCTGCCTCGGTGTTTGATATAAACGATAGGTAATAGAATGAAATTTGTAACACCGTAAAAAATAGAAACTAGCGAGTAAACTAGTGTAGGCTGCGTCGGTGTTTGTAATAGACGATAGGTAATATAATGAAATTTGTAACACCGTAAAAAATAGAAACTAGCGAGTAAACTAGTATAGGCTGCCTCGGTGTTTGTAATAGACGATAGGTAATATAATGAAATTTGTAAACAATGTAAAAAATATTGACTCAACTTTACTGACGTTTCCAGCTTTAGCCCTTCGTCGGAGTAAAAAAAGAAAAAAACCTTATATGAGCGTGTGTTATTTTGTCGTGGTAAACATTTATCACGTGATAAAACCATGAGATATTTTAGGTATGTTGTTATAATAACATGATAAACATTTATGATATAGTGGTAGACATTTATCATGCCGTGATAAACATTTATCATGCCGTGATAAACATTTATCATGTGAATTAAAGCCTGGCCTGGTAGCAATTTTTCGCCTGTTATAATAACGTGATATGCATTTATCATGCCGTGCTAAACATTTATCGTGTGATATTAAAAGCCCGGCATGGTAGCAATTTATCGCCTGTTATATAAATAACGTGATATACATTTATCGTGTGATAAAACCCGCCGTGGAGCCAGTTAAATCGCCTGTTATATAAATAACATGTTAAACATTTATCATGTGATAAAGCCTGGCATGGTAGCAATTTATCGCATGTTATATAAATAACGTGATAAACATTTATCGTGTGATAAAACCCGCCGTGGTGCCAATTAATCGCCTGTTATATAAATAACGTGATAAACATTTTTGTGTGATAAAACCCGCCGTGGTGCCAATTAATCGCCTGTTATATAAATAACGTGATAAACATTTATCGTGTGATAAAACCCGCCGTGGTGCCAGTTAAATCGCCTGTTATATAAATAACGTGATAAACATTGATCATGTGATAATTATGTGATAGCCATTTATCAGGACGGGAAGTAGAAAACATTTGCAGTCTGATTGCCGGCACTTGTGAGTTATGACTACAAAGATGAATCCTGATCACGTCTTTTCGTGTTTGTCATCTCGAGATAAACAATATTGACCGTTACCTTGATAAATAACTCAACATAGGTCACGACTTTTGACGAAAATGTTATTTTTTCACGATTTTTTTCCGGGCCGGAATTTTAAAACACATGCAATGTAGTGTGTATTATTGTTCTTCTTAATGGGCACTGACAACTCAAACACTAGCGCGCTGTCAAACCTAAAGATAGCATTCTTCTCTGATCAGTAGATCAATATCAACGCTATTTACAAACACAGCTTACACAAACTTAGAAAACAACTTTTTCGAAGTGAAATCTTTTAAAAGAGAAATCGAATAACTAGTAAGGTGTAATAAGGGAAAGTTTGGTGTGTTTAGATGCTTGTTATTTGTGCAATCAGTGCATTGCGTGAATCCATCTGGAGTGGAGCTGTTTTTGGAGTTTAAGTGGAACGACGTAAAAGCATTGTCAATATAGCTTTATTATTGGTAAATAGAACTGACAAAAATATTTAATTATGCGGTGATTCGGTAAAAGGTCAAAATGCGTCATATATTTACAGAGAATTTTCATATTGTTTTTGTTTATTATTATTATGTTTTGGTTATTTACAAATTCCTTACCATAATGGAATTATGTTTTATTTTATTTAATTTTTTTACGCTTTTAAGGCTTTACAAAAGATACTTATTTTCATTTTCGATTATTTACAAATGCATTTACTTAAATGCATTTACTTAAATGTATTTATTTAGATATTTATTTACATTTCTTAAAATCTTATTATTTCCGCCGATATTACGTCGATATATTTACATTACAGGAATTTCTACTTACTGACGATTCATACGTTGGTCCTTCGTCCAATATCAATATGTTCAAAAAGACTTATGTTAATTTAGATTAACTACATTATTTGTATGTACTGTAAATATACTAAGAGCATGTGGTCATATAGACAAGACCTCGTAATACCGACCACTGTAAAGTCAGCTACACAAATCTAAATGCTTGAAACCTCTATTGAAGGATCACCTCTCTATCCCGACCATGAGATGATACAATGAATCAAACTGACAAGTGTCTATCCCCATTACCAGTGTTCGCTTATGTAAGAGCAATGCATCTTTCGAATTTTTACAAACTAAGCAAGAAATAAGAATGCTTAAAAAAATGATAATGTTTACAACATAAGAAGGTTTACAAAATATTCAGATAGAACGGTCACCCGCAATGACGAGATATGTTGTTCGAACAACATGTTACCTTAGTAACAAATAACCAAATATTGACGAAAATAAAATAACGATTAAAAATTCGATTAGATGTAACGAACAAATATTCGATAATACCTTTATACGATTAAAGATTCGAAATGAATATTATACGATTAAAGGTTCGAGAAATATTATACACGATCGAATAGGATTCGAAAAAATGTTACGATTGATTATTCGAAAAAATTACGATTTCAAAAAGATTCGAAAAGAACTCACGATCAAATGCTCGAAAATATCTCACGATTGAAGCTTCGAAAAGACGTGATGTTCCATTATGGCACATGTATAATAATCACAAGTAACTAATCCATTTTAATACCCCTAATGCTAGTTATAACATCACGACAGTCCAAAAAAAAAACATATTTTGTAATATTTACATTGTTTAGATTAGCTATTATCCACATCCTCCAGGAGATTTATAAGATTTATTTCGATTTCTTTTGATTTCTTTCGTTTTGGCGATATCTGACAGCCTATTATGATATTTGTGACCGTTATATGGGATTCCGTGCTGGTCCAAGGGCCGCTAAAACGGTCCTTGACTACAACACACGAAAACAACCAGTACGTGACAGCAAAACGTGACAGTTCAATCAGAAAACATGACGCGCGACCGTTGGATCACCACGCATCAATGAGAACAAACTTTAACGAAGATTTAATAGATAACCAAATAGGGAAAAACACTACAATTCATATCGAGTTGTGCTCTTCAAGACGGCCTTTCATGACATAATCGCCATGTAAATAAAGACAATTCTGCCTTGAACTGTTGAAGTGGGCTCACTTCCGTCGATGACATTTTCTGTCACGCTGTCTACTGCGTGACTAGCGATTGTTTATCGGGAGGTTTCCGGAATGTCCTAGACACGAATTCCGACATATGCCGAGCATTTCCGAACACTCCCCGAAGCCTTACGTTGTTTCAGTCCTACAGATTGCAGATTTATAAAAAAAGGTTACACGAGAGTTGGCTATGAAGAACGTTGAAAAGTATTTTAATTGTCGTTCCTAATGAATGACTGTAGCGTGGTGCAACGTGCCTACTAAAATCATGTCCGTTAATCTATCATTACAAAGACGAGGGTTTTCGTGGATTTGTTGCTAAAAAAGGAACACATGATCTATACAAAGTACACGCTATAAAAATCTGCCAGCGTGAAACTACCATTACGATTAAAAATAACCAAAATCGAGTTTAGAAACATTATCACATAGTGTTCAAGTGAATTCCTAGGCTAGCACATGTTTGGAATGAGTAATCGGGTTTCATCTTTACCAACCAGCAAAAGCTGTTTCACCTGTGAACTAAAGTTAGCTAACTAGATTATTGAAGCGTTGAAAACGACGCGGTCTCCAATGAAAACAAAAAACAAATGTTCGACTATATTTAGTAATCCAATCTAACTATCTGCAGCCAAAAACGTTAGGATGAATCCAATCTAGTAGGTTTTAAAGCATTAATAATTACCCCCGATAGTTTAGGAGATATCAATTAAAAGCACTACTACAGATGATTATTAAGATTCAAGGTGGTTTGTAAGCCATTCACATGAGGGGGGTACCATGCTACTAGCATATGTTGATCAACAGTTCTCGAATGTTTGATCAACTCTTGGAAAATGTCTATTTTCAAGACGATATAACTATGAATTGTAATATTTGCTATGTAGTATTTAGAAGTAAGTGGAGTGGATTAGGTGCAAAAACACCATGAGGGTAGCCCATGCATGGTGCATATGTTGATCAACAGTTCTCGAACGAATGATCAAACGTTCCAAATTTCTATATTAAACTATGTAAGACTAAAAGAGCAAAGGCAAAGGCTTTAAGTAGAGTAAAATAGAGAAATGAAGGGAACATTAGTGTTGACCATGCATGTAGCATATGGTAACAGGCTGAACGCTTGGGTGAGCACTTCTGTGTCACCTGTTACTCTTAGATTCAATACATTTCGTTTCTTATTAAACCTTAATGCGATGACACTGGACAACTGATAATAACCCAAAGGAATTTGGCGCGCAAGTTCGCTGGCTCATGTAGCGTAAAAACCGTCAGTGTGCAGGCATTGTGATCATTCGTTCGATTAGGTCACCGTTACAACATGTGAAATAGTCGTCAAACACTCTTCGATACTATCTCGTGAGCGCGAAGACGGTTTAACAGCTTCACGGCGAACTGACTTTTCTTCCCTGACTTGGATAATCCGTAAATCGCTGAAGTGTTCACGAAACCGGAAGTGAACAATAGCGCGTGTGTCACACGTTGTTGAATACAGACGTGTTGAATACACGCTTGAGCAGACAAAGGCCACAGGGCATGCGCGCTGGCCGTATAGGGTCTCAACGCACGAGATATAAATACAAAGATCAAAAATTTTCAGATGACAACAAAGCCTGACAAAGCCCATTCAAAGAAACAAACAAGAACAGGAGAACTAGCGAGAAGTAAACTCTATGACTAGCGGAGTTTACTACCATTTCAATTGTAAGTTAGTGAAGGAGTCGAGAAAGACGATTCGTCTCGATCTAAGTGTTTTTATTGTGAATCTACGGCGTGTGACAGTTGTTGGTAATGTGCATTTTCGATCGTTCGATCAACAACACTTTGATCAGCTGTATAGAAGGAGAGAGATTGATTGTAACATCGAATAATGTTGCCATTTTCTTTGTTCTAGAATACATCACCAAGAACTAGAGTAAAGCAAGAAAGGTCTAAGGATCGTGCAGTATTTTGATTCAAGTTGGATTCTTCAAGTTTTAGACCTCCTCCACCACACATCTTTCACCCCTTTACTACCATGGGATCACGAATATCGTCAGTAAAGAGACACGACCATAACGATAACAGGGCAGGGGTGTCCCTCAAATCGCTGAATTTCCTCAAAGACGACGAGGATAGAGCGCGCGACTTGGCGCGGCCAGAGAAGTTGGATACTGTACTCGACAGACCGCCAGCTTCTAAAGAACGACAGAAAGAATACTCGTGGAATCCTACGGATAGATCAGTAAACGTGTTCGTCAAAGACGACGATCCTTTTACGTTTCACCGTCATCCCGTCGCACAGAGTACAGACTGTATACGAGGAAGAAAGGGTTTTAGCCGAGGATTCCATGTATGGGAGATCCACTGGTCGACACGGCAGCGTGGTACTCACGCCGTGGTTGGAGTAGCTACCGCTAAGGCTCCTTTACATTGTACTGGTTACCATTCGTTGATAGGAAAGAACGAAGATGGATGGGGCTGGGATATAGTAAGAAACAAACTTTATCATGATGAAAAGAATCATCCCACGGTAAAATATCCTTCTCATCATGACATCGAACATAACTTTGTAGTCCCTGATAGATTTCGTGTTATCCTTGATATGGATGAAGGAACATTGGCTTTTGAAACAGTAGATGGTCGATATCTTGGTGTAGCCTTCAGAGGAATGAAAGGACAAACTGTATATCCAGTAGTATCTGCTGTATGGGGGCACTGTGAAATCGCTATGCACTATATAGGAGGACTAGATCGTAAGTATTTATTGATTTCTTCATCTAGTATACTAGGGGTCCCTTTGTTTACGACTTGCTTACACGGCCAGCAGATTATCTTTATTATAGAATATTTAATCTTAATAATAATAATATACATGAAAACTATCAGGATATTTGGATGGGAAAATCCTGGTTATTAACTCTAAAGTAGTTGTTAGAAGAGAAATGCGGATCGTGAAGTTCCCTTTGTTTACGATCTCAGCCCATTCATCTAAAAGATCACATTTATACTAATTCATCTAAAATCAGGATTTCTAGACTATTAAAAATATCGTAAATAAGATAGATACTATTTTATATTCGGCCGTTGTATTCGTTTATTAGTTATATAAAAGTTGAGTCGTCAGTAAGTGACCTCATAACAATACACGTTAGTTTCGGTTTTAGTTGTCCTCCCACGACTTCCCCCTTATTCGAGACACGTAATATTTCATCAACCAGGCTTTGATTACAACAACGGAAAGAAAACACACTAGGGATAGTACAACGCCTTGGCGGCTCAAACTGAGATTTCCTGAATCAACTTCATGGTTCACTGAAAGGTTTTATTTCGAGTATTTTGAAACAACGGTGATAAAAAATGACGAGAAAAATGTCCACACACGGGTAGCGTGGGGATTAGGTCACTATATTGCAATCAATCAGATATTTTGTTTTCGAAACATTTCGAATCATCGATCAACATCAGAAACATGTCAATTACTGAAGATTTTTAGTGACATTTTTTTCGTGAAATTCAAGTTCGTTTTCATGGTGATTTTTTTTTTTCGTCTTTTGTTTTTCGATTCTCCACGAAGCAGGCTTTTGTTGTATAGTCCAGTGAATGGTATTAATAATTCATAAAGGACATTAAATTAATTTTCAACCAGAGAGAACACTGTCCACAACAATAACCACAAGTTCTCAGGATATATTTCAGCAGTAAACTAGGTTATTTACATGATTCTCACGGGTGTATTTCGCTAGTCTGTGGTAAGATAGTGTCCATAAATGTCTTAGAATCCAAGACAAAAGAACAATAGCTTAGTATTTGGTACCTTTTGTGGTGGGCCAGTGGCTTGTGCCAAACCACCTGTTGAATGCAAGGTGCAATACACCAACCGTAGAACCCTTGTACAATCCTGTAATCCTTTATCTAACCTAACTTAGCATTCCCTTTTCTAAATCCTAGTCCTTTTTCAAGAAAACTTTATATTATTTGCACAACAGTTTTCCTTTAAAAAGTTTCTTTGTTTCTTTGTCTTAAGATATGTCTTACAAATACTTGTACAATTCAAAAACTATTTAAATTATCTGTGTTTTGTATTCTACATTCATCTTTTTCACTTCTTTTTCAAGTGAAAATGTTCTCTATAAGCTGTTTGTGTTAATCTTAAAATGTCTCTTGTTCATGTAAAACTCCCAGCCTTACCACTAACTCTTAGAGACCTTTGTATGTAATCCCAAACAGTTTTTAAATCTTTCTTTTCATTGATTATCTTTTCACAAGTTTTTCTTGTCAAACTTTTGATAAAACATTTCTAATATTCTTGGTGAAATATTTTTGAATTGCCACAATCTTTGTTTCATGATGGATTTTTTAAATTTCAGCACCACATGAAAATGAAAATCACTTTGACATTTAAAAAAAACCCTCTTTATTGTTTGTCTTTCAACATCCACAGAACCCTTGAAAAAGTCTTTGTTATACTTTTTGTTAGAAATAGTAAATATATACTAGTCATAATGATGAATAAAACTCTAATAGTTTCAACAAGAAGTACAATAATCATTATCAATTCTTCTTTGCATTTTATTCCTTTTTACATGGTTGTAAAGAAACTAAAAGTGAAAGAAAAATGCGAGGGGAAAAAACCTTTACAAAATTCAGTGCTGTTTTTTTATAGCTTTGTTTACTTAATGACTCAAATGTTTTCTTAAGGGCAGGTAATAAAATAGACATCCAATAGTCTGATCTTTTTCAAAAGAATGTTTGGAAAATGAAAATAGGATTTGAAAGTGAAAGAGAAAATGTAACTAACTTTGTAGTTAGTGAAAGAATTCAAAACTTTACTGATAAACAACTCTGATATTTCATAGTTTTAAATTAAGAAACCAATAACTTTGTAAATTAGAAAAACGAATGATGTCAAATAACATCAAATGAATTCTTACATTTATTTCAGATGAATAAGAAATATGTTTCCAAATTACTTAAACCAAATAACTATTAAAAGAAAACAATGTAAATTCATTGGTTTTGGTCAACAGGTTTATGAATTCATTTGTTAATCTTTTCATATTCCTTGTAAAACATGGCCTGTATAGTGACGATATTCTTATCTTCTAGAAGTAATTATAGCAAGCCAGTAATCTAAGTTTAAACCTTTACAATATCTATCAACTACTGTGTGATTAATGACCTGGCAGAATAATTAAAATCATAGCCATATAAGTAGTGACATCTCTTATAGAACAAAAGAGTAGAGACCACATTTAATAAATCACAGAAAAAAACATGAATAAATAAAGACCCAATCCATAATAACTGGTAATAAATAGTCAAAGAACTCTAGTTAGTTAGTTACAAACATGCAAAACTTAAACTAAATTGTTCGCATAATTTTCAAACCTAAACTAAACTAATTCAAAACCAAACGAAAAATGTTTTGACTATTTCTTGGATGGCAGTAACCACGCTATTAATAATTTTTGAGTGATAATTTTAAGCAAAGTACATGACCTACTTTAAGACAAAGCCATCAATGAATGATGATCAATTTTTAATGCTTGAATGCAAGACTTAATGAATTGTTGCTTGCTTACTTGATTTGCCACAATCCAGTGTATTACTTAACTATCAATCAATTGACAATTCCTGACATGAATTCATGCAAAACAAATCAAAAGACTATGAAAGTTTACAAAAAATGTCCTCTTCTGAATAGTTGTGCATCTAAATGAAATATGGATAACTATCTTATTGTGAGAATTGCATTCAAAAGAATTGTGGGATTACAAAACGCATAGTAAAGTGCATAGCAACTCTTTGTGTGATTCTAACTTGAAAAGAATGCACAGAACACAACACAATAACCCAACTAGAATTGAAACATCAAAGTTTATTTGCTCTCGTTTGTCATTCAGTTTTCTGAAAAATTTTCTAGCTTCTAACAACTATTAGTCAACTAGAATTGAAAGATTGTTTGTTATAATTTATGCTCAATACAGATAATAGATCCCTTAGTGTTCTGGTTTTCCTATTTGTTGTTAATCCTTTCATTTAAAAAGTTCTGTAGCTAAGGGAATTCATTGTATTTAGAACACTAGTTTACTATATGTGAGAATATCGCCATCCCAACTTCCTTCTCACAAAAAAAACTTTCTTTCTTTTCTAAATTGTTCAATTCTTTGTTGATGAGAATGTCCCATGTTTCTACGACACAGGGCTGTCATATTTCTGTGAATCTCCACATCCTATCTTTCTTATTAAACCCCTTCTTCCTTTATAAATCTTTTGTGATGTTATCATCACGTTTCACAATAGCTTATCATCTTAAACCATCTGTTGGTTTATTCAAAAGAAAGTTTTTCTGATGCAGGTGAAAAGTTTCTTTCAAATGCTGAATCTTGTATTAAAGGTTGTCTGGCCAAAAGCCAATTAATTTGCGAACAATGGGGTACATTTTTGGGGTGTGGTTTTACTTCCTGATACATAGGGGAACAATGGAATGCCCCTTTTCAAGCATAAACATAGATCTGTTGATAATATTTAGTAATCTGTAAAATCTTTTCAAGTATCAATCAAAGAATAAGTTTTTTGTCTAATGAATTTTTTTTTTTTTCTAAACAGAAGAAACTAATTTCCTGGCATCTAATGTATAACAACTTTCTGTTTGTCATATTTGTATATATGTAATTTCTGATTCTATCATAAAAGTATTGAAAAGTATTTTGATTTTTGAAGTTATTTTATAAGTCCTTTTTATCAATATTAAATTAGAAATTGAAGCAAACTTTACTGCTTTAATTGTAACATGATTTCAACATGTTTTATCCAGATGTTGGTGGGCTCATTGTGTGGATTCCTCTCAAAACAATGTCACGTTTCCTGGCAACACTTGAAAAAGATATTGATACATTCTAGAACAATCCATTGCTAAATTGTGCTGAAATCTATATTGATCAAGTGTTCTTTCACTAGAGAAATTAGCATAATCTTCATTAAGTAATTTGTTTGACATATGAAATATAAAGATATGTTTAGTAGATCTATAATTGCAACATTTATTTCTTGATCATGCTGAAATCAATATTGATCAAGTGTTCTTTTTAGCTGTTATGGTTAAGAAGTTGGTGTTCTTTTAGTAAATCATTATAGTGATTCAGTGCAGTGATATTCCTCAAGCCCTGGAGAGAAATACGATATGTCTAGAAATGTCTATAATTGCATAACCAATTACGTACTAAATGAAATCAATACTGATCAAGTGTTCCTTTTTGCTGTTTATGTTTCATAAATTAAAATTCCTTTCTCAGTAAATCAATGATGAAAACAATTTGACATAAAATCCTGTATTTTATTTCATGTGATAGCAAAGATTAATGAATCATTTAAGTTTCTGTAGTATTTTTTCAATTTCATAGCTTACTTTTAATAATAATTATTATTATAATATTATTCTTATTTCACAATAAATCAGATTTTATTTTTTATTATCAATGATTATTGGCATATATTCCCTATCTTCTATTATATTAAATCAATAATTTTTAGCATAATATCTAAATCTTATGTTATCTAAATCTTATGTGACTTTTATTATCATTTATAAATATTAGCAATTATTGTGTCTTTAATTGGTATACATTATTGTTAGCCAACACCGATATCTAATGTTTCTATTCTTTCTTTCCAGCTGAACCCCAACCGTTACAAGACCTGTGCCGTCGTGCAATACGTAAATCAATAGGCAAAGACCAACTTACTAAATCGAATATAAACACTTTACCAATTCCAGTCTGTATGAAACAGTATCTTCTCTACAAGCAAGGGTCATGGTGAATAACAACTGATTCAAGTTGGGATTAATCAATGGAATAGCTTGGCATCGGTTCATGGAATTACTTCAGAGAAGAAATGAATACCTGTACAGAAAGACAGCTCGCATATAAAGTACAATCTGCATCTTATACTTATGAAAAGAACGTGTTACGTTTGTGTTCAACCGTTTGTTCTATCACCATGCTGTTACGGAGAAATCAAAAGGAGATATCTATAGACTGCTTAAAGAACACTACTGTCTCGTATTTCTGACTACGAGTTGTCATTTCCACTTGCTATGGTCAAAAAGTACAAGGAGAAGTTTACAAACTAAGCTGCTTCTGCAGCCAGCATTAACTACTCTAATGACTGTGACAATTCATCAGGTTCATGACCAAGAAGTTTCTACATAATGAAAGATTGTGGACAACAAGAAACTACAATCAACATAACCGCTGCATATTGTACACTTACAATAACAACTTAATGCCATTTGGAGTTTATTGTTATATCTTGTCAACAATGCCTTTTCATGGTGATAGTTCAAAACAGACTCATTCCCTGTGAGAAGACCAACAAAAGAACTACAGCGCTTTTACTTTGTTACCAGTGGCAAAGGAAGAAGATTCAACTGAGAAACGTTTGACATGTTAAAAGCAAAGTTCACATTGGCGAAGAACACTTCATAGCATTACAGTTGGAACATAAGTTATCCACAATTCAACAATTTATACTTGGAGAGAACTCTACTTTTTTAGGATCAATCAGGAATATGTTTTCTAGGAGCCAACAAAGAGAGATCTAAAGAATCGAAAAAAATTGCCTTTTTGTAAGATATTTTGCTACCGTTTAGAATCATCTACGTTACCAGTATCATGTGTAATGTAGGTATATATATCCATACATCGTTCAAGTTTTATTGAGTATATATACATATCTATTATATATATATTATTATAAATTTTAGCTTATTTGAAAATTTTAATGCTTAGGAAAATGAATTGAAGCAAAAAATCATTTCAGCAATTTACAAAACGTTCTCTTATATAATCAGTCAAAAACATTCATGATATCAAACACTGATCTTTCTGGAAGTTTAAAAAAATTGATTCATTGAATAGACTTGTTTATGGAGAGTAATAATGTTTTTAAATGGGTTTTAGCTTGTTAATATTCATTTTATTGCTTTTTAGGCATGACATCAATTATTGATTTCTTATTTTCTTTGAAAAGGAGCAAACCAACCAATTTTTCTTTTAGTTCTCAGACAAAAAGAACAATCTACAATAATTACAGTGCATTTTGACTGAGAGAAATTCAAATTCTGCAGATGAAATATGCATTTTGGGCTATTTATTATCACACTAACACTTCAAAAGATATTCAAATACTATCTATTATGTTATATAATAACCAGAGCAACCAAGTAGATTATAATATTATTGATAAGCTTATTATAAGCAACTGACAAGATCAAAATGTAAATTCTCATTCAAAATCCAAATAACTTTGATAAGAATTTATATTTCGATCAGCGACTAAACTGGATGGTTAGCTCTTGAGCAAAGATGCATAAAATAAGCTATAAATTAGATTTTAAAATGATGAATATTATTTCTTTAATCAAAGGAAGGTTTTATCACAAAAGATAGTTAAAAATGACCTAGCTAAATGGTTTATTTATTTAGATTCTAACTTATTCACATAATTACTGTATGTAATTATATTATTTATGGAAAACAACTAGTTTCATCGGTTACTGTTATAATAAAAACAATTTCAGTGAAAAGTACGTCTGTATTCTTATTGTATTTGTATAGGAAATTACACCGTTCAAGAAGAATTTATGAAAAATCATATGCGTAGCACGAGTGGTATTAGAACTGCCACTTTCATCAAATACAAGCAGTATTTTCTATTAATTCTTTTAGAACTAAGGTGGCATTTCCTATTAATAATTCATCTACATGTGAGTCTCAGATGAAAAAAAAGGCAAACAAAGCATGCCGAGAAGGACGTGTGCAATTATTTTATAGCACGTGTGCAATTACAGCGATCAAAACTATTACTTTTAATGATATAATATGAAGATTAACCTAGTTTGTGGGCTGTGTTACTGAAGAAATAAGTTGAGTAAAAATGTCTGATATTTGACTAGTAGCTAAACTATAGTGTGGACTGTGTAAACATATCTAAGAAAACCATTGGAGTTAAAATGTATGATAACTAGTGGATAATACTAGTGTGGACTGCGTCAGTGTTTGAAAGGAAACAATAGGAGTTAAAATGTACAATAGCTAGCAGACTAGTGTGGGATGCATCTACATTCCTAAGGAAACCATTATTTGAGTAAAAATGTTCAATAACTAGCAGTTAAACTATACTAGTGTGTACTGCGTCGATATTTCTAAGTCAACAATTGGAGTAAAAATGTACAATACATAGCGGTTGAACTAGTGTGTACTGCATCAATGTTTCTAAGGAACCAGTCAGAGTAGAAATGTTTATTATCTGCTGTTGTTATATAACTTCCCTGCTAGCAGAGTCTTCCACAGTTGGATTCTGTGGAAGACTGCTAGCAGGGAATTATATAACATATATTTTTGTTGATGATGATGATGATACCTTTGTTGTTGATTGTATTTTGTAATTTAATTTATGCTAATTTATGACACATTTAGCTATTAAACTCAAAATTATCTAATGATAGGTTTTAAAATAATTGCCATTGCAAACTAAACATAGAACGGTTCCAAACTACATGTTTTTTATGTAAATAATTAAACTTCCCTGAATTTTAATTTCGCAAGAGTACCGGAGTCACAAGGACATGTGCTACAAGTACAAGTACAAAATTAAAACTAAAATTAGCTGTGATTTCACCTGTACCTGCTCGTTGTGGCCATTGTCCTTGTCTGTTACCCAAGCAACTTGTTGAACAAGACCTTATAAATAATGAATGACCACAAAATAACAATTAACACGTAAGAAAGACAAGTTTTTAGTCCCAAAATCGGATGATTTTATAGCCATTGTGGATTATTATAGTGCTAATTTATGCTAAAAATTGGGCATTTTATGTAGAAAAATTCACCAGAAATGTAGCTTAATGTGTAAATGTACTATTGTAATTATTATCATTACCTTAATTTTCTTGTAAAGGTAGTTTAAATTCTTTAAAAGTATTCAAATTTGGAGAAATGTAGTAGTCCATTTTGCACGAGTGTTTCGCGGTTGATTCAAACTGATCACGTGTGCTCCTTACCGTGATTCCTAGCGAAATGTCCCCACGCCTCCCCCACTGGGAATAACTTTCGACACAAAAGTACTTACAGGAATTTTTTTTAAATTTTATCGCGAAACTTTTAATGGTTAATGTAATTTTTGCTCATTATTTTTTATATAAAACTTTGAAATGTTTCAGAAAAAAACAATTGTGATATAAATGGCCCAATGAATGTTGTATGAAGTAATTTTTCACAAAAATGAGATCACTCTTCAGAGGGCGACGCCCAATTAATGAGGAAAACAAGATCACATTAAACTACAAGTGCTTACAAAAAGAAAGACAATTTACAAGACAAAATGAGCCGTTATTCGTCGTCAAACCTACGACGAACATGGAAAAGCATGGAGAACTTGAACAAAGCAGCAATGGATATACAAGAGAACGCGAAAGGACGAAATCGCGGGAGATTTCCAACTTCATACAACATCTCAACCCGTCGACGAAGCGCGTCCGAGAGCTCGGACGAATACACAAACGACCACGCTGCTCAGAAAGAAGATTTAGAGTTCGTAGAAGCAGCAGTGGAGAAATTAAACACTGCTTTTGCGAAGATAGATCGTTATGGACATGGCATTCCGTCTATTCGTCCCGTACGCGAGCTTTGTGGTAAACTAAAGATACAGCTGAACAGTGAGCATGGCGCGTTTAACCGCACGCTTGAAGATCTCGTAGATGCTGAAGTTCCTGGCCATAAAGCGATAGTAAAGTGTGTAGAGGAGATACGAAAGGCGGTGAATGCTATTTCTACGAATGAGAGTGAATACATCCCTAGAATGGAGGATATCAAGCAGCATTTGGGAGCCTTGAGTGGAATTGTTACGACTGTCTTGGAACTTGAATACAAAAACTTATAAAGCCTAAGTATACACAATTATTCATTTAACTTCGACCTTATACTTGGTAACATCGGGGAATTTGTAATTATTACCCAATAATTTTTATTATACGCATATAAATTTTCCATATATAGTTATAGTTCCTGGAGCCCAGGGGTGAGCACAGGACATTTTATGTCAAGTCAGTTTCATAGAAAAAATTTTTTGTCGGCGATGAGAGACAGTTAATTCCACGTCACGCCACTAGTTTTTACTCATAACTTCTTAAAAGGTGGCTTCCTGGTCCATGGCCTCTTTAGGTTTGGACGTTCTTTGGGGAATCAATCGATCATCTCTTGAAGTCCAGTAACTAAAAGTACAGGAATGCCTCCTACAGTGGAAATGTTGAAATATAGCCAGGAAAATTTCCATAAAAAGTTGCAAACGAATGTAAATTATAGTTTGATAAATGTGTTGTTTATGTAGATATAAACATGGACTTTTGTCAGGGATCACATGGTAATGTAAACTAATGATAAAAGATTTGTTTGGAATAAAGAACTTAACTGGGATCTAATGAACTGCTAATTAAATAGTGATATTTTTGTGGAAAACAATATATAAACACACATTGTTTTACAATTTTTTGAATTGAAAATCACGAAAGATGGCAGTACGTTTGATCTGACAGATGTATAAAAGGGGAAAAAATGTAATTAGAGATAGTTAAAGATATTTTATCATGGAAATGTCTAAAAGAGATCGTTTAGGCTTGAATTCAGTCATGTCAAAATTGAGATTGTTCCTTACTCTTTTGTTTCGTTGAGCCTTTTTATAGTCGGTCATTAAATTATATCGTAACGGTGTTTGTGCGCGCTTTTTCTCTTTCTTGTAATTGTGTACACCTGCAGTTTGCTATCTGAAAATTCTAATGAGATTCTGATATATAGCTTTAACTCAATAATCAAATTGTTAACTGTTTAGATATTTGCGGCATCATGGTACAAGGCCATTGTATTAGATACTTTGTATTTAGTAAAAATCGCATTTTTTGTACATAGGGGTGGAGAGAGTGCTTTTGTAGTCTAAGAGGGGAGGGGTAGATATCATGCTAGCACGCGCGCGTGTTCATGTCCATTTGCCGCGAGGCATATCATATCAAGTGAATATAACGCGTGGTACAGCGTCCATGGCGGGTGATATTAATCTTGTAACCTGCTCGTGGAAGCTTTAACAGAACAAAATGGACATTTGCACCTTAAACCAAACACATCAAGAATTTGACATTTCTCGTAAAACGTCTTAATACCAGCTGGTGTAAAAATGCCAAAAATTTAGATTCTAACTGCTCAGACTGTATAGTTGTCACTAAGGAAACAACTATTGTCGTGAAAAATATACATGAGCTTTCGCTTTCTGTTATGCATGTCATGATGTCTTTATCGTACCCTTGGTGCGGTTTGTGTGGTACATGTATAAGTTTACATTTTTGTGGATTTACAATTTGTTTTCGTTTTCCCCAAAGATAGCATTTTGTCTAAAACAATAGTTGATAAATTTAATCTTAACTTTATTTTATTGTTAAGTAAATAAGCCGGGCAAATACTATTGTGTTGAGTCACCGAGCAACAATCCAAACTTCTATTTCAATTCCCTCCAGTCTATTGTTTCAGAAGATTAGTTCGTGTCAACTGAAAGAGAACTAGTTGAAAGCGTTTCAGAGCCGATGTACTGAAGGTGAAAACGATAAACAAGGAACAACAAAATCGAACTGAAGGTTTGGAACAAAAGGGAGAAGAAAGCTCATAGAAATCGATTTCCATAGGCACGTTTCGTCACCTCATTGAAAAGAAAGGTGGAATGAAATTCTCGTTACCGTAGATGTGTAAACACTAAAAACTGCTGTTCTATCTGTTTACTACTTAGCACGTGGCGATGCTTTGTTTAAAAACCAGACGCTTTCGATGCTCACTCGGCGGCAGACGTTGCTTAGTAACGCGGTGGTGCACGTGGTGTTGGTCTTCTGTCCACGTGTAAACAGCGTGAACAATAGATAACAACAGATTATCGCTGTTTTATTGACAAAACTCTTGATATAAACGAACTAGTACCAATCGTAAAGTCTTGGTGGTAATCGTAGGAAACGTCAGTAAACATGCATCCCTCTTTTCATGGTGTTCAAGCTGTCAGTTTGTTAAGGTGAAAAACGTCAGTAAGCATGCACGCATAACTAGGTCTGTTTTATAACTATATCATAAATATATTAACTATGTTTTTACGTTGTATAAGTTACCATAAGTTACCATTCGATGTGGCTGTAATGTTTGCATAGCCATGGTTTACGGTCAGAAATCGTTGCTTAGTTACCAACAGAATTACATCTGTGACGACATTCTATGTAACAGGTAGCAATGAGTATCACGTGACTAAGAATTTCGCCAATATTCTCCTTTACAGCCTTGCGCCATCTTAAAAGGTAGCCGGGCCTTTCGAATCCAAGCGAGACGAAGACACGTGAATAGCCAGTGTCCCGCGATGTGTTAAAATGTCTCTATTATTGCAAGCTCAGTGTTATAATAATAATAATAATAATAATTATAATAATAATAATAATAATAATAATAATAATAATAATAATAATAATAATAATAATAATAATAATAATAATAATAATAATAATAATAATAATAATAATAATAATGTAATATTTTATATAGCGTCAATATCACTAGTTTTAACAACGCTTTACAATGTAAAATTTTTAAAATCTAAGAGAAATTTAACGACGAAACAATTATATGTTCGTCTCGCTTGGATGCAAAGGCCCGGCTACCTTTCAAGATGGCGCAGGGAACTGTGGACTGAGGGGACTATTATAGGCTAAGCTTTCTTCCACCTTAATTAGGCTGGTTTTGCACTTCTTTCTCTTAAAAACACTGGCGCACAGTCCCTACTAGTCCCTACTAGTCTAGCCACTAGTTGTACATTTTTAATTCAAATAATTCGATATACAGAAACACCAACACAGTTCGGATTAGTTAAACCACTATTTGTCGTTTTTATTAAGTCCACACTTGCTATTATTAGACTATCTTCTGTGATAGAGTTGATAACAGGCCCCCCTCTAAGACGCCCCTTATGGTTACACCGGCTTCTCTAATCTCCGCGGAGGGTCTAGTTTCATCCAATCTATGATACGATTGTTAATAAAGTAGTCCTTTAACTATAATGATACTATTGTGTCAAGTTAAAAGAAGAAAGAGTCTGTTGTAGATAAACATGTGAAAGAAGGAGTAAAACATCACGCAACGGTCATGGTCAGCTCATTTCTATATCTATATATATCGTGCATTGTTATGAACTTTTTTATTGCTTAAAAATCTTTGAGCAAACAAAGCAGTAATTGTTTTGTTGAGCAATAAAGATGTTAAACGAGTTTACCCTGGTATCAGAAGTTATTTTCCACTTGCTTTGCCGATTGTAAATCTGACGGTTTGTAAAGCAACTTAACGTTAACTAATAGTAATAATAATAGGTACAAGTAATAAATACAAATACTAGACCAGAAACCCTTTGGTTTTCAGGGTAACTCAAACTTTGAAATACTGCGGTATTTTAACAACACTAACTTCTAATAAAAAGATATTGAAATACTGGGGTATTTTAACAGCAGTCGATCAGCACCATCCATCTCCTAATAAAAAGATCGTTGAAATACTATGGTATTTTAACATCACCATCCTCTAATAAAAAGGTGTTTAACGACCTATCACCTGAGAAAATCTCTGAGCTCTCCCTCTAAGGAGACGTATCATGACATGAGGCATAACCTCTGGTCTGCTAAGCCTGCACGGTTGGCTCGTCCTCTGACCTTTTATTCCATGAACACCTGCCGGAGTGCAGGTCGAAACCACAGAATAGAACAATAGAAACTTAATAAGGGACTATAGTGAACATGTGTTGATGTCAAGAGCCTTGTTTTCTATTACATAACAGAGGTGAGTGAAGAAGACAAATGTGTTTTAACGAAGATTGGTTTGGCATTTTATAATTGTTTTCGTTGGGGTTTCCTGTGGTTTTGACTGAGTCTCTCTCGGAATCTGCTCACCAGAGGAAACCCACAAGATGGCCTTTACCGTAGGAGTGCTTGTTTCTTTTTTTTCTTCTCGGTCGTTCTTTTTAATTTTTTTCTCTTTTCCCCCTCCCTTTTCTCTTTTCTTCTCTTTTCTTAGTGGTTTCAACTGGCCTTATTTACTTGACATATTTAGCTTAGTTGTGTTTCTTTCTTGCTTTAATTTGTTATCGGTTTTATTATGTTTTTACAAGACGATATATGCATAAAATAAACATATCATAAAATCTTTCAAATGCAAGAAAACTATTTCAATGCAAAAGCCATTTAACTGTAGGAAAACCAATTGAGTGCTGGAAAATCATACAAATGCCAAAAAAAAACACTTAATATACAAAGAAGCCGTTTCAATGCAGGAAAACAATTTGGATGCAGACCCTAAAAGTGCTGAAAAACTCTTTAAAATGCCAGAAAACTATTTCATTACAAGAATATTATTTTATATTCACAGTTCATAAAAAAAATTACTCATTTTCTAAATTAACTTACAAGTTTACCTGCTGTTAATAATCTGTAACTACTTTCATGGCTGTCAAACTTAAAATGGATCATTTGTAACCTTGACAAGCGTTGAACAAAATGATTGAAAAAAACATTGAAAAAAATAGGCAATTAAAAAAACATTGAAAAAAATTATCCGTCAGATCGAGTGCGTAGTTTGTACATATAAGCGGCTTGTAACACAACAATAACAAACATAGCTTTGTTATTAACCTTGTACAATTTCCATCCATGGCAAAACACTTTACTGCTCAATTTGCTAACAATTCAAGAACATGCATGATCAGCTAACTCAGTAAAATTAGACAACTATCTTTCAAACGCGCGCCGCATGCAAATGTGCAAATTTGATAGGCTCTTCAGTTTTGTAGTGTTTATTACTTGTTTGTCATAATGTGCGTGTTTTTCTCATCTGTTTCTTCTCTTTCGTGATATTTCTTTAGCTTGTTTTTCGCTGAACGCTGTAGGAGCTCTCAAAGATTGCAAACATATTAGTGATCATGTCCGGAGAGAGCTAGTCGCACCCTCCGTCTATCACGAACATCCTCACTTCGCTTATTCTAAAGCCTCAAGACTAGAAAATGAATCTATTAGCTCCCTAAAGGTTTTGCAAAGGTGGTTGTTTAATCCCAAAGCGTCTTAAACCTTGTAGAAAGGCTACAGAAAAGTCGATGATCTAATTTTACGGCTTAAGAGTGATTAAGGTGTGGCTCAAGGTCGCACTTTTCTATTTGTTCGTCACACACTTGTTGCATCACGTAGTTTAGTCAATAAACATCATCTACAAAGATAACGTGAAAAATACCTTACTATAAGACGATAATCTACACCCATTAACTAACCCAAGGTATAAACAAGTCTTTCAAAGTGTGCAAACGTATTTTTTACTTCAAAAAGTATTCAATAATATTTACATTTTAAGTGGAGTTCTTGCTGTGCTTACATTGTATTGGCCTGAAAGCTTCCATTGTTTTGAAGTTCAAAGTTGATGAATTTTTAAAGATCTGGTACATTTAAGCTGTGCACCTCGTGACTCAACTCAGATGCAGGCAACAGAGAAACAGTGCACACACACTAAACGAGGTAAGTTTGTAAACCTACAAACTTGACTGAATACTTCGACAATTTTACTACGAACAACTAAACCAACTTACGAAATATACTTACAAATAAACTATTGTTCAAGCGCATTTTTTTTTTCAAATTTAGTTCAGCTATATAACATGTAGCTTCAAAGCCAGTTTTAAATGCTCCATTTTCAACGACATTTGTAGAATTTTCCGTGTTGAATCTGGTGTGCCCGCTTCATAAACTGTGGCAATTTTGCGTTTGCAAAGTTACTTTCCGATTCAAAAACGCCACGACAAACTTTGAGTTGATAATTTTGCACAAAATTTACTGCTAAAAATTAACTGACAAGATAATAGCGAACTTATAGAAGCAAGCTTAATGTAACCCTGTACATAAACGGTTGAGATGTAAGTGTGTGAGCTTGCGCTTGTGCAGTAAAGAAAGATACAATTTCATGCGCTGAAGCAATTAAATTACCGACTGAAGGGAATAAACATTTGTCAAGAAAATACTTAACTTACTAAGCAAATTTTTGTCTACAATTATCTATAAAGCGTGTAACACTAGCACTAATACTAAAGGCACAAAGTATTATTTTAGCAGTTACAGCTTAACTTCGTACTGTGACAGCTTTGCGTGAAGTTCCCGCTTCAGTTTGATCTCCATGCATGTTCTGCTCGCAACCTCATTTTCAATCTTTCAAAGGAACACTTTTTTAATCTTCTACCACAATATTCTCCAAAATATTTGCTCAAGAATCGATAGAAACAAATACTAAAGACAAAGTTAGTTCTTGCGACAAATATATCATTTATGTGAAAGATGAATCTCGAGTCAAGCTTTACTGAAGCGAACGGCTTGTCGAAACCACCAAAAACGTACGATAATATAATAACATCATTTTCAACTTATAATTCGCCAATGTATATGTCAAATCTAGGAGAATAATAACCTTAAAAGTACTTTACTTATTAGCGAATTTTGGTTTCATTTCTGTTTGTTATTAGTCCAACGCCCTGCTGGTTATAATTAGCAGTTCATAAAGTTGTTGTTGTCGACTTGCTGGTACATTGATCAGTCATTACACGGGTGGCCATTTTCTGCTAAATACGAACCCCCTATATCATAAAGACTTCTTATATCATACAATAGACTCCTTATAATATAGAATATTATAATGTAATTGAATTATATATTAGTGAACAACTGCGACGCCCTCGTTAACATAATTAACTTCCTCATTTACTTCGACCGTGTTTTAGGTAAATTCAATTTAAAAATACACTTTGAAAATTTTGAGCTCTAGAATAATATAAAATCATGTCGCGAAATAACTGCATATTCTCCTTCGGTATTTTACTCCATCGCAAAATATAACCAACGCCCTAAAGACAGGAATCCCAAACCGTTTTAGAGAATGTTTATCGCAACTAGTCATCGAATATAACATTGGAACATTTTGTGTTTTTGAGCTAGTTACCTGCACGGACTTATCCTGATATATTTTCTATTTTTTCAGCAAGCTTTGATCATCTAGAAACAGTTATTCGTAAAATCATGTTACGTCGATTACTGGCTCGAAGAGCAGCTCCAGCCAAACCTGACAAGAATGAAGAAGAAGTAGTGAAGACAACTCCAGTCGTTGAAAACGAGAAAAACGACGAGAAAAGCAACAACATCAACGACAACAAGATCAACAATGTCAAAGAAGAAAACGCCAAAAACGACATCTTTAAAAAGGTAAACAAATGCCTAAAACTTTAATCTATGGAAAAGTAAATTAAAATATATTTTACTGTAATGAGCTTGCATGATGCTCAAATTATCACAAGTACGTTATATTTACAACGATTTACAACTTTTCCCATGTTTCTTCATGATAGTTTTATCTATTCCAAGCGCGCGTGCGTCAAGTTACAAAAAGCGCGCGAAAATAAGATATTCGGAAACAAGCCGTACAAATGTTCCAGATATATATGTTTTTTTATATAATGATTCCCAAACGATTATTTTTGAGCCTAAAAGCTTTGTTAAGTAAAACTTATCGCTAATATGTTTATTCCAGGATGAGATTTTCACTGTTGACAACAAGATGATAAGTGAGGAAAAAGAGAAGGAAGAAAGTGTTGAATCCAATGAAGAACTAGACTTAGAGCTCAAAGAAGAATCCAAAAACGATGAAAAAGTCGAAGACAAGCCAAATGAGCTAGAAGCTGTTGACAGCGAAGAAGAAAAAGAGAAAAAAGATGACGAAAAAGAAAGGTATAATTTTGTATTTTTTGGGGGGAGCAAATTTCAAAGTTAATTCTTGCTTAACCTTACTGAGAAGCAGGCGAATGAGAACAATGATGATGAAGACGATGATGATGGCGACGAACATTTCACTAATGAGTCTATTTTCTCTGCAGTGTCGATGAAACAGACAGCTGTACAGAATCTCTCGTCGAGTCAGAAATAGAACTCAACCAAGAAGATCTGTGCAAATCTGAATCAACCTCGGACACCGAAGGCAAAGACAGTGGTATCGAGAAAGGCGAATCTCCAACTCTACCAAACAAAGAGACAACAGACGAAGAAGAAGGATCGCCGGAGCCAGAGAACGACGCAGAACACGCCAACACACCTCCAATCTCGAACCTCCCAGACATCAGAACATCAAGCTTCGTTGGACCTACCACAGTAAGCGTTCTAAGTCCTGTCACCGCTAAACCAAAGCGACTCGTAAAGCGAAGCAAGTCTGCGAGAAGGTCTCGTAAGGACGTTGACTTAGACTCAGAGCTTTCTTGCGACAGCTCGCCGGAGAAATGCTTAAGAAGAAAAAACATGACTGTTAGTTACTTGAGCTATCCGCAAAGGTTTGTGAGGAGTTCTCTCGCCGTTGAAGCAAGGCTGTCACAATGGAGGAAGGAGACGTCTGTTTTGGAAAACGCACGTGTTGACACACCCTCTAAGAATGGAATATTGAAGCAGACTCCTGCACAGAGTACGAATAAGAGTACAGTTGGTCAAAGGAATAATAGTGGCTTGAAAGGTAGAATGGGTAAGAAATGGATCAAAGTGGAAAGCAAACAATTTAAATATATCGCCAATAAAATACACTAAGTAAATGAATAAATGATTACTAATAATGAATGGATGGATGGTTGGATAAATAAACGAATGAATGAGAATGGAAGTATGAAGAATGAATGGATGAATGAATGGATAAATGAAAGGATGAATGAACTAATAAATGGATGAATTAACGGATGGATAGATGAAAGAATGGACGAATGAATGAAAAAAATGAATTAATGAATAAATGGATAAATGAATGAATGGATAAATTAATTAATAAATTAATAAATGGATGCGGGATGAATGAGTGAATAAAGAAATGAATGAAAGATCAACTGAATAATAGGTAGAAGTGTAAATCAGAGTTAAGAAATGTAAAGTGTTTAGCAGCAACTGTTTCAAAGGAGCCAACATACAAAGGAGGGATATACATGTGCTGTAAACAAAACGAACGTTTAGCATTACCACCGCAAGACTGACTGACTGTGACATGACGTACATGCATGTACATTAGTCTATAACTTGACGTTTGACTTCGACGAAACCGTAAGTGTTACGTACGTACTTGTCTTGTATCACGCAGAGTAGATTTTGACTGATGCGTAAACGTAAGAGGATCGTGCAAGAGCTGAGGGTCGTAGGTTAGAAAGCTGTATAAGGTGATTGCGTCCCCTCCTTAAATAAAGATATTGTATTGTATTGTATTGTACTGAGCTATCTAAGTTTTAACTCGTTGTTGCGTATATTTTGCGCAGATTTGACAACCATTTTAATAATAGATTTTGTAGTTTTCTTTGTTCTAATAACAATGTTTGGTTAACAAAACAAAATACGTCCACGTACATGGGAAAGAGTTTCAGTTGCGATGTTGAAAAAAAAACTTAGCTTAATTTAAAAAACATGAGGAAAATATCCTATGCCCTTGGCGGGAATTGAACCTCACGGTTTCGGCTTTCTAGCTTAATTTAAATGAGTAATTTTCCAACCAGTCAAAATGTACTCTGTTCGTGATGTTGTTGTGTCTAAGTTTGTTGTTAGCTTCTTTAATAGTTCTAAATGTAATAGGACAATTACAAAGCTGGGTGGGCATGCAGAGACGTAACAAGGTAGTATCTACAAACGCGCCTAGAATGCTTAAAAGCGACTGAATGTATAGCATAAGCTGAACAAAGATCTCACAAAGAAAGGCATCACAGGGGCGGATCCAGAAATTTGTCAGGAAGGATCCGCCCCTCCATAGCTACGTCCCGTGACTTCCCGTACTAATCAAATTTTTCTTTTCTATTAACTTTTAACATTTCAGCTCCAAGAAGGGATGTTTGTTTCCGTAGCAACCACCTTAGCGAGAGCGATACTTCAAGCGACGAAGAAGGCCGTATGTCAGTACGTAAGATCTACAGCAGTAAAAGTGCCTTGAGAAAAAGAATAGAGAATCTCGAAGGAAAGCTGTTGTCAATGGCAACACAGAAGACTGGGCTACAAGAACTCATCGTTACCATGGAGACATGGTCGTTGGAGCTAAGTCACGTGGAAAGGACTAAACTTGGTGTCCCGTATATTCGATCTGTGAAGGAGGTTCTAAGTGAGTATGCTGATAGTGTTAGATAATGATGCTGATGATGAAGATAATGATCGACGATGGTGCATGTTGTTGTTCAGTTGATGATATTAATGATAACGACAATAACGATAGTGATGATTATTATATTTATATCCTGATGACAAACTTATATAGTCTGCATCATTTTCATAGTAATACGAATTCAAATCTGCTCTATCCTGATGACAAGTTTAGGCTTCATTACTTGTAATAGGAATCAAGTACTGCTTGCATCGTGCTAATGTACGCATCATTTGTTTTCCAGAGAAACAACGTCACTCGATGAACAACAAGAGAAGCAACTTCAGTCGACTCGTGTGTCGACTACAAGAAGCAAACGTGCCCTGCTTCGACGAGGTAAACAAGGTCATCAAACAACTCAACAAAGATGTGTCAAGCATCGTACAAGATAGAAAGAGATACAGCTCAAGACACATTGAAGACATCAGGCAACTACAGGGAAATATCATCGGTACTTGTCTGGCCGTCAAAGCAGTATTTTATGAGGAATAAATGTATACGTAACAGTCCCCTTCACAGTTCCCTGCGCTATCTTGAAAGGTAGCCGGGCCTTTGCATTGAAGCGAGACGAACATTTACGTTGAGCTTGCAATGATAGAGACATATGTTTTATTGTACCACAAGGTATTAAAAGGTCTCTATCATTGCCTCAACGTTCGTCTCGCTTCGATGGAGAGACCCGGCTACCTTTCAAGATGGCGCATGGAACTGTGTAAAGTACTATTAGTACCTAAAATCCACAAAGCAGGGACCATAAAATACTTTATACCAGAAGTACCTTTTTACACAAGTATAAGCTAATTG
This sequence comes from Metridium senile, assembly GCA_949775045.1. Taxonomy (NCBI): domain Eukaryota; kingdom Metazoa; phylum Cnidaria; class Anthozoa; order Actiniaria; family Metridiidae; genus Metridium; species Metridium senile. The sequence continues at coordinate 213,353 of OX459103.1, read as the reverse complement.
TGATCAATTCTCTATGAGTTGAGATTGTGACTATCCAAAAGGATTTCAAACCTATGAAAAGGAATCATGTAAGATTTACCCATAATCCTTGCCGATCTCAGCTTTCTAGCTTTTAGGTGCCTTATTTTAAGGTATATAAAAGAACCTCTATAATACAGGCCATTATGTGTAAATGTCCGATTTGGAGAGCTAGGTTCTTTTTAACTGGCATAAAAGTATTGACGTACACTCTGGACTGTATCCTCGTTTGGGATCCCTGTGTTAACAATTCGTGAAACGTCAATAACGTGGAACAGTCTAATAGTTTTTTTTTTATAATATTCAAAATAAAGATAAAATATAGCGATTGATAGATGGATTTTGTAATAATACGTGAAAAAAATTAAAATAAAATTATCAACTTAGTGATAAAATTAATGAAGAGAAGACATTTTTTTGTACGTTTTAAATTGGTTTATATTTAAAAGCTTGTTCATAAACTGAAGCAAATGATTCATAAATAAAAATACCAAAAATTATTAAATTTTTGTGTGGTTTGATTGTCTTAATTAGAACTGCTTACGATAGACGATGATACTGATACTATATGTTAATGATGATGATGATGACATCTGATTGTGATAGTAGTGTTGACGAGGTAATCACGATGAGGATGATGATAATGATGACGGTGTAATTTTGCCACGATTGATATATACGTGATGCGTGAATATCATAAATATCGATTCGTGAAACGTAATGACGAACCCCACTCCCCCCTCCTGCTTGGCCAGCCTCTTAAATGGTAAAATGGTAGTCAAATCACCTTCATTAAATATCAAGGTATGCACCACAAACTGAAAACATAACCTATTACCTAGATTTGATCATATGTACATGCGAATTTGCACGTTACAAATGTTAAATTATTATTATTATTATTATTATGAGTTAAAAACTTAACTTTCATTTATTATCTCTCCAATTCTAACATATTATATATAATATAGCGTTCAAGTGCCCTTGGTTTCGAACGAAACGATTGATATTACGGAGGTCTCTACGACGGAATTAACTACAAGATCCTACTTATTACCTACAAGGCCCTGAATGGCATAGCTCCAGACTACATCTCCAGCCTACTAACTCCTTATAAACCAGCTCGCTCCCTAAGATCTTCTGGACAGAACTTACTATTTACACCGAATTCAAACACTGCAACTTATGGGGACAGGGCTTTTTCAATCTCAGCCCCTAAACTTTGGAACACATTGCCCCAAAACATTAGAAACACAGATAAAGTCAACTCATTTAAATCAAAACTAAAAACTTTTAATTCCTTTTAAATAATTTTCTTTTGGTTGTTTTTTGTAAAAGCATTGAGCTTTGATAATGCTCCTAAAACATTGCAGTAAGTCAAGATGGCCTGCCTCGTTGGGACCGCGAGTCCTCGTTGGGACCATTAGTCCATTAGCGTGTTCCCTCACCGTTTACAATTGTAGTTTTTTTAATATTCATTGTTTGTAATTGTTCTCGGTAAAATAATCTAAATAAAAATAAATAAATAAATAAGCTTACATTAGCCTATCTGCAGGCAACTTTTTTTTTTACTTTTGGGCTTCCTTTTTTGAGAAGCGAGCAGAAGAGAGACTGGGAGTGGGAGCGAAAAATTTCCTCCCTGACTCTCGGCCCCAATCTTCCTTCTCTCGGAAATCCCACAGGAAACCGACAGGAATCCCAAAGGAGAATAAGGAGTAGCCTGCGGAGAAGGCTAAGCTTACATCTAAAAATAATAGCATCTATAGTTGTATATAACGATGAAAAATCGAAAGTAGTTAAATTAGAATAATATACATCACTACAAAAATGACCATCCAACAATACCCTAGACTAGTTCTCTTGCTAGCAGACTTCAGCCATATATGCTCTATATACCAGTCATCATCATGGCAAGTAGGTGTCCCCCAGAACTCAACCAAATCCAAACGCTCCCTAGACGTATTTCCATGCACAGCTTCACACAAGTCACACAGCCAAAGAGTGGTTTCTGTATGGTAAGTATAGTTTTTCTTCCAATGAAAATACTCTTCGTAAGCCGTCTTATTTACATCCAAGTAATTCAAGTAATCAGCTAGTGATTTAGCATTTGGGAAGTCTAGGATGTCGATGTACGATCCAGGAATTAAAAGTTGTTTATTATAACTACCTGCCACTACAATCGGGACAATATTTCTTGCTAAGGCATTATTCCAGTACTTCTCAGTTATGTAATCTTTGCAGTTATAATTCTCGAATGCTAAATAGAATTTATATCGCTCGCTTATTGAGTTGCAGGATGACGTCCAACGCTTACAGCCTCCTGAATGATTAAAGTACCTTTGACAAGAACCAAATACATCGACATGAATGTACCGATCTATAGCTTGAGCTACTTTAATTCTAAGGCGAGCATCACAGTTGCTTACTTGCCAGAGAATTAATCGATCTTTTTTCGCTGTTATACTCTGTACGTTTTGTATAAACCTTTCATTATTTTTACCACTTTCAGTTTCAGCTTGTATCATCTTGTAGTAGCCATAGGGAGCAAACACACTCGAATCTTTACGATAGGTCATTGTCAACTCAAACATTTTATTAATACTTTCTACAGCATAACTATATATCTTTGTTTTCACAGGGTTTTCAAGGCTATACCAAATCCACTTTTGACTCTTTGGCTTCCGCCATAACAAATACTGCATTCTACTCAACGCAGGCATATTCGAGCTGTGAAAAACAACTGCATCGCTTTTAATATAGTCTTTTCTGTGATACGATATATAACACGAAGAAACTTTGCATTTCTTTCCATTCAAACCTGTGAAACGTTTTTCCTTTCCTTTTATAATCGACCAAGGTACTTGCCCAAAATACGATGTATAAATCAAGATAGTTTTATAGCCAACAGTAACGTTTTGTAAAGGCTCCGAGTGCCATTTCTCTCGAACTAAATCCATCTTCTCTGCCACACGAATAGCTCGTTGGCGTAACGGAGGAATGACGTAAAAGACCATACATAAAACAGTCATTATCAGCAAGAGGAAGAGCTTTATCAAATGAGAACGGCGGGTTATCGTTGGAAACACAGCCATGTTTTGGATCCTTCACCACTGGGAGCCCACTCTCAGAGACTCACGGATGAACGGTTTACTCCACGTTTGTGTGTCAAGTTTGAATATTAATTAGATAGTTTTGTCTTCAATAAAATTCCTTCAAAACACAAATGTCTCCTATTTTTCTGCAATAATACATGTTTTGGATGATCATTTAATGTCCCTATATGAACATTTCTTCGAAATTTTCAGGATGACATGAGATTCAGTTGAATACTGAGAGTGGGCTCCCTGTTCTGTTACTAGTTTAGCTGCCACCATATTTTAATCCATAGTGCTCTTTTTAAAGCTTTTTGAGTTTCGATTCCATTAGAGAAAAACACTTATGTAAGTCTACTAAAGAGAGTTTCTGATTGCTCACCTTGATATCCATAGTTACTCGAATAATCGGTTAAGGAGCCTGGCTAGGCAGGCTATGTCCGCCATATTTTTTTTACAGAAAACCGCATACAGGAAGCCCGCGCTCCTTTTTATTACCACAGGAAGACCGCTTTCTTACAAGGTCTTTAATCATGGACAAATTTCAAGGTGTTTCACTGTTTTTCTTTGAGTTTAAATGCCGGTACACACGAGGGAGCTTGCTCCCGCAACATGCTCCCGGAGAGAAAGTTCCCTCGCGTGTACCAACGATTTCACGCAAAAAAATTGTTGCGCAACAAACATTTTGCTCCCGGGTTTTGCTCCCTTATATATATTAAACAGGTTAAATATGAGGGAGCAAGCTCCAGGAGCAAATCTGTTGCAGGAGCGTGTTCAGGAGCAAGCTCCCTCGTGTGTACTGAAACTTTTCTGCCGCGCAACAACCTGTCTCCAGTTGGCCAATCAAATTGGCTTATTTAAACTAGTTCTCATGCTCCAGTCGGGTTGTTTGCATCGTTTCGCTCCCTCGTGTTTTGCAAAATGACCCAGGATCATCCAGGAGCATGTTGCGGGAGCATGTTGCGCGCGGGAGCAAGCGCCCTCGTATGTACCGGCCTTAAAAGTTCATGCATTTGATAATTGTTCGTCAAACATTTCATCAACATTACAAGTTAATTGTCAAGTACCTAGATTTGACTGATAAATTCACTTACAAAGTTCACTACTAAATCAAAATGTCTTTCTCTTCATATTTATTAAACTAATAATAGATATTTACATTGCAACAAATTAGAATATCTCCCTAGTCGTCGAGAAATCTCAGCACAAAGCGCTGTGGTCGGATCCTGAATTTATTTCGCCACAATCGTGAACTTTCGCAAGTTAATCTGTTACGTTAAGTAGGATCTTGCGTTAAATAACGTTGAACTACTGTACGTTAATGCTAAACCATGTAAAATATGCGTTCAATGTTGCAATAAAGGTTGCGTTACGCAAGGGAAACCTGCGAGAAAAATGCGCCAAAGTTTCCCCGATGTAGGGTTGCCGTTACGTAATGCCAAACCCTCGTTAAATATGCGCTAACTGAGTATGCTAGAAGGAGCGTTATTCAAGTAGCACTTGCGTTCGTTAACGTAGACTATGTTATTCATGTTGCGTTAAACGATACGTTACTCAATGGTAAACGTGCGTTAAAAATGCGTGATTAAGTGTGAACGATGTGGTGTGCTAGTATGACGTTATTTACAACAATGTTTCTTCATCAATAAATAAATCTATCTACACCAATCAATCTACAGGCATCACGTGATCAGCCTGCTAGTTGGATCGCCCCTGAAGCTTTAAACTGATCACTATGGACAGCTTGTTGTACGTTTTGTAGTCTCCACTCGTTCTCCTGATGCTCATTGATCACCTCGTCCTCGCCACTACACGTTAAGATGCACAGCCTATACATCAACAAAGACAACGCTATGGCATTTTTACATGTAAAGAAAATATGCATCTCGGAGTAAACGTTGAATTTGATGATAAGAACAAGACGAAGGACGAGGAATGGTCCATCTTGCATAAAGATGCCAGCGAGGATGCCAAAGATATCGCCATGAAGTAACATCTCTCGTCGAGAGATTTTCTTTAGGTCACCGCGTCCGGTTGTAATTGGGTTGATTTTTCGTTCTCGAACGCCCTTGAAGCCCTTGCCACGTGTTAGGTCTTTGTCTGTCTGGCGTCGCTTCATTTTTAACCGTTGGATGTACTTCTCTTTGATTTCTTCGTCGTTCTGTTTTAAGTTTGGTTTCTTGTGAGAACTGATTTTTCTGTTGAAGACTTCCTCGGCGTTTGGAGTTGAATCGACCTTAAGAAAAATTAAACATCATCATCACCACCATCATTATCATCATCACCGCCACCATCATTATAATCATCATCACCACCATCATCATTATAAACATCATTGCCACCATAATTTTTATTATCATCATCATCACCACCATTATCATCATCATCGCCACCATCATTATAATCATCATCACCACCATCATCATTATAAACATCATTGCCACCATCATTGTTATCATCACCACCATCATTATCATCATCACCACCATCATCATTATAAACATCATTGCCACCATAATTTTTATTATCATCATCATCACCACCATTATCATCATTATTGCCACCATCATTGTTATAATCATCATCACCACCATCATCATTATAAACATCATTGCCGCCATCATTGTTATCATCATCATCACCACCATCATCATCATTATAATCATCATCACCACCACCATCATCATTATAATCATGATCATCACCATCATCAACATCGTCAACACCAGTCTCTGTGGTACTCTCTTTGTCCAAGTGGTAGGGGTGATCAGAACATCGCACAGCCATACCTTTTAAGGGTTGAAATCAACAAGGGTTTAGCAGTTATTTTTATCTGTGCGTACCTTTTAGGGGTCGTTTTCAAAACCTCCGCCGATCACCCCTACCAATTGGACAAAGGGAGTACCCTCCTCCTCCCCAACTCCCCACCCCTCCCCCGGGCAAATGTCACGATATCTACCTTATTTGCAGTTATCCTGATTTGGTTGTTATCGCCTGTGGTTGCCGTGGTAACAAGAGTAAACTGTAGTAGACTCCATGAGTATACACCTAATACAGCCTTGGTAATCTCCCACTTGCCAACAACCTATACAACATTAGAAACATTGCTTAGGTTAATCTTGTAACCATTGATTACTGGGAATAAACCTTTTCGAACAAGCTCAGCCTCAATAGCTTATAATATATTCTTTACAATTTGACTACATACAGCCTGTGGAATTTTGAAGTGTTTCAATAGACCATGACCAGTTTCGTGTTAACAAGCACTTCTGTACTATTTGATATAACAGTATTATTAAATAGTATTGTTAAATAGTACAGCGGTGATAGATAACATGAACCTGGAGTATTATCTTCAATTGTTTGATAATGTGTACATTTCTTAAATTACCGCAAGCAGCTGTAGTCAAATTGTAAAGATTATATAACATGTTATCGAGGCTGAGGTTGTGGACGTGAACTGTGAAAAGGACTATTCTAAATTATATTATACAGTAATAATAATGATAAAAATATTTTCCACTGCAGATCCACATAGTGGTTATTCTTCTGCTGGCAGTCACACTCACTACCTCTACATTCAATATTTTTCATACATCACTTCTCACATGTTGATTTACAATGTAAATGACAGTCTCAGTCTCAGACAGCTACTAGACTTACCGCTTCCTCCTCAAATACTTCAAACAATTCCAATATGTCAGCTGCTGTTCCAACATATCCTAGTAACAAGGCTGATAGCTGGTCTCGCGTTATCTCACCACGTGGTAACAGCCAGCGCCCAACTATGATGCCAATGATTAGACCAAGTTCACAGATCTTCTTTGTGATTGGCTCAATGCCAATGTTCCAGCACTGAAAGAGAAAATTATCAGAATTAATTTATTTATTCTAACTTAAGTTAAATTTAATGATTTTTGAGGCTACTGTCCTCCATATATGGAGGCGTAGCCTATATGCTGTCATGCGATGTAAGTCTGAGTGTAAACAAAGGAAGCCCGAAAATAGTGCACAAATCAATTGATTATCGGTCGTCTCCTACTTTTCTTCAACAATGATTGGTTGAAGCATTTGCGTGATCCACGAAACGCTTTTCGGCTTATTATCAATAAATTATCGATTGAAGAGGATTGAAGCTGGAAAGTTTACACCATGTGCCCTTTCTCGTGAATGACCACTAGTCCGGATATCAAGGTAAGTTTTCTCTATTTTTTACTTGTATGTTTTTATATATATGATGGATGTAAAACTTCTCTGTAGAATAGTCATCATTAAACCATTACTATTGTTATTATTATTATTACCATTTCAGTCATCATCTTCATCACTTTCTATATCATTAATATCTTCATTATCATGTTAATCATCATCATCATCATTATCATTGATTACTATCTCAATAAACATCGTTATAGTGAGCCTCGTCATCAATCATGATCATCATTGATACTATCATCATAAGCACCATTATAGTCAGCAATCAACAACATCAACTATCATTATTATCATCAACTATCACAATCATCATCATCACAGCCATCACTATGATCATCATCATTAATAAGATTTCATTATCATCATCACGATCAACACTACATCAAAGCACCACAACCATCATCAACATCAAGATCATTATTATCATCATCATTATTATCATCATTATCATCATTAACATCATTACTATAAATTTAATATATACCACCATCAACACCACCGCCGTCATCATTGCCATCAACACCATCATCATTATCAACTTCCACTACGTACCCCTGGTAAGGTTTGTGCTTGTTGTTGGCTAGCAGCCTGTTTAGTAGATAACCTAGCGTTGAATAGTTGTGTTTCTAGTATCCATATTATAGGCACCAACGTTAACATGTAAAAGAAACAGCTAGGCCAGAAACTAAAACACAATAGGAATTGGTCTTGTTAATTCAGAGAAAGCAAATAGGAAAGAATATAAAAATAATAATGAAACCAAAATAAGTATACAGCATGGAAAATAGAAGATAATGAAGATAGGAAGGAAGGAAGGAAGGAAGGAAGGAAGGAAGGCGACTAGAAAGAAAGGAGGGAGACATAAATATCAGACATTTTTTTATTTAGTACTAATGATTACTTTTGTCATACAATACAATACAAGAAGGAACGAATGAACAAAGGAAGGAGGGAGGGAGGGAAGAATTTTGCTATTTCACGCAAATGGCTTTCTTGAATTTTCATGTTTTTATTCTGGATAAGTGTTCATTTTATATAATAAAGTCTGAGAGATTTCCTACTCAAGTTATCCATTATGAATAATAACGATTACCCTTAACTAATTATAAAAGAACGGAAAAAGGACAATCAACGCAGCCCTTAACGAATTCCTAAATAAAATTTACTTATATTTTCTATTTTTTCTCCGTTTATCGTCTAAAAAGACGAGTAAAACCAGATTGTGAAAATGAAACACCTGCTTTTTGAACTTAGACATGATTAAGAACATTTTATTGCTTTGATAATTACTCGAGAGGATGATGAAATTAGAATGAGTGTTTTACAATAAGCAAGTACTTAATTACTCACTTTTCGCTAAAGCGTGAACTCTGCAAATATGAGTCGAAAAACTTTAAAAAAAAATCGAAATACTTTGACATAACATCGTAGTTTAAAATGTAAAAAAAATGAATTCACATATCGCTACACAACAACCCAGCTAACATATTTGAAACACGAATTCTGTTGCAATTTCTCAAATTTAAGAAATAGCAACAATAAACTGCATAAAATAATTAATTGATAATCTTTTAAACGCAAAAAATAGAAACACATAAAAAGTTGAGAGAAATTAACAATACAATGCTGGAATTAGTCTTTCACACATGATCAAGTTTTCGATGAGAATATTACATTTGACAAGTTTGATTTTCTTGTCTGTAAAGAAATGTTGCACTTTGATTTTTAATCTTTTAATGTAAATCTTTTCTAAAAGTCCTTTTAAAGATAAAAACATGACAAGACGTTGGAATAGCTTCGAGTTTAGTTGTTCAAGTTATTTCGTGTTTGAGTGACAAAATAACAATCATTTAGGTCCCCCACTACTTCTAATTATCTCTGTAAGATAAACAAATCTGCTGTAAAACTATTTCAACATTTCTACAAAGGAATGAAGCGTTTGAAGAAGAATTAATACAATCAAAATAAAGCCTTGAAGAGCGAGGCAAACTCTACAACATTTTGAAACAGTTTGAAATGATTTCGAGAGACAACACAATACCTAAACTACTAAGGAATGGCGTAAGAGAATTCAATAACCAGTCAAAGAGTAGTTATAATACTTACTATTTATACTCATGTCCTTTGCGAGCAACTAACGTGTAGCACATCTCAACAAGTAAGAAAATTATTCCTAACATCAGCCACCAGTAGCTCTTCTCATCATTGCAATGAACAAGCAACCACACTGCTATAAAACCATGCACAAAGAACATTATTCTAGTCAAAACGGCGTAAAATAACGGCAAGAAATCTGCCAAACGTTGCAGCCAGACTGAAGACTTCATTTTAGTTTTCTATACCAGCAATATCGTTCAATTTTAAGTTAATTGAGTTGGTTATTAATTGTGAACAAGGTCGAAGGAGTCCCACTGGAATTTGACTAATTAGTGCGTGATTTATTCATTGTGTTTGATTGGTTGCTTGGTGATGGGACAATAGACCGTATTGACCTTATGACGCTTATTTTGTCAGCGATCAAAGAATGTGTGATTTAACACAGGGGGCCCATGCGCAATTTTATAATAAAACTAAAATTATAGTTTCTATAAAAAGCGACCTCTAAAATAAAATAATAGACTGACTGACTGATCAATAAAAATACAATAAATAATTAATCAAATAAATAATTAAATAAATGATTAATTAAATAAATATACAAATAAATATAAGAGGAAGAAAACTGCGAGAAAAAATATATAAATAGCAAGTTATAAGTAGAATTTTTATCTATTTATTCCATAAATGTGATGTACAATATTAATTGATATTTGACAATGTTCATCGATCATTCAAAACATTTTAGTGAAATTTCAATTCCTTTCCATAATACTGTAAACCTTACAGAAAAGGGTTACTAAAATAAGAGATAAAACAATAAAACTCTTCTGAAAATAGTATACTGTACACTCATTTTCTAGTTTCTAGAAGACGTCTTGACGGACAAATCGTCTTATGACGGGCAAGTCGTCTTTATATGACGGACAAGCCGTCTTATGACGGACAAGTCGTCTTATGACTGACAAATCGTCTTATGACGGAAAAGTCGTCTTATGACGGACAAATCGTCTAGTGTAAAACTGGACGAATACAGTGAGAGACGAATTCACATTTAGACCAACAAATACACGGACGATTAGTCCGTCCTGAAGTCTGCTAGAGTGGAAAGAGCCATTCTTATTCCAACCAGTTAGAAACGGTATTTATAAGAAACAAGATGAATAAAATAGTATCAAGACAAAAAAAGAGATGCTTGCTCTTTTCATTTGTCAGTAAAAAATGGAAAAAAATAGCATATATAAGAATAAAGGCGATCAAGGACAGAGAAAACATTAAAAAACAAACGAGAAATGAGAGAGAGAGAGAGAGAAAGAGAGAGAGAGAGAGAGAGAGAGAGAGAGAGAGAGCAATTGTAAGCATCCATGGAGTAATAATACTAAATTAATAAGTTACAATAAAAACAACAGTTCTTGTATTATCTATCGGGAAGGCCATTGTTGTTTGTTTTGAGTTGATCTGTGAAACGAACAACAAATAAATAGATCAGTTAAAATTGACGACGATGATAATGCAGATGATGATGATGGCGATGATACAGATGATGATAATGATTACAATGATGACGATGACGATGGTGATGATGGTGATGACAATGATGAAGATCATGATGATGTGATTAAATGTAGATGATGATGGCGATGGCGATGATACAGATGATGATAATGATGACAACGATGACAATGATGATGATGATGACCATTACCTGTTTTTGGACCAAGTCATACTTCTTTGGCCAGATTTCACGTGTACTTTAGATCGAGGCCCGCTGTTCTTTTCCTATCAGTAAAAAAAAAAAACAGCATCACTAAAGGGTCTTCAAAATGTCTCAGGCAAATAACAAGACATTTCACTACTGTAAAGCCAAGGGTTCATCACCATACCAAATGTAGACTACGTACGAGCAGTACAACCCCTCCTTGTCCCTCAGGACCCAGAGGAAGCGAGCATTTTATAAGATACAGGCGTGCAGGGACGCTGAGGATGGGAGGAGTGAAGGGGAGGATGGGACGGGAGGAAGGGGAAGATAGGACAAGCAGGAGGAAAGGGGAGTAGAGCAAAGCCATCCTGGAAATAAGCCAGTGGCTGCAAATCGATTCCACTATACCAATCAGCCACCCCCTCCCCCTTCGTAAACCATACCTTTTGTCCTTTCTTTTGTTCATATGGATCAAAAACCTCCTTTTTGACTTGACTCGTACCAGCTGAAAACAACAAACATGCAATAACATTAAACAACAACCGGGATCCCTGTTGAGAACACGTGTTTCAGAAAGGTTGTCTAAGGCGATAGGACGGAAAGGAATAATAGGCATACACCTATTGCAAAAAGGTTGTCCAAGGCGATAGGACGGAAAGGAATAATAGACATACACCTATTGCAAAAAGGTTGTCCAAGGCGATAGGACGGGAAGGAAGATAGACATACACCTATTGCAAAAAGGTTGTCATATCATAGGTGATTGATCACTTCAAGACGGTCAACAATCATACATTGTAAACACCATCATATTCTTCAGAATATAGACATACTGGGATGATTTTTTGGGGTCTGGGCTCCCTGTGGTTCGGGACAGTTACGGGACTTACCTTCGAGTTTACTATATTCGCCAGGACTGTAGTCAAACGGGACAAATTCTTTTGGTTTTTGAGCTATCGTTTCGTATGAAGGATTATGGTCAGTATCTTCATCATTATTGACAGCCTTTTTCTTTTTCGGCTCAGTTTCTTCTGTTTTGATCTTTTGCTTTCGTTTTCTTTTAGTGCCACCAATCTACAGTGAATAAATGAATAGATGAATGAATAGATGGATGGATGGATGGATAAATAAATAGATGAATGAATAGATGGATGGATGGATGAATGAATAGATGAATTAATGAAAAGATGAAAAGATGGATTGATGAATAAATTGTTAAATAAATAGATGAAAGCATGAATAAATAGATAAATGAATATACAGAATCAATTAATCAATCAGAACATCAATCAATCAGAACATCAATCAATCAGACAGACAGACAAAGAAACATTCAGGCCTACCTGGTCTCTAAGAGGAGTTGAATCATCTTGTTCATCGTCACTACCAGACTCAGAGCTCTTAGCTGGTGAAGAAGACACAGCATTACGTTATCAACATCATCATCATCATCACCATCATCACCATTACCACCATTACTATAATTATCATCATCATTTTCATTACCATTACCATCACCAACAATATCATAATATTAATTTCATCATCACCATTACCATCATTATCACTATTACTATCATTATCATCACCATCACCAAGATTACCATTATACCCCTCACCTTTCGTTGAGCTTGGTTTGATGGCTTCACTTTTTGACTTTTCTTTCCAGTTTTGATTAATCTGGTAAAGCAACAAACAAGTAACTTATTGCAAACATTTCCTAGGTGGTATAATCGTTAATGTCAGACAAACCTCGTCGATTTGTGCTTGCGGTTGGTCTGGTCTGTTGCTATCACTAGACGCCTCTGGTTGTGATGATTGTAAAACCTGAACAGCAAAAAGTAGGACACAAAAAGGGATAAGTAGTACACTTCATACACTTCTAGTTCTTTTGTTTTTATTTGCTAGGTGGTTTATTGCTAAATACAAGTGATTACCGCTTTAAATGGGTTGACGAATGCCGCCAGAATCTTCTTGGCTTTCTCCAATCCTTTGGAGATTTTACTGGTTTTGCTCTGAAAAGGAAACGAAACATTTGGTTATTATAATCGCCATCAAAATCGCCATCATAATCTTCATCCTTAACACCATTACCGTCATCATTGTTACCAACACTTGCACCACATTCATTAAAATCATCATTATCTTCATCACTACCACCACCACCATCTTCATTATCATCATCATCACCACAACCACCATCATTATCATCATCATCATCATCATCACCACCATCATTATCATCATCATCATCATTATCATCATCATCATCACCATCATCATCACCATCATCATCATCATCATCATCATCACCACTATGCTCCACATACCACAGGATAATCAAACAGAGAGATGACTGGTTTAACGGTTTCAACTTTGGGTCCTTCTGGTGTGTAACCCTCAAATGGTTTAATCACTGAAGCTGTGGCCATATCTTTCCCTATGTGAAAACAAAGAGAACATTAATAAAGGCCTCACTTGATGAAGACTAGCAGCCAAAAGGTTGTTGTCCAAATGTACACTATTTGAAAGACAAGCAGGAGTGATATTTTACCATTAACATTTCTGTTTAAATCTGCTGATAGCGGTTGAATCTTTCTTGACCCAGATAAAGGCGTAGATGGAGATGTTGAAGACAACTGGTCAGCTACTGCAGTGCTTGTTGGCTCACCCTTTGAAAAGAATAACATCAATAATAATTTAAGCAGAGCAGAGCAGAGCAGAGCAGAGCAGAGCAGAGCAGAGCAGAGCAGAGCAGAGCAGAGCAGAGCAGAGCAGAGCAGAGCAGAGCAGAGCAGAGCAGAGCAGAGCAGAGCAGAGCAGAGCAGAGCAGAGCAGAGCAGAGCAGAGCAGAGCAGAGCAGAGCAGAGCAGAGCAGAGCAGAGCAGAGCAGAGCAGAGCAGAGCAGAGCAGAGCAGAGCAGAGCAGAGCAGAGCAGAGCAGAGCAGAGCAGAGCAGAGCAGAGCAGAGCAGAGCAGAGCAGAGCAGAGCAGAGCAGAGCAGAGCAGAGCAGAGCAGAGCAGAGCAGAGCAGAGCAGAGCAGAGCAGAGCAGAGCAGAGCAGAGCAGAGCAGAGCAGAGCAGAGCATTTGTTTACTTACATCAGTTGTAGATGGTAGGCTATCTTTAGCGTTTATTATAAGGAGATGGACTTCGCTGACATACTGTTTGACTAGTGTAGGGATAGGATTACAACACGCTAAGACACCTTGTGGTTCTCTGCACAACACAAACAACATACAGTCAAAATGGAGTATAATGTTTATCATGTTAAGGTTTGATATTATGTTTAATTACCTGTAACATCACTAATCAGTTATTAGATTTAGCACTAAGTAAGTAAGTAAGCAAGTAAGTAAATAAGTAAGTACTATGAAAATCACTAGAGTGGTTAAATGTACGTTGAAAATTTGGCCTTGGGGTGTGTGTCTTTTTGTACCACATGACCAATTTTGAGCAAAATGATTGGCCAGAAGCGATCACATGGTACAAAAAAAATTGGTCACGTGGACGGAATTTTTGGGGCATGATTACCAGTCTACTGATTTCCATAGTAAGTAAAATTATTTATTCACACAGACACAAAGGAGCTTACAATAAAACTCGTTAGAACGTGCACATGCTAATCTAATTATATTACAAATGTATAAATCTAAATATATTGTACAGAAAAAAGAATCCATATTAGTTGAAATATATATAATACAAATGGAATCTAGGAAGTAGTATAGGCTAATATAGGCTGCGTCGGTGTTTGATATAAACAATAGGTAATATTGTAGAATGAAATTAGTAAAACCGTAACTCTGAGGAATGCCTAAATTAAAGCTCGAAACGTCAGTAAAGTTAAGTCAACATGTGGTGTTACAAATTTCATTCTATTACCTAATATATGTTATATATAATACAAGTGATGCTGTTCTTACCGTGGTAAATTTTCAGCGATGTTGAATAGCATATGGTTTGGAAGTACGTAACTGTAGCAAGGAGAACATGAAATTAGATTTAATTAGATATCCATGGATAATATTTAGACACTTGACATCTATGGATTAGTATGGGGGCCAACTGAACATAATCATTCATAGTAACGGTGCATACCCTGTCTATCACAATAGTCCCCTACACAGTTCCCTTGCCTGTGTACAGCCGTCCCCACCCCTCCTCTCCTGTGGAGAGAAACGGCTGTACACAGACTACAGTTCCCTGCTCCATCTTGAAAGTTAACCAGGCCAATGCATCGAAGCGAGACAAATGTTGAGCTTGTAATGATACTAGGAGATCTTTTAACACGTTGCAGGACAATTAATAACGCGTCTCTATCATTGCAAGCTCAATGTTCGTCTCACTTTGATGCAAAGGCCTGGCTACCTT
Source organism: Metridium senile (assembly GCA_949775045.1). Taxonomy (NCBI): domain Eukaryota; kingdom Metazoa; phylum Cnidaria; class Anthozoa; order Actiniaria; family Metridiidae; genus Metridium; species Metridium senile. The sequence continues at coordinate 197,859 of OX459103.1, read as the reverse complement.
TCAAGATGGCGCAGAGAACTGTGGACTATTGTTATTATTATGAATGCTTAAGGAGGTGTTAAACTACTTACCCACAGCTTTCATCTTCCTGTCTTGCTATAGTATCTCTCCATTGATGTAGAGCCTTGAATACTTGCAGCTACAAAGATATATTCACAAGTTAGGGGGTAGTTAGAGGGTAGTGATTACAACCGTTTGCTTAAGGTAAAATTCTGCTACTTCCCTTACCCCCTTAGCAATGTCGAGGGAGAGTTATTGTTTGGTGCTTATGTGGTTGACCTATTAAATGCACTATCATTTCACCATCATTATTATTGTCAATTATAATTATTAATATTCTTATATGTACATATTCAAATTTATATATTTATATATATTTTCATATCTTTATATTTATCTTTCGTTTGTGTATTTTTTATTTGTGGCAATACCTGTAAATTAGCAATATTTTTATTATAGAGCTACATTTGTAAGTGCATTTGACCACGTTAAATAAAGTTTATCTTATCTTTATCTTAAGCCTTGATGTGGGGAAAGTGGGACTGTAGATTTTGTATACTCAAAGAAATAAAGTAGTCACTATGAGATAAAATACTAACAAAAAAATACTACTAGTATAAATATACTACTAGTTTTGTCAAAGATTGAAGCTATTCAATTGCTTAGAACAGTTTGAGGTTAGCCAGTGCAACAGACGGCAAAACAGTCCCTTCTTTTACGTGAAAACTCAGAAGAAACGAGTTGAAGTTTGATCGGACGAAATTCTAGCCGTGAGAGAATAAGGAGAGGATTAACGAACACGCGGGAATGAGGCAAGGGGGGAGAGACGAGCTAATCCTCTCCTCATTCTCTCACAGCCAGAATTTCGTTCAACTTGTTTCCTCAAATTTTTCCGCATAGAAGTAGGGACTGTTTTGCAGTCTACCAGTGCAACCAAAAGTTGTTATAATTTGAAATGTGTAGTTATATTTGAGGTATTGGAGTCAATCATTTCTTACTTGTGATGGGTTCAGAGGTCTTCTCTGCTTGGTGTACAGTTTCAGGTAAGATTCACTTGTGAACAGAGGCTTCTCGTATTTCTGATGAATTTTTAAAAAAGTTTGGTTAAACTTGTGATGATAATAATGAAACAAAAGTGAATGATAGTTACCTTAAGACATACATCTTTACTTCGCTGATACACTGACAGTAAAAGGTTATTCTGAGCATTACCGGTCCTAATCAGCTCATTACGTAGTCTGTCATAGATGTACAGTAAATAGTGTGTGTCTTCTCTAGCATAGTGAGACATCTCTGCTGGTAGTGGTCTGTATATTAAACAAACATTTAAAATGCGTATGGGAACCCTGTGTACAAAGGGTCACAAGGAACTAGGGACTAGTAAGACAGAAAATAGATGTACAGTAAATAGTGGTGTCCTCTCTAGCATAGTGAGACATCTCTGCTGGTAGTGGTCTGTATATTAAACAAACATTTAAAATGCGTATGGGAACCCTGTGTACAAAGGGTCACAAGGAACTAGGGACTAGTAAGACAGAAAATAGATGTACAGTAAATAGTGGTGTCTTCTCTAGCATAGTGAGACATCTCTGCTGGTAGTGGTTTATAATATATTAAGGTAGTACCGGATACTTGCTACTGCGCATCCATTTCGCGCATCTCGTTTTCCATCATTTATTTGCGTTTTTTTGAAAATTTATCTAAATAATATTTTAATTTGGATCCTTATCTATAACTTAAGAAAGTATTATGTCATTTCATGCAACTTTGGAGGTAAAATGGGACATTTTTCGAAACATGCTCAGATTTTCACTACCTGACAAGTTCGCTGTTTTGTCTCAAAACAACAAATTTACAACTTTGTAAAAATGAATAGATAAAATATGATTTTGACGTCTTTAGTCGTAAAACTAATACAAAATAGGTTTTAGGGTTTCTGGAGATGACAAGGATAATTTGACAAGTTTCAAGCAGATGTTTAAAGTACTAGAACCCAGTCCCGCGCGGACCGTTGCCGTGTTTTTTTTAACAAAAAAATGGATTTGGTCGCTTATAACTCGCCTATTAGTACGGGGACCCCCTTTTTTTTTCTTTTTATTAAAGACTGCATTTACTACTCTTACGATTTAGAATAAAAAATAAAATATTCATTGATTGGATTTTCTGAAATTTTACAAATGGTACAACTCTATACACATGTAGTGTGCGTAATTGGCGTATAATTGTGCTTCTATGGCTCACTTATACCCATATTTGGAAATGATTCAATGATTTTTGTGACAGGAAATGTTAGATAACCCTTAGATCTATCGTTTGATATAATATTATGCTTTTCCTAGCAGAATACATTCGCATTCTCTTGACTGCTTTGAATAGGTACTTTTGAGCAAATCACCGCAAATTATTGCAAAAACCTACTTTTACTATATCTTATAACTCTATAACCAATACGGTGACCCCAATTTTTTTTCACGTTTTTTGACTTGCCTAACAATGATCTATAAATGACAGGATTTATAAAAAAATTCATTGAAGAAATCCAAGTATCCGGTACTACCTTAAACAAACATTGAAATTGCGTATGGGAACCCTGTGTAAAAAGGGTCACAAGGAACTAGGGACTAGGAAGACAGTAAATAGTGGGTGTCCTCTCTAGTATAGTGAGACAACTCTGCTGGTAATGGTCTTAATTTATAAATGAAACAAACTCATGGGAACCCTGTGAAAAAGAGGAAGATAGAAGACTAAGCACTATATTATTAAAAAAATTAGTTAATTAATTACAGTTAATAATCTAATAAATAAATAAATAATTAATTAATTAAAATTAATATTATTGCTCTAACCTAATTCTCCAGTCCGCCAGCTGGTATTGTTTATTAGCAGAAACATCACAGAACTTCTTCAATAAATAACTTAACGACAGCCGTTCATAATTGAGTACTCTAGACGCTTGTCCAGTATCAAACATATTTACTACGTAGATACCAAAGTCACGCTGAAGCCAACCAATGTCCATGTCGGCACCATGGAACACCTATAACAGGATAACATAATAATAATGATGATGATCAATATAAATAAATAAAATATGCTATGAAATTTAATGATGATGACAATGATTATAGTAATGGTAGAGCTGAGGATAATGATGATACTGATCAATATAAATAATCATAAAATATGCTGATGATCTTTAATGTTGACGATGATAATGGCAATAGTGGAGATGATGATGATGATGATAAGGATAATGATGACGATGCCGATCAATATAAATAATAATAAAATATGCTGATGATCTTTAATGATGATGATTATAGCAATAGTGGAGATGATGATGATGATGATAAGGATAATGATGACGATGACGATCAATATAAATAATAATAAAATATGCTGATGATCTTTAATGATGATGATTATAGCAATAGTGGAGATGATGATGATGATGATAAGGATAATGATGACGATGACGATCAATATAAATAATAATAAAATATGCTGATGATCTTTAATGATGATGATTATAGCAATAGTGGAGATGATGATGATGATGATAAGGATAATGATGATGATGACGATCAGTATAAATAATAATAAAATATGCTGATGATCTTTAATGATGATGATGATAATGGCAATAGTGGAGATGATGATGATGATGATAAGGATAATGATGATGATGCCGATCAGTATAAATAATAATAAAATATGCTGATGATCTTTAATGATGACGATGATAATGGCAATAGTGGAGATGATGATGATGATGATAAGGATAATGATGACGATGCCGATCAATATAAATAATAATAAAATATGCTGATGATCTTTAATGATGATGATGATAATGGCAATAGTGGAGATGATGATGATGATGATAAGGATAATGATGATGCCGATCAGTATAAATAATAATAAAATATGCTGATGATCTTTAATGATGATGATGATTATAGCAATAGTGGAGATGATGATGATGATGATAAGGATAATGATGACGATGCCGATCAATATAAATAATAATAAAATATGCTGATGATCTTTAATGATGATGGTTATAGCATTAGTGGAGCTGATGATGATGATAATGAGGGTGGTGATGATGATGATTGACAATAATGGTCATGGTGATAATGATGATAGTACCATGTATTCTAAAATTATGATGATGACAATGGTAGTGATGATAACAACGATCATGGTAATGATGGTTACGATGGGCCTGATAACAATGATGATGATGATGATGATTATGACAATGATGATTATGATAATGATGGTGATTATGATTTGAAATTTTTATTAATATGATAAAGATGATAAAGATGAAAATGAATGATGACTGAATGACAGGTGGAGATTGAGTCTGCAAAATGGACAAGATGATGATGATTAAGATGATTACAATCATGGTGACAATACCTTCAAGATCTTAGGGTTTGTGAAAGATTCATTCAACATATTCATCTCACTGCGTAGTTCCAGCGCATCAATAAGATAATCATGGTCTCTTGTTGACACTTGCATCAGACACACAAAACCTTGGAATGACCGGTATGAATGATGCTAGATAAATGAATGAATGAATGAATAGATGAATGAAAGAATAACAAAATCATCAATGATTAAATATATGAATTTTTTTATAATAATTTTTTCAATAAAATCTATCTATCTATTAGCCTGATTTTCAGAGCGGCCCTGGGTACTACGCTATCACTTTCTCCCCAAACTCCGTCTGATGGACTTCGCCGGATACTGTGTTCTGCATTGTTTGATATTGACCAATCAGAGCAAACTTTATGTTTTTCGCCAAGTGAGGTATGTCAGGAATGCACAATAACAGGAAAGACTAGGAGGCACTCATATTACAAACGATGTATGGATGCTCAATAATTCGGTGTTTTTCTTCCTTTGATTAAGAATTTCATGACAAAATATACTTTATACATTGAATTCTCTTCTCTCATGAAAAGTTGCATGTTTAGGAACTATTTTGAGGCTTTAAGTTAGTAATCTATAAACGATCACACAATTCAACCAATTTGTAAATGGAGCTCATTGTATTCATGTAGTTGGCACAAGTTTGATTGCAGCTTACAGCCGATGCTAACTCTAGATCTCGGTTTGTATTTCTTCATGCAAACATATGTGCAAACATATAATACTCTTGGTCACAGGGTCTCGCTTTCATTTCAGTAAACAGCTACTAAACGTTGTGAAATCACGCCATTTAAATCCCCGGTATAAATCTGACTTTGAACGTCCAAATATTGATAATCGCTCTTGAGATAAAACTTCAATGCCACAGTTTATAGAATGGTATTAATGATTTTCATCTGATGATAAAATTGCAGTTTTTTAGGGGTGTAAATGCCATTGAAAACACTGATTCAAAATTGCAGATCGATTCACAATCACGCTCACAGTTATTATGACCTTCAGGGTCATTGCACTTAGTTCTTACAAGCAATCTCATTGGCCCTTGGTAAGGCAAGGGGCAGTGACGTCAAGAACACGGTATCCGGCGAAGTCCATCAGACGGAGTTTGGGGAGAAAGCGATAGCGTAGGACCCAGGCCCGCTCTGAAAATCAGCCTATCTATCTATGAATGAATTAACGATTGAATAAAATTGAATGAAATAATTGATCAATGAATAAGGATATTACCAAATGAATATATGAATGAACAAATGAATTAGTAAAAACATGAACAAAAATGAATAAATGAATGAAAAAATGAACACATGAATAAATGAATGAATAAATGATTCAATTGCTGACTAACTGACCACATACCAGACAGAATAACTGACTGATGACTGCCTGAGTGACTGATAGCCAATAATTTCCATTGCCTAATATAGATTGACTAACTGAATAATTGTGGAAGACAGGAAATAGTTTGATAATGCTGAAAGAAGTACCTCTAAATCCACAGCAAATTCAGCGACACTGCACAGTTTCTCACAGAGTTCTTCAAGTTGTTCTACTGTGTTGACATACGTACATGGTGTTTCCTCAAGACTTCCATAAAGCTAAAAAAGACATCACATGTTTTACAGAGGAAATGTCAATTGTCAAGGAAAATAACAGTAAATAATAGTGCTATCAGACAGTAAAATATGATAACTGGTATATCAATTGGATACCCTATGAAAAGCTTATGAAAAGCTTATGAAAAGCCTATGAAAAGCCTATGAAAAGCCTATGCAAAGCCTATGAAAAGCTTATGAAAAGCCTATGAAAAGCCTATGAAAAGCCTATGAAAAGCCTATGAAAAGCCAATGAAAAAGCCTATGAAAAGCCTATGAAAAAGCCTATGAAAAAGCCTATGAAAAAGCCTATGAAAAGGCCTATGAAAAAGCCTATGAAAAGCCAGTGAAATACCCTCAGATAACTATAATTTAGTTTAGGCTTGTACCTTTTCTTTCTCCTCTTTCAGTTGGTTCTCTGTTGGTTCAAACTGTTGTAGTTCATGTTCATAAGGATGACTGATCCTGAAAGATGTATTATTAACAACAATCATAATGTATATAATATAATGGGGTTATGTTATGTTATTATTACTACCGTGATCATTGAAGTGCAAACCCCGAAGTTTGATGTCATTTGCAAACTACCATTTTTTTGGCTGTCAATCAAAATACTAGAAAAAAATGATTGATCAATTGTTAAACACTGTTAATGTTAAATCTCATTTTATGCTAGCAGAAGCTAATTTATGACATCATACAGGCACGCACAGCACAGTGGAAGAAGGAACCTTTGCTAGCAGGGAATCAGATTTAATAAATAGATTTAATGGTATTGAGCGATTGGTAAAAAAAAGAGAGCCATTTTTGGATTGCTCTTCAAACTTGTTCCTAGTATTTTGATTGACAGCTGTCAAAATGCTCCTTTGCAAACGAGACATCAAGCTTTGTGGGTAATACTTTGAACCATGATAATTGTAATAAATACCTGTTTGGTGTGTTTGAACTGCTGATTCTCTGTTGATGAACAAAGTCTGCAATCGCTGATGGTAGACTGAGGTCTTCTGGGATAGCTGTATCTGATGGATCTAAACACAAACACCGTCATTATCATCATCATCATCATTAGCACCACCACCATCATCATCATCATCAGGGTCGTCACCACCACCACCATTATCATCACCACCATTACATAATCACAATCATCATCATCGTCGTCGTCATCACCACCACCAACATTATCATCACCATTACATAATCACAATCATCATCGTCGTCGTCGTCATCATCACCACCAACATTATCATCACTATATAATATAATCATCACCATCCTACTTCAATACTTACAATGTTGTAAAGGTGTGATAGCGTTTGGTTTCTGTTTCAGTATTGGTACAAAAGGACTATTACTGTTTACTATCTTGTCATTAAATCTCATCTGTGGACGTGTTATGTTCTTAGCCAAAAGAAGCCTTACTGGTTTGTCTTTTTTACCACTTTCCATCTAGAAAAAAAAAAAATTAATAATAATAATAATAATAATGGGCCTGGATTGTAGGGAAATTATTCATCAAAGAGTAGAGACAACATTTGTAGTATTTCAAATATATTGTATTGTATAAATACATTGTATTTCTTTTCTCTTTGTGGGCTAACCTTGCTGGGACTAATAGTCCGTTCATTTTGCCCCTCATTTAGTGCTACTATGTAAATGTCTATTTGTTCATGTATTTTAGTTTTGTAACTTTTTATGTACACTAAATGGAAGTAACTAATAAATAAATAAATATAATAATATATATAAGAAGCTATATTTGAGGTTAAGGCAGCACAATTTGGAGAACTTGAAACTGGTCTATTTGAGAAACAAAAGTAACCTCTACACCATTTACAGACTAAAAGAAAACTTTACTGACAGTGATATTAATTATTAATATCAGAAAAGAAGAATTAAGCATTTATCAGTGAGACTTACACTTCTTCTGTTCCAACTTGAAACAACTGGTTTGCTGGACAGGGCTGACTTGTTTATAATGGGATTCTTGTTCTTGGTTAAACCAGAAGCCTCATCTAGCTTGGTATCCTGAGAAAATACAAGGAGCAGTTATCACTGTATCAATATTATCACTGTATCATATACATAATTATCATCACTATTATTATCACTGTATCATATACATAATTAAAAAATTCATGAATAATTAATGAGACATTTTGAAAAGAAATCATGACCATGATGAGTGTTGTAAATCTGATACAACACTAGTGTTGTATATCCTGATTTGCATAAGTTTTAACTGGTAATTTTACGGCAAAATCTATTTTAATCTTGAAAATTTTGGTAAAATATGAAAGAGCTAACCTAGACATTTTTTAAGTAGTTTACAACATTCGCGTCCGTGTTGTATCGGCGATACAATCGCGCGCCTTCGGCTTGCGATTGTATCTGCCGATACAACACGGCCGCTCATGTTGTAAACACTACTTATTATCTATTATCATCACTGTATCATATACATAATTATCATCACTATTATTATCACTGTATCATATACATAATTATCATCACTATTATTATCACTGTATCATATACATAATTATCATCACTATTAGCATCCTGACCATATACATAATTATCATCACTATTATTATCACTGTATCATATACATAATTATCATCACTATTATTATCACTGTATCATATACATAATTATCATCACTATTATTATCACTGTACCATATACATAATTATCATCACTATTATTATCACTGTATCATATACATAATTATCATCACTATTATTATCACTGCATCATATACATAATTATCATCACTATTATTATCACTGTATCATATACATAATTATCATCACTATTATTATCACTGTATCATATACATAATTATCATCACTATTATTATCACTGTATAATATACATAATTATCATCACTATTATTATCACTGTATCATATACATAATTATCATCACTATTATTATCACTGTATCATTAGCATCATGACCATATACATAATTATCATCACTATTATTATCACTGTATCATATACATAATTATCATCACTATTATTATCACTGTATCATATACATAATTATCATCACTATTATTATCACTGTATCATATACATAATTTATATCATCACTATTATTATCACTGTATCATATACATAATTATCATCACTATTAGCATCCTGACCATATACATAATTATCATCACTATTATTATCACTGTACCATATACATAATTATCATCACTATTATTATCACTGTATCATATACATAATTATCATCACTATTATTATCACTGTATCATATACATAATTATCATCACTATTATTATCACTGTATCATATACATAATTATCATCACTATTATTATCACTGCATCATATACATAATTATCATCACTATTATTATCACTGTATCATATACATAATTATCATCACTATTATTATCACTGTATCATATACATAATTATCATCACTATTATTATCACTGTATCATATACATAATTATCATCACTATTATTATCACTGTATCATATACATAATTATCATCACTATTATCATCACTGTATCATATACATAATTATCATCACTATTATTATCACTGTATCATATACATAATTATCATCACTATTATTATCACTGTATCATATACATAATTATCATCACTATTATTATCACTGTATCATATACATAATTATCATCACTATTATTATCACTGTATCATATACATAATTATCATCACTATTATTATCACTGTATCATATACATAATTATCATCACTATTATTATCACTGCATCATATACATAATTATCATCACTATTATTATCACTGTATCATATACATAATTATCATCACTATTAGCATCCTGACCATATACATAATTATCATCACTATTATTATCACTGTATCATATACATAATTATCATCACTATTATTATCACTGTATCATATACATAATTATCATCACTATTATTATCACTGTATCATATACATAATTATCATCACTATTATTATCACTGTATCATATACATAATTATCATCACTATTATTATCACTGCATCATATACATAATTATCATCACTATTATCATCACTGCATCATATACATAATTATCATCACTATTATTATCACTGCATCATTAGCATCATGACCATATACATAATTATTATCTATTATCATCACTAATATCATAATTACCATCATCATCATTATTGCAACTATCATCATTATCATAATAATCATCACTATCAGTACTATCATCTTTTTTCTCTCTCTTTCTCTGCCCCTTCCCCTCCGATTTTATTTTGTCATAACACAGGAAACCCAACGCAATTGCCCAGTCTCCCTCTTCTGGCAACACAGTGATCCCAAACCAAGGAAAAGCAAACAAAAGGCTGAAGGGTTGCCTGCGGGGGAGGCTATATATATATCAGTACCATCATCATTACCATCATAATCATCATCATCATAATAATGATAATAATAATCATAATCATAATTATCATCCTACTATTATTGGCATTACTCAAATTACCAATGTCATCATTATCAACACCATTATTATTTTCATCACAATCATCATATCAATCATCAGTAACAATATTATCATCAGTATCATTATCATCATCATCATCTTACCACTTCCTCTAGTACAATGTCATTTGCTTCAACAAGATTCTCATACAAGTCATCAATGTCAACACTATCGCATGTCTGTCCTCTTTTTGGCCATCCACATCGCACATGGAAATGCCGCAGCAAGTCATGAGCACTGAAATATAACAAAGAATTGTTGCTCAAACTTATGTTTACAGGTAGATTTTATATGGATATATAGAGGATATTACATGGGTGCGAGGAGATATGAATGTTATCTTGAGTGTTGAAATGATCTTTCATGAGTGAGCACAGCAAGATTTTCAACACGAGAAGTTAAAACTTGTATAGATCTCCAAGTGACCATGTAATTTTCAGTTTATTAATATAATTATTAATGAAAATACAACAAAACTTTTTTCGACATAATAAGTTTCCGTAAAGCTTTGTAACCATAGTGGTGATATTTTCATATGTGAAATATAAACATGTTATTTTCACATGTACAGATATCAAATTTTTGAAACAGAGAAATATAGGTATATAATAATAGTAGCTATTTCAACTATAATTCTCTTAAATACAGACTCAGACTCAAATGACCTAAAGAAACAATTATATTGGAAACATCGGTTAGTTCAAGTCATTGTATATACAGTGTACTTTTGTAACTGAGTTAACTAAGTTAATGTACAAATCCTTTATTTAAGGGGCCAAACAATACCCTGCTAACAGAGGAAATTTGTCTTGCACTTCTGCGAAGTAGAGTGCCTTCTTGCAGAGGTAGTTTTCCTCCTTCGCAGAAGAGCAAGACAAACTTCAGGACTCTGCTAGCAGGGTAGAATATGAATGGTTGACTAATATATATATCCATGTAGTGTAAACAGTATGCAATGTCTTACTTGTTTAGAAGTCTTGTTCCTTGAGCATTCCTAAACTCTCTGAAGTCTGAGAAACTGTAATAAAAATCATGATCTGCACCTGGGGTTGGAAGTGCATTGGCTTTTTGAGTCGCACCAACCAGCGTCTTTAATGTTTGCTAAAAATAACATACAAAATTATGATTGACTCATAATATTATTATAGTGAGTATTGTTATGTTTCCTTTTGGATTAGCAAAACAATAAATAAACAACATCTACATTTATTAACTGTATACTGCTACAAGGCTATATTTATAACATTTACCATTTTTACAAAATCTTTAACTTTCACCATCATCATCATCACCATTATTCTCAGCCTCACTATCATCATCATTCCTCCGTCGCCATCATCATCAACCTCATCATCCTCACTGTCACCATCATCATCATTCTCACTGTCGCCATCATCATCATTCTCACCATCATCATCATTCTAACTGTCGCCATCATCATCTTTCTCACCATCATCATTATTCTCACTGTCACCATCATCATCATTCTCACTGTACCATCATCATCATTCTCACCATCATCATCATCATTCCACCGCCGCCATCATCAACATCATTCTCACTGTCACCATCATCATCATAAATCTGATGTACACTGGCACAAAGAATACTTGATCTCCTTGTGTTTGAAAGGTGAAATAGACAAAATATACAGAACTTGGTTCAACTACCTCGTTTACTATCTAATATATAAACTCGTTGAAAAGGAAAACTATTCTAATTACCAGCTAGTACGCAATGTTCTATATCATTTTAATCAATGAAAGAACGCCAGTGTAACTTATTTTAAAGCCAAACGTTCATCAAAATATGAGTCACGTGGTAACATGTTTAATACACGATTCAAACCCACAGCAAAATATGAAAGATTACACGTACAAAACTCTAATAGGCTAATCCCTTGAATACTAATAATCATTGTACTTAGCGTCTGTACCTGAGAGAACACCTGCAAATCTCCAATTCCTGGGATATTTGTTTCTTGGTCGTCAGACATTTCTTCGTCCGCCATCTTGGATTGAATACTCGACCCAGTTCTGCAGCGACGTAGTTTCAACAAAGGGAGCCCAGTATATTTCGTTCATAGCTATATCCTCAATAAAAAAATATTATTGCGCAATATAAATTAATTAATAATAATAAATAAAAATAAAATGTAATTTAGTTAATAGCTATAGATTCAATCAAAGACATTTTTATTTTATGCAGATGTTTGCCCAAAATATGGCATATAGAGTCTAACCAACAGACTAGTATTTATAACAATTGATCTCTGGAAACATCTCCCCACTTTTAAAAGCACTTTAAAATTTAAAAGAACTAAAAGCGTACGTATCTTCTTTCGCAGCAACATAGATCAGCCCCTACACTAATTTTTCTTTGATATATTATAATCAATTTATACATTTCTTTATTCTATTCTTTCATATATTATAATCAATTTATACATTTCTTTATTCTATTCTTTCATATATTATAATCAATTTATACATTTCTTTATTCTATTCTTTCATATCTTGTGTATAGTTGATGTATACATTTCTTTATTCTATTCTTCTTTGATATATTATAAATAATTTAGACATATATAATCTTGCCAGTATAATTTTTTTATATATTATATTCCGATCGGCACTGAACTTTTCACAGTCATATGATATCTGCTCTATATATTAACTACAATGACAATCTTTTATTTGTCCCTTAAAGTACACAAATAATTACAGCATAGTATTAATTTATCCTTACATAAAGGTGCGGACCAACTGAATGGATTAACTAGTGACACGCTATACCGACAAAGCCATTTTGCTAATATTTCTGATATTCAACAATTGGTGAATAATAACCGAGACGGTGTCAAGGTTATTATTCACCGATATTCACTGAGCCTGAGGTGGATAATTGTTTTAGTATAAATACACAAGTAATTATTTCAAGTAAAAATAACCAGCCTTTTGTGAAGAAAAACTGTCCATTTCCATTTCTAAAAGCGCGCGACACGCTGTAGGTGATTATCGTGAAATAGTGTGAATTTCTCCACTAATCAACGCGCTCGATTAATTTTCAATACTCAGTTAGCCGTTTTTCAAAAAATAGTATGTCAGCAATTCAATTACAACAGATCGGGAAAATGAAATATACGAGGGACTTAATAAAATAAATATATATAACATAAACGAATTACAATAAATAGAGTAATATTGAAAAACTGTAAATTTCAACAACAAAAACAGTGAACAATTAGGATAACATCAGCAAAAATTAACAGTTATAAAACATTAAAAAAGCCAAAAAAAAAGACAAGAGCACTAACGAAAAATTATTATATATGGATATTTTAAATTCCTTAATTAAGAATGTCTTGTTTTATTTTGGTTAGCTAGTGTAAAGTGTTTATACAAAAACATTTCCTTAAATACTTAGCATGATATGACTATTACAATGCTTAGGTACCTGTCTACTTGTACCATATTCAATCAATTTCCCTTATTCATGGTCGGTATATGCAAACACCTGTGTCTGTCACTATTAACAATGCTAATAAAATGCTGTTATTACTGAGTAGCGAGGTCGTGATGACAACAGTTACAGTTGTCCAAATAAACACTTATTGCATCAATAGTGCTTTCTACATATATATATATATATATATATATAGAGAGAGAGAGAGAGAGAGAGAGAGAGAGAGAGAGCACAAAAGAGGATCGACCATACTCATTGTAAACTAGAAGAGAGTTTCTTTCACAATCGTGAGGTAAGAGCACCGTGGGTTCTCTGGAAGACTAGCTTCGGCTAAAGGGACTTCCGACGTAAATTATACAGTTCTTTATTTATAATTATTATTATAATATTGTATTCTATAGCATGTAGTTTAAGTTTTCCCCATTGTTTAGGTGAATGATAATGAGCATATTTGATATTTCGGTAAGGGCTTTTTACAACTCATCAAGGTCGCTTATTTTGCCTTTTGGAGGGTCAGTTCAATGGGTTATACTCCTCAGACAAAGATTGGAGTTATTTAAAGCCATTTTTGAACGGTTCCATAGGCTATAACTATTGATTAATCGTTAGCGTTTTCGCATAGACTTTAACCCATCAATTAAAGTTGCCCTCGATCCAAAAACATGTTTGAGCTTATTAATCATCGTTTTTTTAGCCATTTTTTGAACAGTTTTTGAAGGGCTATAATCCATCAAAATCGTAAAGCTTTTTTTGCGTTGACTATAGAAATCCATCAAATTGAGCACTCCAAGTAAACCATGGATGAGCCTCTTGATCCTGTTTGGATCGTTTTGATAGTTTTGATAATATTGTGGGCTTCGATATTAACTCATTAACCATTAGTGTCAAATGTTTTTATCCATAGTTCTGGTATCAAGGCAACGCCCGAGAAGAAAGACTTGATACTAAGAAACTAAGCTGCTGAATTAAAAAGAGAATGTGTTGACGAGAAAGAAGAAGAAGAAGAAGACGAAGACGAATTAAGATGAAGACGAGGACGACAAGAACAAAAGCACTGAAGAACATTTAGAAAACAAAGCACAGGAAGAACTGAGAAGAACAGGAAGAACAAGAAGAACAAGAAGAGCAAGAAGAGCAAAAAGAAGACACACTGCAGCTGTTAATAAACGATTACGCCCTAGCAGTAAATGGAGACTCATCATTGATTTGTTTATGACTTCTTGCACCAATTAAGGTTCGACTTTTTGCACCAATTAAGGGGAGAAATTACCACTAAAAAGATGAATTTCACCGAGCAATCAACTAACAACAGCAAAGCGGCAGGGATGACGTCCGACAAAACACTCAAATTATCAATAAGCGGCATCATATTTGCGATCGGATTTCTCGGAAATCTAATCGTCCTGTGGATACTAAAAACACATAAAATCAAATCTCTTAGACCTCCATTTGAATATTTCATTGCAAACTTAAGCATTGTCGATTTGGTTTTTGGACTGGCGTTGCTCGCAGAAGAGCACTTTGATATTCCCAGGTCTGAATTAATATGTAAGGCTGTTGTCCCAATTGTCTCCGTCACATATCAAGCTTGCATGAATACTATTATTGCTATTGCAGTATTTCGTTGCATTGCAATACTTGCACCGTTCAAAACCAAGCCCAGTAAAGCTGTCATCTTTGGAACAATTGCAGGAATATGGGTGTCGTCCTATATAGTGTATATCCCGTTCATTATTGTACTATATTATAACGAGAACACTGGCCAGTGCAATGAAAAATGGCCATCACAGATGTACAATAAGGTTTACACTGTGATTTTATTCGTTATTCAGTATCCTATTCCTTTAACTATCATTGCAATATGCTACACTAAAATTGTGTTGTTTTTAACAAGACAAACTGTTCCCTACGGTGGGACTGGCTTGGGAAATCAACTACAACAAGCAAGGAAGAGAAAACAAGACAAGCTCATTATGAAAATGTCGGTTATCATCATATTATTGTACACGATTCTAACACTTCCATCACAAATGGCATGGCTCAGTTTGATTGTGTTCGAAGACAGTTCACTCAGTAATGTTTTGTTTAAGTTTTCGAGTGTGTTAGCCTTAACCCATACGTGCTGTAACCCTATTGTGTACGGCTTGATGTCGAAACAGTTTCGTGCACAGTTTGTGATTAATTGTAAGTCCATTATTGCCTGTAAAGGATGCTCAAACAATCGTATTGGTCCATTTGACCGTGCTACCACTTTAAATACTTGACAAAACAGACGGCTTGGAGATGAGAACTGAGCAGCATGTCAAATGTGGATTCAAATCTCATATAGATAAGGTTATCAGTGAACAAGGAAATTATATCATTATAACGGCTGTTTTTTTTTTTTAAATTAAAGTTGGTTGCATGTGGGGGTGGGGGTGACGGCTGGAGGCATCGGGGGGAACCGAAAGTATCGGGAAATTTTCAATACTCCAGTTTCATGTTATCTAGCACCGCTGTACAATTTAACTAAAGGCGCATTTGCACAGGGATAATCTCGATTCGATGTAAAATCAAATGTGTTTTCTATTGTTTAGCGGTAGCATTTTATCACGCTTGGCTAATTGGAATTTGTGTGGGTTGGGGGTGGGGGTGGAAGGAATCGAGGGTTACTGAAAGTATATGGAGTTAAACTGCAGCAATGCCCAAAAAGCTCGGTATGGTGTTACGAGAAAGATTTTAGTAGTGTGTAACTGAACATGTGAGATGACCATATGTCCTAATAATAACTCTAGCTATAATAAAGTTTAATTATTTTTTCGAGTCCAATTACGGTGAGTAACAATTATTGTGCATGCACTACCCAGTTATTGAATATTTATTTAACCAGTTTAACAGTTATTCGCCGGAGGCAAGGTGAATATACGTGTCTGAATAATAACCAAGACGCATGCAGTCAAGGTTATTATTTACCAATATTCACTGAGCCTGAGGTGGATATAGAGATTACTTCATGGTTAGTGAGGCGTACGATTTTTATTCACGAGTTGTGAAGAATTTCAAACGAACGAGCGAGGCTCTGCGAGCGAGTGAGTTTGTAATTCTACACAACGAGTGAATAAAATCGTACAAGCGAACTAACCATGATGTAATTTTTTTATTTTATAAGTACTGAGATTTATTTTCAACATTAATGACAACATGCATCAAATATACCATGAAATGAGTTCTATGGTTAAACGATTCAATGATTAAAAAAATTCAATATTTTCTTTCAAAATTTTAAACAACGAAAAGTAGCAACAAAATCATGAAAAATACCGTTGTAAAAGGCAAATTTACTTATCTTCAATGCTTTTTTAAAAAAAAGCATTATTAAATGGTTAAATAGTCTTGCATTGACAACGCTTCGGCAGTAGCTGAGCGAGATTCCTCTAGTGTGAACTTTGCCGACTGATTCACTATATTTATAGTTTTTTCTTTTCCTTTTTTCTTTAGCTCTTTCTGTTTGGAAAGAAGGACTTGTCTTTTCAAATAGGAGGTCCTTCATGTCACTTGTTTTCTTCATATGTCGCTCAAAACCAAATAATTAACTTCAGAGCGAGAATAGTCTTAGCTTTCCCGTCTTTGAAAGTAATAAATAAACTGGGTTGAGCTAGAAATTTGTCAACTTTTCTTTTATGTGTAAAATAATATGTTAATGAGGTTTGCGTGTTATAATAAATGCTTCAGTGAGATGCGTTCTCGGCTTCAAATAATCAAAATAAAACATGATTGACAACGAAAACGTTTAAAGATTTACTCGAAACCCCTTTTACCAATGAGATTCACAGTGGCTTGTGGCTCAAAGAAAAAAATGAAAGCAAATAGCTACACGCACACCTCATTAACATGTTAGCTCACACATATGCTCATTTGCATTTTAAAAGTGGGTTATACGAATACACTCTATTGGTGCCAATTCAAACTTAAAACATCAGCACCTGTTCATATTCAAATAAGGATTTTATATATATATTGATTCAACGGAGAAACAAGATGGTCAAAATTACATTCAAAGAGCAGTTTAATTAGATTTATTTCTTTTTAATCTTTAAGGCGTCGTATATAATGAGATTTTAATTTTTTAATATTAAGGTCCTTTTAGGGTTTTTTAGGGTATTGTCTCAAAAGTCAGTTGTGCGTAACATATGACTTCGCAGGCTAAGAAAATTCAAGAAAAAAGCACTACTCAGTAAAGGAACTAGACCGCACTACACGCACGGACTAACTATAGACTACGTGTCGGCAAAACATTCATTTATGTCAATCTCGATTGTCACAAATTACATTTCTCAGTTCTAAAAAGGAACAATTGAAGCAGAGGTCGTCTGTTGTAAAAGAGAGCATATAAAGTTACTTTCCTTTAAAGACTATGTCCGCACTGAATAACCTTAGTACTAGCACAGTAGAAAACAGCACGACTAGTACAAGAAACGGTGAAGAATGGACACGGCTATCAATCGACATCGCCATTGCAGTTTTAGGAATTACATGGAATCTCATCGTCCTTCTTCTTCTTCTTCTTCACAACAAAAACAAACCATGCACACCCTATGAATGGTTCATTGGTAACCTAACAACTGCAAATCTGATATTCGAAGTTGGGTACTTGTTAATGCATTATAGCAGAACACGGTCTTTACTCTTTTGTAAATTAATACATCCCGTTGTATCTGTGTACCTTGTGACAAGCATGTACTCCGTGGTAGCAATTGCTGTCTTTAGATACAACTCTACTGTTAACCCATACCGCTCTAAGCCAGGAAAGAAGTCCATTTACTGGACTATCGCTGGCATATGGGTGCTCTCACATGTAGTATTTATACCATTATACATAGTTCTGGACTATAACGAGAAAACTGGCTATTGTGACGAACGTTGGTCAAAACCAGTGTTTAATAAGGTGTACACGGTTGCTTTAATGGTTATACAGTACCCTTTACCATTAACCATCATTGCTATATGCTACACTAAAATTGTAGTGTACCTGAAACACCATAGAGTCCCTCAGAGTGGCCTAGGAAATCAACTACAACTAGCGAGAAAACGGAAGCAAGACAATCAGATACTTCGCATTTCTGCAATAATCGTCTCGCTGTTTACTATCCTGACTCTACCATTGCAAATCGCATGGCTGAGCTGGGTTGTTTTTGACAACAAAACCCTGGCAAATTACTTTTTTTTATTCTCGGATCAGTTATTGAATCTTCACTCGTGTTGTAACCCTATCGTGTATGGGGTTATTTCGAGAAACTTTCGCGCACAGTTTAAAAGTTATGTTCGTTCTAAGATGTGCTGTTGTTGTTATCGAAAAACACACTCTACCGCGAACAGAGCTGACATAGAACTGGGCCACTAGAGCCACTACCGAATGCGCACATGATGGTTGTTCTCATTAAGGCGTGATAGTCAAATATCAACAAAAGAACACAATGGAATAAAATTTAAAGTAAAAACAGGGCCAATGAAAACCACTCTTAAAGAACGCGAACAGGAATAAGAGATACTGTTCGAAACATCGTTGTCACAAATTGTTTTGTTTTTTTTCATTACAAATTTGTACGAGAAGATCGTGCGATTTTTTAATAATATACTGTCTGAAAAACTAATTTTGTACAGTATATTATACGTGAATGAATTGGCATGCAAGCCGTTACAGTGGAAGGTCGTGAGTAGAATCGAAATAATCGAACAAAATTTGTAAAAAAGAATAGATTACAGGGAAGTTAATGTCATTTTAGTCAGTGGTCTACTCCAGCTGGACACAATTATGTCTTATCGCTTGTTAAACAAACAGTCATTTTTTGTGTACTTTTCGTTTTTATTCATACATCTTAAAGAAAAATGTGTTAAAGCCAGATAAAAATCACATTTTAATTTTATACTTCACTTTATTATCTAAAGATTGGGAGCATTTGTAGATTAAAATACTATTTCTTTCTTTACAAATGTCAGAGAACATGACCAGTTTTAAACCTCGAGCTCGCGACAACAAAAAAACAAATAACGCAGTGACTAAACGTCCGGCAGCCGGACTTTTTCTCGGTTAAGTAGAAGGTAGAACATCTTAGCAGTCCAATCGGCCTTTTCCAAAACGAGTAAAGGACTGGGTACTAGTTTCCCTAATTATTGTAATTGTAAATTGTAAATTGTAATCTCTTGTAAATTCTAGGTGCAATAAAAACGTTGTTGTTGTTGTTGTTGTTGGATTGGAAGGAGTGTTGATCATGCATATCCAGCTTACCGTATGTAAAGCACAGAATTACACTAGTCAGGAAGGTAATGACATAAGAATTTATTTCAATCTTAGGGACCGTTCATTTTTTACCATGGAGTGGTGGGCCGGTGGAATTTAGGGTGGGGCAGGAAAATTAAACAAGCTCTATAGGGGGGGGGGGGGGGGGGTCAAAAAAATTTGTTGAGTCAAAAGAGGGGGGGCCATAAAAAATACATCAATTTCATGCAAGATATTTTTTTATTAGTTGGCGAAACGTACATGAAATAAACGGTTTACAAGTTACAACTTTGTGTTACATGTTATTGTGAATTGGGAAAATGTGACTTGTGTTTTTTTGTGTGTGTGTTTTTTTTTTGGGGGGGGGGGGGGTGTCATGAATTGAATTTGATAGCGGTAGGGGGGGGTCAGATTGTTTTTGGAGCCAAAGAGAAGGGGGCCAGTTTTTTTTTAAAGGGCTACCAAGGAAAACGCACCGCCCCCCCTCCCTGGTAAACAATGAACGGTCCCTTAGGGTGCCAAAATTAAGGCTGCTTTTTTATGAAATGAAAGCAAAAAAGGAAATGCATACATTTATATCATATCAGGGTTACAGTTAAACTATCAATGTACCACAATTAAAACGTGGCGAGAATTCTCTATAGATAGAAGTCCAAGCTTTTACACTACAATTAGGCAGCTTTGCGCAACGTGAACCATGAATAGGATGATTTAGAAGACTAATTGGGTTGACTGAGCGAATGATTTAGTAGAAGAACTTGATTGAAAATACGGTTTAAAAACTCAGCTCTAAGGTAGAGAAGGGAAACAATAGTAACTAGAAGGCCGTTCATAAACATCTGGCTGCTCAGTAGCATGATACCTTTAAATAGGATTTCCTTCCTCGCCATCTACAAGCAAGATCATTATGGTTGTATTGTAACACAGCTTTCTATAGTCCTTAAGAAACTTATCTACATGCAGCATTAGTTTTAATTGCCTATTTATAAGGCACTCAAGGTTTTCTTGAACTTTCTATAGTCCTTAAGAAACTTATCTACATGCAGCATTAGTTTTAATTGCCTATTTATAAGGCACTCAAGGTTCTCTTGAACTTTGTCAATATCGTTGCGCTTCGGAGCAGACTTATCACGGTTTTAGGAGGACTGGCTACTTCATTAGATCCCTTTATATGTCATCAAAAGAAGTAGAAACTAAAGATTTCATGGCTCAAAAGACATAGTGTTATTCTTCTGTATATGAATGTATTTTTGAACGCTTTCCTTGTAACTGATGCGAACATCGTTAAAACTTAACCTAAATAAGTACACGGCGGGAGGCTGACCGTAGAATGACTATCGCTACGGCCAACACCCTATATAAACACTCCATTTCACGTCAAGGGACTAGACGCACTCACTAGACGCACGGACTAACTGACTACTTGAAGCAGAGGTCGCCTGTTGTAAAAGAGAGCATAAAGTAACTTTCTTTTAAAGACTATGTCCGAACTCAATAACCTTAGTACTTTCACAGTAGAAAACAGCACAACTAGTACAAGAAACGCTGAAGAATGGACACGGCTATCAATCGACATCGCCATTGCAGTTTTAGGAATTACAGGGAATCTCATCGTCCTTCTTCTTCTTTTCTTCACAACAAAAACAAACCATGTACACCCTATGAATGGTTCATTGGTAACCTAACAACGGCAGATCTGATATTCGAAGTTGGGTACTTGTTAATGCATTATAGCAGAACACGGTCTTTACTCTTTTGTAAATTAATACATCCCGTTGCATCTGTTTACCTTGTGACAAGCATGTACTCCGTGGTAGCAATAGCTGTCTTTAGATACAACTCTACTGTTAACCCATACCGCTCTAAGCCAGGAAAGAAGTCCATTTACTGGGCTATCGCTGGCATATGGGTGCTCTCACATGTAGTATTTATACCATTATACATAGTTCTGGACTATAACGAGAAAACTGGCCATTGTGACGAACGTTGGTCAAAACCAGTGTTTAATAAGGTGTACACGGTTGCATTGATGGTTATACAGTACCCTTTACCATTAACCATCATTGCTATATGCTACACTAAAATTGTAGTGTACCTGAAACACCATAGAGTCCCTCAGAGTGGCCTAGGAAATCAACTACAACTAGCGAGAAAACGGAAGAAAGACAATCAGATACTTCGCATTTCTGCAATAATCGTCTCGCTGTTTATTATCCTGACTCTACCATTGCAAATCCAATGGCTGAGCTCGAATGTTTTTGACAACCAAACCCTGGCAAATTACATTTTTTTATTCTCGGGTCAGTTACTGAATCTTCACTCGTGTTGTAACCCTATCGTGTATGGGGCTATTTCGAGAAACTTTCGCGCACAGTTTAAAAATTATGTTCGTTCTAAGATGTGCTGTTGTTGTTATCAAAAAACACACTCTACCGCGAACAGAACTGCCATGGAACTGGGCAACTATTAAATTCGCACATAAGTGTGTAAATCTTCAAAGTACCTTAATTCCATTGTGTTATTTTGTTGCTATTTGACGATTACATTTTAACTACACACTTTGTTTCACGCGGGTTAATGAGAACAACTCTATCACAGCCGAAGCTACCCTAGAAAGGGTTTCTTGATCTAGTATTTGTATTTGATCATTGATCAAATTCATTTGCACGTCTGTTTTCGTTATTCGTAAGGGAAACCCTCTAGCCAAACGAGCCTATTTTTTTTTAATTCGCCGAGCCAATCAGAAGCCGAGGGTCAGTGCCCGACCCTGGCCTTCTGATTGGTTTAAGTTTGTGAAGACATTTTGACAACTTGACGAGATTAGGTTCCAAATATAGGTATAATTGAGTGTTAGTCAAATCAACATAGAAGTGAGTTTCTAAGCTCTTTGGGCCAGAGGTTAGCCTGCGTAGCTGACGAGGGGATTGCTACGCAGGTTAGCCAGAGGTTGAATTATAGTTGCATCACAAACCGTCAAATTTTAATACAAACGCTAAAACAAGTAGAAAATAACCTCTGGTACCCAGGGTAAGATAACCTCTGGTACCCAGGCAAAATAACCTCTGGTACCCAGGGTAAGATAACCTCTGGTACCCAGGGTAAAATAACCTCTGGTACCCAGGGCAAAATAACCTCTGGTACCAAGGGCAAGATAACCTCTGGTACCCAGGGTAAAATAACCTCTGGTACCCAGGGTAAGATAACCTCTGGTACCCAGGGCAAGATAACCTCTGGTACCCAGGGTAAGATAACCTCTGGTACCCAGGGTAAAATAACCTCTGGTACCCAGGGTAAGATAACCTCTGGTACCCAGGGTAAGATAACCTCTGGTACCCAGGGTAAGATAACCTCTGGTACCCTGGGTAAAATAACCTCTGGTACCCATGCAGGGTAAGATAACCTCTGGTACTCAGGGTAAGATAACCTCTCGTACCGTGTAAAATAACCTCTGGTACCCAGGTTGAAATAACCTCTGGTACCCAGGTTGAAATAACCTCTGGTACCCAGGGTGAAATAACCTCTGGTACCCAGGGTAAGCCGAAGCTCAACACTACAAAGGACATTTTTGTGAATGAATTGGCAAGCTGTTACAGTGGGGGAGGTCGTGAATAGAATATGAATTATCGAACAAAATTGGTAAAAAAGAATTAATTACAAGGAAGTTAATGTCATTTTAGTGAGCGGTCTTTGAGTGCTCTATACTCCAGCTGGACACAATTATGTCTTATCGCTTGTTAAACAAACAGTCATTTTTTGTGTACTTTTCGTTTTTATTCATACTTCTGAAAGTAAAATTCAGCCAAAACTGACATTTTAATTTTATTAGGATTTTTTGTCGATACAAAATAAAAACGAGCAAAAATCCCACCCCATTTACAGCGCAACGCGTAAAAGTATGGTCACTGATAATGTATTCGCATACTTCTGTCTCGCCATCGATCCAATAAGAGTTTTGATCCGAGACAAGATAACACAATCCTACAACGCTGATTGGATCGATTGCGAGACAGAAGTATGCGAATACATTATCAGTGGCCATACTTTTACGCGTTGCGCTGTAAAATACAGCTACAAATTTTAAATTATTTTGTCTGGGTTTTGAACTTTTTCGTTTTCGTTTTGTTTCTTTTTTCTTTTTTGGGACTTGGAGATGAATTGTTTCCTTTTTGTTGCTTCTGTTTCTTCGCTTGAGGTTGATCTTCTTTTTGTGGTTGTTCTGTCTGCTGTGGTTGGCCTTTTTTCTGTGGTTGTTCCGTATTCTGTGACTGGTCTTTTTTCTGTGGTTGCTCTTTTTTCTGTGGTTGATCTGTCTTCTTTGCCTGGCCTTTTTTCTGTGGTTGTTCAGTTTTCTGTGACTGGTCTTTTTTCTGTGATTGTACAGTCTTCTTTGACTGGTCTTTTTTCTGTGGTTGATCTGTCTTCTGTGACTGGTCTTTTTTCTGTGGTTGATCTGTCTTCTGTAACTGGTCTTTTTTCTGTGGTGATTCTGTCCTCTTCTTGTTTTCTTTCTTAGAAGAAGCTCCATTTGTCTTAGCCTTGGTTTGGTTGTTTTTAGCTTTGGCCTGGTTGTCTTTCTGTGTGGGTTTTTCTTTTTTGTGAGTCTGTTCTCTTTCTGTTGGTTCGTCTAACGATTGTTCTGTTTCTTCTGCTATTTCTTCGTTTTCGTCTTTTATTGAGACCGAGACGTTTGGTTCTGGAAACGTACGATATATATTATTACGTGAAAACGTTCGATGAAACGACGATGATTATAATGATTGCTTCGACGATGATGATGATGGTGATACCTGCATGTCACGATGATGATGATTGTGAAATACGACAATGAGACGATAATAATAATGATTGCTTTGATGATGATGATGGTAAAACTGCATGTCAAGATGATGATGATGGTGAAATACGACAATGAGACGATAATAATAATGATTGCTTTGATGATGATGATGGTTAAACTGCATGTCACGATGATGATGATGGTGAAATACGACAATGAGACGATAATAATAATGATTACTTCGATGATGATGATGGTGATACCTGCATGTCACGATGATGATGATGGTGAAATACGACAATGAGACGATAATAATAATGATTGCTTCGACGATGATGATGATGGTTAAACTGCATGTCACGATGATGATGATGGTGAAATACGACAATGAGACGATAATAATAATGATTGCTTTGATGATGATGATGGTTAAACTGCACGTCAAGATGATGATGATGGTGAAATACGACAATGAGACGATAATAATAATGATTGCTTTGATGATGATGATGGTTAAACTGCATGTCAAGATGATGATGATGGTGAAATACGACAATGGGACGATAATAATAATGATTACTTCGATGATGATGATGATGCATGGCACGATGATGATGATAATGCCAGATTGAGATGTTGATTGTAACGATGATGGGGATACCTGCATGGCACGATGATGATGATGATAATGCCAGATTGAGATGTTGATGATGATGATTGTAACGATGATGGGGATACCTGCATGCCACGATGAATGATGATGCTGACAGTAGTGACATTGATGATGACAAAGACAATCACAATAATAATAGTTCTAATGATACTGTCAATCAAAGTATTCACTCTACCTTCTCCTGGTATTTTATTGGAGAATTTCTTTAGTTTTGCTACAAAGAATCCATCCATGTTATGGGAATGTGGGTAAAACCGTCTTGTGTGCTTTAACGATGGATGGAAATGACGACCACGAAATCTACACACAATGATAACACATTTAGTACAAACAGTCTTGATAGAGTGCAAACAATATAGGTGAGCGTAATGTTTACAAGTGTTGGTATTGTGATGCTAATTTGCCAATCGTTTTCACAATAGATTTTTTAAATTTCTTTCTTCTAATAACAATGGTTGGTTGGCAAAACCATAACAAAATACGTCACTGTACGTCCACCTATAGAGTTGTTCTCGTTAATCCATGAAACAAAGTGTATTAGTTAAAGTGTAATAGTCAAATAACAACAAAAGAACACAATGGAATTAAGGTGCATTAAAGAGTGATAAACTAAAGTGTGTTTCACAGGTAATGAAAACAGCTGTATCCGTGAAATACAAATTACAAAATACTACAAAATAGTACTAACTAAACAATAAAATATACGTTTTGGCATAAAATTGACTAAATAAGAGTTACTGACTGTTCTATCTGTGAAATAGAATGCTTATACGAATAATACTGTTAGTAATACTCACTTAGAAAAACCTTCTTTGCCAAAGTCAAGACCAGTTGGTACGAGTTTAACGTATCTTTTACTTAGTGCATAATCGACTACCCACTCGTTCTCCTCGACCTACACCATCACAATTAACAAGAATATGATTATTAAGTAATGGCGATGATAATGATGATGGAGATGGTGATAACAATGATGATTATGATGCCTATGATAATAGTGATGATCATGATGCCAATCATGGAGATGATGATGATAGTGCTGGTGATGATGCCTATTATGATGATGATAATGATGATAGTGCTGGTGATGGTGCTGATGATGATGCCTTTTATTATTCTGATGATGATGCCTATTATTATTATTATTATTATGATGATGATGATGATAGTGCTGGTGATGATACCTATTATGATGATGATGATGATGATAATGATGATGGTCGGTATTGGTGATGATGCCTAAGACGGTGATGATGCCTTTGATGATTACATTGGTGATAATGATGACGATGATGGTGGTGGTGGTAGTGATGATGGTGGTGGTGGTGGTGATAATGATGATAGTGATGGTAATAATGATGCCTATGATGATGATGATGATGCCTATGATGAATAAAATGGTGATAATAGTTGTGGTGATAATGATAACTATGATGGTGGTGGTAGTGATGAGTCATCAATCATGTCCATACTAACCATAACAGAACAAGTAGAATAGACAATAAACCCTCCAGTGGATGACTTGGCGTCAACTGAATCAATGGCTGACAGAATCAGTTCTTTTTGTAGATGAGAACATCGAAGTATATCTTTTTCAGTCTGAAATATAATAGAACTGACTGTTAAAACACACTGTACCTTGTTGATTAGTCTATGGTCTAACAGATTGATCAGATAAAAAAATGTTCTCCTGCGGGATATTTATTGATCTACAAAAAGCTTTTGATACAGTCAATCACAAAATATTACTATCTAAACTAGAACATTATGGAATTCGAGGGATAACTAATAATTGGTTTGCCTCCTATTTATTTGAGAGAAAGCAAACAACCCAAATTAAATCAAGTATATCTGATAAAGAACAAACACTATACGGTGTACCACAAGGATCTGTCCTAGGACCTTTACTTTTTCTACTTTATATAAATGACATCCAAAATTCCAGTGATAAATTCCGCTTCTTCCTATTTGCAGACGATACAAACTTACTATATTCAGATACAAACTTGCGATCTCTCGAAAGAACTGTAAATAAGGAACTAGCTAATATTTGCGACTGGCTGCTAGCTAACAAATTAACATTAAATATTAAGAAATCAAATTATATTATTTTTGCTCCATACCAAAAAAAGTGTGACTTTAATCCAATTATAAATGTACTTGATACCAATACCCGGAAACTGACACCTCTGGAGAAGAAAGACTACGTTAAATACCTAGGTCTCGTAATTGATCGAAACTTATCTTGGAACTACCATATAAATTACATAACTTTGAAAATAAGTAAAACCATCGGCATTATCTCTAGATTGCGGCATTATGTTCCATATTCAACCCTACGCACTATTTATCAATCCTTAGTCCACCCATATATCTCTTATGGGCTATCTGTTTGGGGCCAAACTACTAAATCAAACCTAAATAAAATCTTGATTCTTCAAAAACGCGCCCTAAGACTTATGCACTTTGCTACAAACCGTGAACACGCAATCCCTTTATTTGTGGCTTCTGATATCCTCCCACTAGATATGTTTTACTTTCATACTATCTCAGTGCTGATGCACGACGTGTATAAAAATATTGCCCCCCCGAATATTATAAATTTATTCACTCATGTAACATCTGTACATAATTATCATACTAGAGCTGCTAATTCAGGAAATCTTTTTATTCAACGTGGCAGAACATCCAAATTTAACAAATCGTTCTCCTCCACCGGAAGTAGAATCTGGAATGCAGTCCCTGAGAACATACGTCAATCAAGCAAAAACCTATTCAAGTCCAAATTAAAAAATAGTTTGAAGCAAATCTTAGAAGAGGAAGACGCATACTTAAATACTTCGGAAATAATATCAAAAATTTCAAAATTGAAATAATTGGTACCTCAATTGTATTGTATACATATATTTTCTTTAACAGATCTGTAAAAATATATGTGTGTGTATTATTTAATGTAATATATATGTCTATATATTATTGTTATTATTATTTATTTATTTATTTTCGGTTAACATTTAAAACATTACTATTTTTGTAATATATTGAAATAATAAGTATAATTGTAATATCAAAATGTAAATCTCTATCTAAAGTATCTGCACAGCCTGCCTCGACTAGTTATGCTACCTGCAGGCTGCGCACGTAAATCAAATGTACAACATTATATATTTATAAATAAATTGAAAATCAGCTTACTGAATGATTGGTTGATTAGCTGATTGATTAGTTATTTGATTGATTGATTGATAACCTGACTGAGAGACTGGTTGATTGATTGATTGATTGATTAACTAACTAATTAACTGAACAAATGATTGATTAATTCATTCATTCATTAATTGGCTGATTGGTAGATTGAATTGGTTGTTTGAAAAATAATTGATTGGTTGATTGTTTGATTGATTGATTGACTATTGTTTGTTCATTTTGATTATTGATTGTTAGTTTGATTGATTGTTTGTCTGTCTGTTTGATTGTTAGTTTGAATGATTGATTGTTTGATTGATTGTTTGTCTGTCTGTTTGATTGTTTGTCTGTCTGTTTGATTGTTAGTTTGAATGATTGATTGTTTGATTGATTGTTTGTCTGTCTGTTTGATTGTTAGTTTGAATGATTGATTGTTTGATTGATTGTTATTTTGAATGATTGATTGTTTGTGTGATTGAATTGGTTGATTGATCAATAGATTATGTGATAGATTCATTGATAGATTCATTGATTGTTTGATACACATACCTTATTAATCTTGACTGAGGGGTCTTTTGATATCACACCAGTACCACTACAAGGTGCATCTAACAATACTCTATCAAACCCACCCATGACCTAGAGTAAATCAATAAAGCAAATTAAAAATGGTTTTACCTAATATAAGCAACACTCTGTTTATGATTATAAAGGCAGAATTGAAATATGGAGACCACCTTAGACAGTCTAAGGTGTTCATATTGCAACACAATTGAGTTTTCACAAGCAAGGCTTGTAGAACATAAGCTATTCAAATTGGTCTCACCCTGTCAGTTTAGCATATAACTTTCTCAAGTAGATAATTGAAGTTTTTCTACTCACCTTAGGGAATGATCTTCCATCGTAATGACAAACAATTGAATTTGTAATACCTGATGACAAAAAAAATATACATGAGCTTTATACAATTTATTCAGTTTCATAAATGAACTATATGCATTACACAATAATATTCTACTCTGAATAAAACAAGTCATCCTAGACAAATAGTTATTAAATGTTAGCACACATGTGCAGCAACCTAAAAATCAGTGATATTCATTTGGCAGCATTAAGCCCAGGACATACAACATGTAAGTAACAAGTTGCTGTATGACTGGTGGTCACAGTAACAATTCCTTTTCTGTGACACAGAATTTATGTGAGCAAATAATTTTTTGTCAGAAGTAGGCCGCACAAATTCAATCTGGTTTGAATTGGTGCGTACAGTCGCAGGACCAATTAGAAGTAGAACACACAAAGCAATCTGTGGCAGCGACAAGTAACAGCAACTTGTTATCTAGTGTTTACCGACCTTAGTAATTTTGATTTAATGTTGGGTATGTTTTGTACTTACCTAGTCTATGGATGTTTCCTACAACAGCTTTTGTTCTGTCTTTATTGGCATCATTAGCAACAACAAGTCCTGAGTTCTTCATTAACGCAGCTATACATATGAACACAGAAAAGGTTTTGAATGGAATGAATTGAAGAGAAGAGAAGAGAAGAGAAGAGAAGAGAAGAGAAGAGAAGAGAAGAGAAAGAGAAGAGAAGAGAAGAGAAGAGAAGAGAAGAGAAGAGAAGAGAAGAGAAGAGAGAAGAGAAGAGAAGAGAAGAGAAGAGAAGAGAAGAGAAGAGAAGAGAGAGAAGAGAAGAGAAGAGAAGAGAAGAGAAGAGAAGAGAAGAGAAGAGAAGAGAAGAGAAGAGAAGAGAAGAGAAGAGAAGAGAAGAGAAGAGAGAGAGAGAAGAGAAGAGAAGAGAAGAGAAGAGAAGAGAAGAGAAGAGAAGAGAAGACCCTCACCTAAATATGTTGTCTTTCCTCCAGGTGCTGCACACATATCTAAAACACGTTCCTTTTCTTTAGGAGCTAGGGCCATCACTGGTAACATTGATGATGAACCCTGTAACATATAGTGCCCTGCTAGGTACTCAGGAGTAGCCCCTACAATCACAACAACACATTGTTCTCTACATATCACAATATAGTCCCCCTCCCCTCCCCTCTCTTATCCTTCCATGTCTGCTTACCTATAGGTACAGTAGAGTCATAGACAACAAGACCAACCTTAGACCACTTGCCAATGGGGTCTAAATTCACACCACGGTTTATCAAAGCCTGTGAGAGAACAATGGCGTGTTAAGTCTGATAAGTCAACAAGGGATTTACTGTATTATAGATACATTTGTACTTGAGCACTTTTGGACAACTATGATTCCTGCCAAACTAAATTCACGAATGGGAATTTGTCAACAAGCTACCAAAAACTTTGCCAACTTATGTGATGACTGTAGGGATACTTTGTTAGCTTTTCTGCAAGCCTTTTGACCAGATACATATTCAAGATTTTTGTTTGGCAGGGCATGTAGTTATGCAAATAGTGATAAGTAAGTTAGTGATGTCTTGTCATAATGTGCAACAATAAATAATAAAATATACCTGAGCCAGATCACGGCGTCTTGTCTTTAAGGAATTTGTACGTATGGTGACAGGTCTTCGGACTTCATTGGCTTCTAGAACCTCTATAAGCTGAAAAAATAATTATCAGTTAAGGTTTATTTGTTGATTCATTTTATCAACCATTCATTCAGAAACTCATTTATTTATCAAAACAGTTTCTGTCATTTTAATCCATTCATTATCCTATCCAGTCATTAATTTATCCATTCAATCATTCATTAACTGTCTCACCCATCTGTCAATCCATAAATCTCTTCATTTGTCTACTGTTGTCCAGGATTCATCTGACAGTCCATCCATTTATGTATCTGTCCAATCCATCTAGATCCATCTAGATCCATCAATCCAATTCATCCCTCTATTTGTTTATCCATTCATACTGTATCCCATCAATCTATCCATTCATACAATGTCCCATCCATCCATCAATCTATCCAATTCATCCCTCTATCTGTTTATCCATTCATACTGTATCTCATCCATCCATCCATTCATACAATGTCCCATCCATCAATTAATCTATCCAATTCATCCCTCTATTTGTTTATCCATTCATACTGCATCCCATCCATCCATCAATCTATCCATCCATCAATCTATCCAATTCATCCTTCCATTTATTCATTTATCCATTCATTGATTCATTCATACCTCTGTAAGCTGGAACATCTCCATAAACTTCTCCATCAAGAATTCTCCATAGCTATAGTAAATACACAAGTCTTTCAGTAGCAGATCAAGGTATTCTGTACGAGATCTTCCAGGTTCTCTTGCTTTGCTGAAGTTATTCAAGGCTCCTATGTTTTCTCTTATTCTTTGGTTGATTAAAGCAAGATCTGGTGGCTCATTTGCTGCCAAAAAAAGAACATCAATCACATTGATAAACTTGTGGCCCATTTGAAACAATTATTATTTATGATCTGAAAGCAAGTTTTGCAATAAGTTTCTACCTTCTTTTTCAATCTCTTGTCCACTTGGTAACACAAAAGTCTCTGTTTCTGCGATGTTTGTCTTGAGTTCTTCCTCAGCAAGCTTTCTGTAAGATGAATTAGGGATTTATATTTGGCATAATGTTGAATAAGTGAAGAGATGGATGGATGATTGAGTGAGTAAAAAAAGAGATGAATGAAAAGTGAATGAATGAATAAGTGAATGGATGAATAAGTGAATGAATGAATAAGTGAATGAATGAATAAGTGAATGAATGAATAAGTGAATGAATGAATAAGTGAATGAATGAATAAGTGAATGAATGAATGGGTTGATGAATGAAGTAGAGAATGAATAGAGAGATGGATGGATGCTACACATGATAAATGAAGATGGACAATGAGAAAGTTGAGTGAATGGGAACACTTGTTCACTGATTGATTCACAACTCCATCTCCCACTCATTTTATACCTCTATTCATTCACTCAATCAATCAGTGATTGACTGGCATTGTACTAACTTGTTCATTCATTCAAATATCCTTATTGTTCTTATTATTTATGTACTTACTTATCTCTGGCCTTCTTCTGGTCCAGTTTTTTAGCTTTCTTTTCTATGGGAAGCATCTAAGGCAAAACAAAGTATATGATACATTGAATAATATTCTGCATACCCATTTACAGTATTCTATTTACCCTTAGAGAAAAATATCGCCCTGGGACCCTATAGTTGCCCTGTACTTCTTTGACTGGCTGGGTACTCAGCATGGTTGGTCCTTGTGGTGTAGTGGTTAACACGTTGGACTAGAAAGCCGTGGGTTTGAGTCCCAACAAGGGCAATTGATATTTTTCTCACATATCTTTACAGTATTATGATAACTGGGATCTATGCCAGGTAGACCATATCAACAAACATGCAGTCAGTTATTCAAAAAATAAACACTAGGAGTTCTTACCTCATCGTCGTCATCATCATCATCATCATCATCGTCACTGCTGTCAACATCCCCATTATTATTGATGTCATCATCATCACCAAAATCATCTTCTGGCTGAAAACAATAATAATAATAAACTGAGTCAGCATGTACATGTAGGTTATTGAATATACTACAAGCAATGACTATAAGAGGGTTGTGTTTGTTGTATTGCAATATAGTGGGTCAGCATGTAGGTTATTAAATATACTACAAGCAATGACTATAAGAGGGTTGTGTTTGAAATGCATTGCAATGTTGTACCCTTTTCCATGTACTGGAAACCAATTGTATTATTTGTTAGCTATTATTGGTGGCATGGGTGGTCTAGCAGTAAGAGAGCTGGCCTTTTACTGCTGTGGTACAGGTTCAATTCCCGGCTCAGGCATGGATTATATGTGAGTTTGTTTGGTGAGTTCTTCGCTCCTATTCCTCAAGAGTTTTCTCTGGGTTATCCAGTCTTTCTCCCTCCGCAATAATGAACGTGTGAGCCGAGTTGTGTGTAAAATATTTAGCATAGAGGTAGTGAGTGTGTGCCTGAGTCTATCCGATTAGTAGGGCATACATGTCCAGCTAGAAGATTGAGATGTTAATAAAGTGATTTATTTGATCTATATATTTAGCTTCATTAATTGTTTAACTTGTAATCTTTTGTTGTTTCTATTGAATTACATAGACTGTGTCTGGTACATGGAAAAGAAGCAGCAATATACAGACAATTATATGTGTGTTAGTAAACCCACTTACCATATCAGAATCATCAGATTCATCACTGTCATCATCATCATTCTGTTCAGCAAGTTTTAACCATTCTGCATTGTCGTCACTAAATGGCCTATCAAAGCAGAGAAACAAGTTTATCAAAAACTGAAACAAATTATTTTTAATTAATATATTATTTGTTAGAACATTATAATCATCACCATTGTAATCTCCATCATAATCACAATTGCCACAACCATAATCATCACAATTCTCATTATCTTGAAACATCATCACACCACTGTCACTGTTGATTTCATCATCATTATCACTACAACCACCACCATCATTGCCCTCTCCAGAGTCTAGTGGGAAGATTGGATCTTGTTGGGCCCATCGG
Organism: Metridium senile; assembly: GCA_949775045.1. Classification (NCBI taxonomy): domain Eukaryota; kingdom Metazoa; phylum Cnidaria; class Anthozoa; order Actiniaria; family Metridiidae; genus Metridium; species Metridium senile. The sequence goes on along the minus strand of OX459103.1, from coordinate 163,456 downwards.
CACTGGACAGCTTGTTTATGTAGACAGAAACTACTTCATGTTGGTCATCACATAATGGTTATTACAAATATATTACTTTTCATAATACCCTTGCCGTAATATATTTGAATAACCTTTATGTGACTGCCTACATGAAGTAGTTACCTTCTACCCTAACAAGCTACCCAGTCTCAGTACATCAAACTCGGCCCACTGGTTTCTGGTGAGGGGAAATACTTGAAGACTTACTTTGATTTAGAGTTTGGGTTGAATTCTACCTCTTCATCTGCAAAATATAGACACAATCAACTAACTATATATAGCTGGATTGATGGATGGATGGGACAGGGAACGAATGACTAAATGGATAGATGGATTGTAGAAATGAATGGAAGAATAGATGGATGGATGGGACAAAACTAGTAGGTACATCTACTTACCACTGCTGTCGTCAAACAGCATGCGGCTTGGCTCCTCCTCCATTTCACTCTCGCTGCTGTTGAAGTCTGCGGTCTCTGGTTCTTGCTTTTTGGACTTTCTGTGATAATAAAACCAAGTTGTAATTGCTTGGATTGAAATTAACTTAGTTTATACATTATCTCTCATTCAATAGACATTTTCATGGTTCTCATCTAACAACCTCAGCCTCAATAGCATGTAATATATTCTTTAGAACTTGACTACAGCATGTGGAATTGTGTACCATGTGTGTGATAATGTGTACATTCCATAAAGTACTGCAAGCTGTAGTCAATTTGTAAAGAATTTATTACACACTATTGAGGCTGAGGTTATGGATGAGAACCACAAAAAGGTCTAAATATTTCTGACTTTAATTTTGTACTTGTCATGTACAATATGTATAATTTATATACAACACTGTTTTTTATACTTTAGGATCCAAGAAACAAAAAGTGTGCATATGACTCAAGGTATCTAAATAGTTTAGACCCAATAGGCTTATTTAACTTTACATTTTACGATGATAGCTGTTGTACCTTTCTTTGGATTTTTCAATCTTGGCTTTTTTGGACTGGAATAGAAGTGATTTTAAAATAATTAATACAAAAATTATGTATGGAATAATAAATAATATTCAATGGAGATTCTTTATATAAATTTATAGTCTAGAATATAATTAGAGTATAACCAATGTCATCCATACATGTATGAAAGACTACGGCTATTATAATAATATTATCATTAACTCCTTCATATGATTGATGTATATGTAAGCATTCATACTCTTGTCTTGAGAAAATGTTATGTTTTACCTTGAAAAAATCAGCAACTTTGTTTTCTTCTGTCAAATGTACAAGAAAATTCAATTACAACAGATATCACAATGATAAATCCTTGGTTTCATCTGTACATTCTTGTGTGACAATACTGGTTGTAACTCAAACTCAATGACATCAAAAATAATAACAATGAAATTTATTATAATAAATAAGGTAATTATAGCACATATTTCTAACTCTATTAATTGATAAATAGATTGTTGTACTGGTAATGTGATCTACATCTAGTCAAGCACCTGTGGCAGCAACTGACAAGCCTTGGTGGAGAGAGATGATTACTGTAGCACACATCTTGTATCACCAGTTCAGCTGAGATGATTAGTCTCTTCACTGGTAAATATCAACAAGATTGTGCTAAAGTTTTGCTCTTTCTACTTAGACAAAACATTTATATCTTTAAAAATTATTAATTAGTATTATTAACAAGGCTTTCATGCGAGATTCTATATAAAGGATGATAGTGGTAGTATCTTTCATGGCTGCTTGCTTGGAAAAGTGATAATTTGAAGACTTCGAAATGTGGCGACTTACTGTTTGTTTCTTGAACATCCTTGATTTTCCTACAGAGAAAACGATATGTTGCTGTGCTTAGTTACATGGTAGTACATAGCCCTCAATATTTACATGTAAAAAAAGAACAATCTTACAAACTTTTATTTTCAAAACTATGTACCTTTTCAGCTTTTTACTTTTGTCGATTCCTTTCTTCTGATTAACAGCTGAAAACCAAGTTCAATATATAGTTTAGGTTTTTAAGTTTTTTTATCGTACTGAGTATATATAAAGTTTATATAATTTTACATGTGTTTTTAATGGTCGAAAACTACCTAACAATTTTCCCAAACTTACCAAGCAAATCGTTCATTTTTGGCTCCGGCTGCTTCCTTGACTTTCTTCCAGGCCCCTTCTTGGGCTTCTCAGGATCGACCTTTTGCCTTCCCATCTTTAAAACCCTTTAAATTATCCCGATATTATAATATTTTGTGGTAAACTTTTAGAATTTTTCCTTGCACGTGGGTTTACAACTTGTGTTGAAATAAACTACGAGCCTGCAATATAGTGCTAGCGGTGCTACCTAAAAACCCATGCGCAAAATAACATGCGCCCGCTAGTTTTATTACAGCGGTGTTTATCGCATCGTCATGCTCAAAAGAAACGCGCCAAATTCGATTTCAAAATGGCGACTTGCTGTAAATAATTTATTTCGACATAGTTTTCCACTGTTTTGGGAGATTTTTGGATGAAAATTCAACTATTTGGTATTGTAGTTTCTTAAGAATGTAGCTGTATCTTCTGATCTGAGTTTTGCGCTATTGAGGTTATGGAAAATCGTAAATAATTTCACAAGATTTTGTGAAGGGATTTGACTTTCAAAGAGTTGTTGTTGTTGTCATGATTCGAGGATACTGTACTGTCTGCCAGGATCTCATCTCACAAGTAAATGGGCAAGAACAAGACGAAGTTGCTACTGGACCTTGTATCCTTTGAATTTGTTATTAGTTGCAGGAAAAATTGTGCTTTCTCACTCTTAACTCACCAACTCATTTTGGATTATGAAATAAGTTGACTATACTTTTATTCCTTGACATCACAAAAGGTGGCCACGTATTTCACTACAACTGGTAAGTAACAAACACTATTACGCTACAAATTACAGCAAATTATTAATATACAAAGCTGTTATTTTGTTTTTCTCTTATTTCGTATTAAAAGCTGTGTTATATTTAAGAAATAGAAGACGATTTTCCGTGTTACATAGCCTGATCTAAACACGCTTGATGTTAGGAGAACACAAAAGAGCTTAAGAAAAGCACGAGCCGTTAGGCGAGTGCTTTTCCAGCCCTTGAGTGTTCTCCCAACATCACAAGTGTTTAGATCAGGCTATGTAACTTGGAAAATCGTCTGTTATTGCTTTTATAAAATATTTTTTGAGGCTAAATCGGCATTTTAATTGCTGATAAGAATAGCAATTCTCAATACACATGTGCCATCAATACGTGCGCGCATGTTTAGATAGCCTCATCCAACACAGTTTTTGACCAATCAGAGCGCGCGTACTATCTAAATTATTTTATAATACCCTTTCTTTCAGTTTGAAAACATGGTTGAGACAAAAAACTTCTTGTCCAAAGTGCAGGCACAAAATCAGCAAACCTATCACTTTATATCTTGATGAAGAAGAACATGGCAGTGAATCCAGCACTGCTGACGATGATGCACAGACTCTTAGGGTAATACTAGAGATAATATTAATATACACATTAATGTGATTATCATTTACTAACAAATTCAATTACTGTTCACAGTCTAAGAATAAATATGATCAACTGGACTTTGTTATTCAAACTACTCACATGACTTCCCTGGGTGACCAAAATGATCATGTGACATTGAATTTGGTAGTATTTGATCTAAACAAATGTTTCTTTGCACCAAAGGTTAAACTAGAACATCTCAAGAGTTTAGTCAAGCAAAAAGGTAATGATTATCATAATTCATCTAACTTTTCTCAACGAGAAGAGTTATACAATGTATACTATATTATTGAGACAAAAACTACCATTTCTGTGTTGATATGATCCGAGGGGGCCTCTCCTCTCTCCACAAGCCTCCTCGGACAAGGGAATGCTACGCAGGCTATCCATAGGCTTTAGGAATCTCTAGAGACTTAGCAATTATACAGAGGCTCATTAGGATTAATATAGGGTTAAATAACCTATATTCACTAAGAAACAATTACATAAAAGTATAAAAGAGTATAAGAATACTTTGATAATTTGTGCAGAGCCCCATTTAAACCAGCTATGCTGAACTGGGCATCTCTGCCTAAATATTGTTTATAAAATAAATAAATAAATAAATATAAATAAATAGATAAAACAGTTGATTTTGAGCAGAAACTGGTTGTATGTCTTGTCACTTTACTTTACCCGTAACAATAGGCTTTTCATAGGTTAAAAAGTTAGGGTTTTCATACAATGTAGTGTTTTCATAAATTTTTCATAGTTGATAATTTATCTGATCTGCAGATGAAGAAAATACCAGTATATTATCAGAGAAGATACAGGTTCAAGACATGTTGGAGGACATGAAAGGAAGATGTTCTTCTGTTGAAAAGAAACTTTCTTCAGAGAAATCTGTCAACACAGCTTTAAAGGTAAATATTTTGTTTAGAATTTAGCTCTTTGAATAATGTGCATGGAATATGTCTATATTTATTTATGCGACAAAATACATGGGGGATAGGAGGGCAGGGCAGGGTTTGTATCTCAATAATAGGGTCTATTGCTATTCCCCCTTTAATTAATTAGATTAGAGGTCTGTCCTACTGTTTTTTATATTGATTTGTGTGGCTTTTCAATTCTTTAGAAACAAATGGTGTTCTTGAAAAAACAAGAACGCGAGGTTGCTGAGGCAAAAAAGGAAGCAATGTCCTCCAAGCAAGAGTTACAGAGATTTACAAGGTAATGTATTAAGCCCCCCAAGATTTCTGATTCGAAAACAAAGCTTTGTGTTACTGCAAGCTGACTGTTTGCGGTCAGAAAACAAAGCTTTGTGTTACTGTAAGCTGACTGTTTGCAGTCAGAGAACAAGAAATTGACTGGTTGATTGTCTTGCCAGAATGAAGATACTTGTTGAGGGAAGCAGAGATGATGTTGAAGACATGCTGAATGGTATCCGTGGCGATGGCGCTACATCGGAGATGATTACACAGTTGGTTATACTAAAAAAGTATGTACATATATATATATCCTACATATTATTATTGGCATAACAATTATCATCACTATAATCATCATTATTATAACCATTATAGTCATTATCATCATCATTATCATATTCTTCATCAGCAGCCATTAACATAAATACTTTAAACATGAATGGAAACTAGCAAGTGAACTAGTATAGGCTGCGTCGGTGTTTGATATAAATGATAGGTAATAGAATGAAATTTGTAACACCGTAAAAAAAATGTTAAAATAACTTGGTTTAAATAGAAACTAGCGAGTAAACTAGTATAGGCTGCGTCTGTGTTTGATATAAATGATAGGTAATAGAATGAAATTTGTAACACCGTAAAAAAAAGAAATAGAAACTAGCGAGTAAACTAGTATAGGCTGCGTCTGTGTTTGATATAAATGATAGGCAATAGAATGACATTTGTAACACCGTAAAAAATAGAAATAGAAACTTGTGAGTAAACTAGTATAGGCTCATCCTCGGGAACCCAGGGGTATTCTTCTGTCGCTCGTTTCTCGCTTCCACAACATATACCCCTGGGAACGTAGTCTGTTGGAGCTTGTTCCGGAAGTCAAAATTCAGCTCTTTGCTGATTGGTCGACCTTATTAGGTCGACCAATGAAAATCAAGATAACCATTCAAAGAAAGTCGTTAAATAAGTTTGAATTTTGACTTCCGGAACAAGCTCCAACAGACTACGTTCCCAGGGGTATATGTTGTGGAAGCGAGAAACGAGTGACAGAAGAATACCCCTGGGTTCCCGAGGATGGTATAGGCTGTGTCTGTGTTTGATATAAATGATAGGTAATAGAATGACATTTGTAACACAGTAAAATCTTTGTTTGAAACCTAGTATTATTTTATCAGAGAACTAGAAAAGATAAGAGAAAGTAGAAACAAGGCAAGACAAGCCAAAGAAAGCTATGAAAGGGAAATGACAAAACTAAAACATGAGGTAAGGTAGCATACCAGGACTTCTGTATAAAAATTCCTGTCCTATCTCTTTGGTAGAGTATTGGTACTGCAAAGCTCATGGGTTCAAATCCTGTTTAAACCCTGGAGTTCTTTTGAAACTTTTCTTATGCTGTAGTAATTTGATTTGCCTCATTTATTATGAGTTATGTTTTGTGTTTTCAGCTCTCGTCCAAAGACATTGAATGCAACAAGTTAACAGAACAGTTGAACCTGACTGAAAGTGATTTAATGAGAACAGAAAAAGAGAATAGTGTAAGTAGAGGAAATATAATGGTGATGATGATGATGATGATAATGATGATGATGCAGCCACTGATGATAATGATGATTATGATAATGTTTATGATAACAATGATTAGTAATAATGATGGTTATGGTGATTATGATGGTGATTATTTTGTAGTAATGTGTGCTAGCTTATATACATGTAGCACATTTCACATGTCTTAAGGTGACTGGCTACTTTTGAACGCTTTTGAACGTTCGATTCGAGCCCACGAAGTGCGCGCGCACAAAAACCGCTGAAAAAAATACAAAATTTTATTAAGGAAGCATACACGTTTTTAGCTTCAACAGGGCAAAACCCTCGTGATTTTGCACGGGACTCTATACTTTCTTTATGCTTAGTTGAAAGAACCTAATAAAATCTACGTTATATCAAAGTTTTTCAAAAAGTTAATTTTTCTAACGTACAAAAAAAATCGATTTTCGTAGGATTTTTTGTCCGACTTCATGCTAGTTTTGAAAGCACTGAAAGGACAAAATATGACAGATCTAGGTATTTCTTTGTCTTTTATTCAAAACTATCCATGTTGTATTTTAGAATGATTCATTATCCGGTATTTGTGCTTGATATAGTATGAAAAAAACTATTTTCTTATGAGTTTTAATTTTTTTCATATCGCTTCCGTTTTCGCAAGTTTTTCTTCAAAATCTCGCCTGTTGGCACCCATTAAATGCTGATTATCTCGAAAACAAGCTCGGGACACCCCATTTTTCTTTTCATATTTGTAATCAGCATTAAATTTCACATTAAAAAATTAATAAATAATGATTGATCATGAAATAGTAATGATATGATAACTATGATTCCTATTAATTTCTTGATATTTTATCAATCAACAGAGTCTAAAGAAGAAGCAATCCAAGTTAGAAGCAGCTTTCAATTCACCCAGTCCACGTAGTAGTGCAATCACAAGACTGATGATGGAAAGGTACATAACATACACATCAGGACGTTTATTACACACAAAAACACACCTATTGTCCAGCCATTTATTCCTTCATTTAATCATTCATTCATCTATTCATTCATCTATTAATTCATTCACTCGTGAAAATAGTCATTTAGTTCATTCACCAATCATTTATTTACAGTGTATTTATTTATTCATTCATCCATCCTTCCATAGATCAATCCATAGATGGATTGATAAATACATGGATTAGTGAATGAATGAATGTCATCTATTTGACCATCTATTTATCCATTCATTCATCCATAAATCCATCTATATATCGATACATTCTTTTATTCATTCATTCATTCATTCATCCATCCATCCATCCATTTATTTATCCATTCATTCATCCATCAATCCATCTAGATATCGATACATTCTTTTATTCATTCATTCATTCATCCATCCATCCATCCATTTATTTATCCATTCATTCATCCATCAATCCATCTAGATATCGATACATTCTTTTATTCATTCATTCATCCATCCATCCATCCATCTATTTATCCATTCATTCATCCATCAATCTATCTATATATCGATACATTCTTTTATTCATTCATTCATTCATTCATTCATCCATCCATCCATCCATCTATTTATCCATTCATTCATCCATCCATCCATCTAGATATCGATACATTCTTTTATTCATTCATTCATTCATCCATCCATCCATCCATCTATTTATCCATTCATTCATCCATCCATCTATCTATCCATTCATTGGTACATTCTTTTATTTCTTCCTAGTCCTGCACCAATGGAGCTAAAACGACCTCGGTTAACACCACCAGAAGATGATTCAGAGAACGACATCCTGACGAACAAACCATCGTCATCACAACGACATACCGGTGACAGTGACATGGAGATGGCAGCTAAATGGTATTAACATAATCTGAATCTTCATTATTATCGCTTTTATCATCGTTGACATTATTATCACCGTCGCTATCATCATAGTCATTACATTATCAACATCATTATTTTCGCTTTCATCATCATCATTGTTTATATTATTATTGTCATTATCGTCATTATCATCATCGCTATCATCATTATATCATCGTTATCATTATTATTGTCACTTATCATCCATTACTATTGTCACTTTCATCATTATCATTATCATCATCATTATCATATCGTTATCATTTACATCATTTTTGGTTTTCATTGACATGATTACTTTCTATTTTGAGACATATTCCATCAATTCCTGCTTCATTTTCTCGTCTATTTCCCTCACCGTTTCTTGCTAGGATGGGCCTTCCAATGGTCAAGACAACTACTATGCACGTTGCACATCCTAAACCCTTTAGCTCCCTCTCGCGACCTCCTCTACACACTTTAGCAAGGAAACGCCCAGCAGAAGATTCCAACGTTATCCGAAAAGGCTACGATGGTTTTGGTGGACATACAAAGTTCTTAAAACCTTTGAAACCGTCTAATAGACCGACTAAGAAAGTTTCACGACCAAATACTATATCAAAGTTTGTTAAAATGACAACCAAAGATGGGAAAGAGCCGCCATTACCAGTGATGAATCTTGATGGTTTGTGATGAGAATAGAAAATGGAGACTTTCAACTTTAAGTGTCAGATTGATACACTATATCAAAGTTTGTTAAAATGATAACCCAAGATGGCAAGGAGCCTCCATTACAAGTGATGAATCTTGATGCAGATTTGTGATGAGAATAGAAAATGTTGCAAATTGGGGACTTTGAACTTTACGGTTAAAATTGATACACTACATCAAAGTTTGTTAAATGATAACCCAAGACGGTAAAGAGCCTCCATAACCAGTGATGAATCTTGATGCAGATTTGCGATACTAGTACTGAAGAATATTTTAAGGGAACTTTAAATGCGCTGCTATATATCAAAGGTTGTTAACAATGACCAAAGAATCCGTTACCAGTACCAGTACCTTGATGCAGATTTGTGATAAGAATGTTTCGAGGGAACTTTAAATACGCTGCTATACCAAGGGTTGTTAACGATGACCAAAGGCGGGAAAAAGCCTCCGTTACCAGTACCAGTACCTTGATGCAGTCAGTTTGTGATGACATGTTGCAAAATGAGGAATTTCAATTATGTAGTTAATAAAACGTATAAGGACAATAAATGATGTGGAAAACAATTAACAAATAGACAATGATATACTCCAATTAGTTCAGTTTGTATTATAATAATAGTTTATCCAACGATATGTAAATATTAACAAGATGTTTCGATGTTCATTCAAATAGTATTTATTAAATTATTATACAAGACCTTGTTTGTAACTAGAGTGGATAGCGCTATCTGGCAGATAAATCCTTATCAACTGAATAAATGAAATATTGAGTTTACATAGCGCACTTCCTAGGTAAAGCACACGCTTTAGATAAGATAGTTAGTATAACGTCCGTTGTAGTTTTCGCGTTCAAGTAAGGAAGTCTAGTATTGAATAGATAATAGTTTATCCAATGGATAACGCTATCCGCCTCTCGTGTGACAGACTTGTTCTATAAAATTTAATTGATTAAAATCATATTTTTTATAATATGTCCAATGGTTTATGTACAATGGTTTATCAGGCTCCTCCGTTGTGTACTGGAAATCATTTGTATTCTTTGATGGCTCCGTTTTATTGTTTATCTTTTGTCTTTTTGTGTCCGGTACATGAAGGAGATTTCCTCCACTATGAACTAGAACCTATTGTATTCTTTGTTAGCTTCGTTCTATTGTTTCTCTTTTGTTTTGACTGTTAAATTACGTAGACTTTGTCCGGTACATGAAGGAGATTTCCTCCACTATGAACTAGAAACCTATTGTATTCTTTGTTAGCTTCGTTCTTTTGTTTTGACTGTTAAATTACATGGACTTTGTCCGGTACATGAAGGAGATTTCCTCCACTATGAACTAGAAACCTATTGTATTCTTTGTTAGCTTCGTTCTTTTGTTTTGACTGTTAAATTACGTGGACTTTGTCCGGTACATGAAGGAGATTTCCTCCACTATGAACTAGAAACCTATTGTATTCTTTGTTAGCTTTGTTCTATTGTTTAACTTGGAGTCTTTTGTGTTCCTATTGAATTAACACGGAGGAGGATCAAACAAGAACAGTATAGGTTAATTGCAACCATTCCCAGGAGGGTGAGTTGAACAAAAGAAACGGCAGCTATGCTGGTGGTCTTGACAAAAGAAAACCATCACCGTGACTGGTGGTACTTCTGGTCAATTCGCTCTCCTGGAAATGGTTGCAATACACCTATAGACTCACCTAGCTGCTTGAATAAAAGCTTCCGACTATACAGAGAACATATTACTCTATTTACATTGACTTTGAGCCGAGACGGAGTTCGTCCCTCGATTAGCAGTTCGCAGCTCTGCTCTGACAAACTCGTTAGTATTCATATGTGGTTTATTTAGTATGATGTATATCTTAGGTCCAAAGATACAAAATAGTAGACCATACCATGCTAGTAGGGAAGTAGCGCTTGATATAACAGTTGCATACCATCCTTTAAGTACTGAATTGATTGGATAGTAAGCAAGCCAAGATATAAGTAATATATACAAAGACGACCCAATGTATCTAGTCTCATTAAAGTTTCCAGGGAGGTTCCTGGCCTTAAATGAATAGTATATGCACCCCAACGAGATTACAATCAAGTAAGATAGGCTCGCCAATTGAAGACCCATCCCAGTCTTCCCTCGGTATGCCTTACAGATAAACTCCTGTTCTATACGATTACCGACCTCACGCTTTTCATTAATGACGTAAGGGTTGTCAAGGAAAACCCATAGCAACGCTATGGTAACAGGGCACGTGTTTAAGACAATCAATGTCAAGACTTGTAGTTTCGAGTTGACGACGAAGCGTTTGAGAATCTTGGGAAGACCGCTGATTTGTAGTTGAAACGCGCCCGCGAGACGGATTGTTTTAATGAATAATATTGAAATACACAGACAATGGATAGGGTATCGCCAGATTGTTTGGAAATTACAGATGTCTTCGGTTGGTGAGGACAGATGAAGTATAGCCATAGCAAAGCCCGATATTATGATACCAAGAAGAAGGAAACTTAGTTCGCGGTTGGATGCCTTTACTAGTGGTGTTGTATGGTACTTGATGAATAACAGCAGTGACATGATTGACAACAGGATGCCAAGACCTGTAGGACACAAACAAGCACGTAAACTTATCATAATGGTTTATAGTGAGGAGGGGGGTGTAAGGGTTTGCGGTGATGCGGTTTCGCGTTATTTTTTGTGCGGTGTTACGGTTCATTTCATTCATATCTGCGGTTTTGTGGTTTTACAAATCTCGTGGTTGCGGTTTTTAGCAAATTTCGGTGCGATTGTGCAGTTCTTGTTGATTTTTGTGCGGTTTTGCGGTTTCCAACCCCTTAAGTGCCCCCCTCAGGTCAGTCAGAGAGTGTTGGTATCATGTTGATCATGCATGCGTGCATGCATGGGTAAGTCTGTTGGTTGATTGGTAAGTTTGGTTGTCGGGTGAGTTTGTCGGTCGGTCGATTGGTTGGTTAGTTTAATAGTTGATCGTCTGGTTGTTGGGTCAGTTGGTTGGTTAGTTTTCAAATGGTAGGTGTTTTTTTTTTTTGGTTTGTCTGTAGTTCTTTTGATTGCTTGGTTAATTAGTAGCTTGGTTTATTTGGTGTTGTACGTGTGTTGGTTCTTTGTTTGTTTGGTGATTTGTTGGATGTGTAAATTCTTAAGTTGATTTCTATAGAAAGATATACTGAGTGTTTACCTGAAATGACAGCAAAGACAATCCCCGTATCCGATTCCAGTGTTACATTAACAATAACCTTGTCTAAACAGCCATTCTTCTTACTACTTGCAACTTGTAAATCAGGACATTTCTTACACTTTGGGGCTGAGAACTCCAAGGTGACTGTCCCTTCTTTACATGGAATACACTCCCAGCAACAGTTCTTTGTGTTCGTCTGCCATGTACCTGGTGCACACTTGCCCATGCACACCGATGATGGAGGTTTCTTCTCAGGAATATTCCATTTGATTAAAGGCTCCTTTAACTGCTGAAGCCCTCCTTGGAGACTCCAAGTCCCTATCTTCGTCTTGACAAAAAGGTTTTGGGAGTTGTTGTGTAAATGGACGATATCATACGAGGAGGATATGGGATTACCCTGTTGATCAAAACCGACTTTACCTGTGACTCCTTCGAATGAAACGTTTTTGAGATATTTAAGAAGATCTTCAGGGTTCACAAAAGGTTGAGTTGTAGGACACTTTGGAGCACCACCACTACAGTTGTACATGGAATTTAAAGCTCTAGCAATTGCACTAACTGCATCTACTAAATAGGGCGAGTAAGAGTTGTACAAGTCATTTACAACTCGCGAGAGATTGAGGTGTTTGATGTTGCAAACTGGGAAACGTTTTGATTCAAACCCAGAAAGTGTACAGTTAAACTCGCTCTCAAACAACTCCACCCACCATGTATTATTCCTAGGATTTTCAAGCATTTTCTTAAAGTGATTCTGTAGCGGTATGTATTTGTAATAATAATGTGCAACTCCTAGAAACACTCCGTTTATTTGACCTGCAATCTTGATCAAAACACTGCTTGATAACGCTGACACGTCATCACTGAGGATCCACACCTTATCACGAAGACCCTTCTTATTGGCTTTCTTCAAGAACTCAATTGATTGACCACTGTTCGCCCAGAGAACTATAACTCTTACTAGTTTCTGTTTTAGTAGGTTATCAATGATAGACTCCATCTTCGTTTGGTAGCCTAGTCGAGGGAAGTATTCCACAGGACCAGTGCAGAACGTGTGTGTCTGCGCTTCTTTTTCTAAGTACTTAACACCGTATCGTCCATATGAGTGATCGACTGCTACAACACCAACATAGCTCCAATTGAACTTAGTAATAAGATCGGCCATTGCTCTCGCCTGTAGTCCATCAGGAGGAATTGTTCGGAAGAAGGTAGGGTACGAAGAAAGCTGCTCACTCGTTGAAAACGGGCTTACTAACGGTATATCAACAACGCCAAGAAGCTCGGCAACAAGAACTGTAGAACCAGAATCATGCGCACCAATCACAGCAGAGATATGAGACTGGTGCTGCGCATGCGTCGATCGTGATGTATACTTAGAGCTCGATTGCGTGCTTGTGTTCCCACATGCTCCGAGGTTAAAGTCGATGATAAAGTTTTGTTTGACGAACTCGTGTGTCATTTTCATCGCTAAAGTAGGGCTCTCGCAGTAATCCCGAATGTCATATCCTAACGTTATGTCCCGAAGTATTTCCGAGCTGTTATTGATTAGTTCGATGCAGTAGATCAGCGTTTCGGCGAAACCGAGCCCGTACGGTTGAAGTTTATTGCATACTTTGTCCTCTGTGGTGCCATGTATCGGCAGCAGTGCGCCGATTGTTACGTTACCAGGTTTATAGTAGATAGCTAGAGATGCTTCAGTTAATGATACAGCGGTTACAGCGAGTAGCACTAGTCTTGATAAGAGATGCATTGTGGGATGGTTCAATTAATCCTACAATAGACAAGTATAAAGTATTATTAATAGAAAGTCACTAGCTCTTTGGGAAATCAAATAAATTATGATAACGATGAAGATGATGATGATATATATGATGATGATAGTAATGATAGTATTTATCATGATGATGGTGGTAATAATGATTACCATTACCACTATCTGCAGAAGAGATCTACAGCAAAGAATATCATAAATTATGATAACGATGATGATGATGATATATATGATGATGATATAGTGGTGATAATAATTATCATGTTGAACATCCTCATTATTACTATCTGCAAAAGAGATCTACAGCAAATATAGCGTGATATACCAGTACCGTGTGTACTATGGACATCACAAAAGATTAAGTGTATGTGTCTATTGATATTCCGAAACTATGCCACCCACTCGAAGTCAAAACAAAAGAAAAGTCTTTTTATATGAGTAGCGGAACTAATCCAAAGTAAAAGTATTTAGCATTGTGATGAACTGAAGTGAACTTCAAGTATCTGTCATTGACTCAATCGGATTGTTCAGGAAAACCATGTTATCGTAAACCGAAAAGAGCAATTACCGTAACGAAAAACAAGGTGTCTGCACCCATATTTGAAAAACGTTTTTATCATTTTCTATTATAGCTTATTTATTATTAAATCTGTTTTGGCTATTCAAAACGTCATTACTGTTAATGACGACCGCGGCCTGTATTTTTAACAATTTCTTTTTAGCGTCTCAATAAATATTCTAACCATGCACAAGTGTCCTACCATTATTTGGGGAGATTCACAACCACACTCAATACCCCTACTTTTTGTAAGACACACAATTCTACCCATAAAGTGTTGTGTGATATTTAATGCAAGGGTAGTGAGTGTTTGTATATAAGTCTCTCCTATATAGTGAGGTACTTGATGTTTCATTGTAACATTGTTTTCTGCATCATTACGAGCCGGAGATGGCTTTTTTTTGTACGCACAGCTTGAATCCACCGGACCTCAGGTCCGCTGGATTCAAGCTGTGCGCCCTATAAATCCCAATGCCTGCGGTCAGAGAACATAGCAGAGGTGTTGTGAAGATAAAAAGATTAAATCAACCAACTAAATATAAAGCTAGCGTAGTGGATTAAAATAAATCATAACTATTGCCGACTGTAATTTTGTTCATAATGAACAGTGTGTAACAATCTTGTGTAGCGCAAGTTTTCCGACCCAAGTCGAAATCTAAATATTTGAATAATCGCTTACATTGCATACAAACGCATACGTTTTTAAAAATAAGTGAATTTAGAACATAGATATCATACTGTTTGTTCTTTCATGTATGTTCAGAGTGCAAAGAGTGATTTTTATTTGACCGTGAAACAATTTGCAATTTAAAAGTTGCTGCTACTGAATCTATATTGTGTCTTTTATTTATTCTTTACCAACAAGCACGAACAAAACAGTTTAATATTTCATATTTTTACGCATTTAATTGATCGATTCCAAGCGACTAATAATACGTGTATAAAAACATACTGTAAAACGTTGTCTCTCGCAGATTTACGGGCGAATCACCTGGTAACTCTGCTGGTTTCGGGCGACAACACCTAGAAACTACCAAGGAAAGATTTCATTTTGAAGTAATATTTTTACGCATTTAATTGATCGATTCTAAGCTACTAATACGTGTATAAAAACATACTGTAAAACGTTGTCTCTCGCAGAGTTACGGGCGAATCACCTGGTAACTCCGCTGGTTTCGGGCGACAACACCTAGAAACCACCAAGGAAAGATTTCATTTTGAAGTAATATTTTTACGCATTTAATTGATCGATTCTAAGCTACTAATACGTGTATAAAAACATACTGTAAAACGTTGTCTCTCGCAGAGTTACGGGCGAATCACCTGGTAACTCCACTGGTTTCGGGCGACAACACCTAGAAACCACCAAGGAAAGATTTCATTTTGAAGGAATATTTTTACGCATTTAATTGATCGATTCTAAGCTACTAATACGTGTATAAAAACATACTGTAAAACGTTGTCTCTCGCAGAGTTACAGGCGAATCACCTGGTAACTCCGCTGGTTTCGGGCGACAACACCTAGAAACCACCAAGGAAAGATTTCATTTTGAAGTAATATTTTTACGCATTTATTGATCGATTCTAAGCTACAAATACGTGTATAAAAACATACTGTAAATAGAGATTACTTCATGGTTAGTGAGGCGTACGATTTTTATTCACGAGTTGTGAAGAATTTCAAACGAACGAGCGAGGCTCTGCGAGCGAGTGAGTTTGTAATTCTACACGAGTGAATAAAATCGTACAAGCAAACTAACCATGATGTAATTTTTTTATTTTATAAGTACTGAGATTTATTTTCAACATTAATGACAACATGCATCAAATATACCATGAAATGAGTTCTATGGTTAAACGATTCAATGATTAAAAAAATTCAATATTTTCTTTCAAAATTTTAAACAACGAAAAGTAGCAACAAAATCATGAAAAATACCGTTGTAAAAGGCAAATTTACTTATCTTCAATGCTTTTTTAAAAAAAAAGCATTATTAAATGGTTAAATAGTCTTGCATTGACAACGCTTCGGCAGTAGCTGAGCGAGATTCCTCTAGTGTGAACTTTGCCGACTGATTCACTATATTTATAGTTTTTTCTTTTCCTTTTTTCTTTAGCTCTTTCTGTTTGGAAAGAAGGACTTGTCTTTTCAAATAGGAGGTCCTTCATGTCACTTGTTTTCTTCATATGTCGCTCAAAACCAAATAATTAACTTCAGAGCGAGAATAGTCTTAGCTTTCCCGTCTTTGAAAGTAATAAATAAACTGGGTTACAGCTAGAAATTTGTCAACTTTTCTTGCTTCTTTCTTGAATTCCAAGACGTTTTTCTATAGCAACATCACATTGGATATATGTTTTCGAAATAGCTTTGTTTTCTTGTGTTAAAATAACATTTTCAGTCGAATCGCTGTCAACAAACATTCCCAACATTTTGACCAAAGGCGGTTGAAAGTTTTCGCGCCAGTGAGGTAGATTCCCGCACAAAACCTTTTCACTAGTGAAAAAAATCGTTCGTCCAATCAGATGCCGCGAACGATAGTGAAATTTCATCGTTCGCATCGCTGATTGGCTGTGACTTAAAACCGAACGATTTTTACATCACTGGAATTTTATACATAAATCTCAGTACTTATGAAATAAAACGTTGTCTCTCGCAGAGTTACGGGCGAACCACCTGGTAACTCCACTGGTTTCGGGCAACAACACCTAGAAACCACCAAGGAAAGATTTCATTTTGAAGTAATATTTTTACGCATTTAATTGATCGATTCTAAGCTACTGATACGTGTATAAAAACATAATTTAAAACGTTGTCTCTCGCAGAGTTACGGGCGAATCACCTGGTAACTCCATTGGTTTCGGGCGACAACACCTAGAAACCACCAAGGAAAGATTTCATTTTGAAGTAATATTTTTACGCATTTAATTGATCGATTCTAAGCTACTATTACGTGTATAAAAACATAATTTAAAACGTTGTCTCTCGCAGAGTTACGGGCGAATCACCTGGTAACTCCACTGGTTTCGGGCGACAACACCTAGAAACCACCAAGAAAAGATTTCATTTTGAAGTAATATTTTTACGCATGAACATGTGGAAAATACGGTGGCTTTGAAGGGACATTGAAATTGCGTGAATATTTTTCAATTGCGTGTTACTAACTCTCAATTGCGTATTAATAACTCTCAATTGCGTGTTACTAACTCTCAATTGCGTATTACTAACTCTCAATTGCGTGTTACTAACTCTCAATTGCGTATTAATAACTCTCAATTGCGTGTTAATAACTCTCAATTGCGTATTAATAACTCTCAATTGCGTATTACTAACTCTCAATTGCGTATTA
Source organism: Metridium senile (assembly GCA_949775045.1). Taxonomy (NCBI): domain Eukaryota; kingdom Metazoa; phylum Cnidaria; class Anthozoa; order Actiniaria; family Metridiidae; genus Metridium; species Metridium senile. Next base: position 145,778 of record OX459103.1, on the reverse strand, counting down.
CTAACTCTCAAATCGAGCATCACGATTATCGACGCATGCGCATTAAGCTTCAAAATGGAGGACGATAACATTGACACGGTGAGTGATTCTTTTGACTTTTATTTGCTTTTTTCATGTTGAATTTGTTGATATGCGGCCTTGTAGCTTACACAATGCACTTATTTGACAAAAATGTTTGTACTGAACTTCAAGAAATTCAACTTCTTAGTCAGGAAACCAAAGTTCGACATTCTCGGTGTCTCGGCATGATATGAATGTATTGAAAAAAAACTTGTCTCACTCTTTTCAATAACCAAACTGTCGTGATTTATAAAGTGAATTCTCATTGCTCATCTGTTAACAGGTTTTGATGTTCCTCAAAAAGAGAAATGTGAATAGCGATGTCATTGCGAAACTTGAAGAGGAAAAGGTAAATATTTTGTTGATTAAATCAAAGATATAAGCTTTAATACTTATATTAAAGCTTATATCTTAGCTGTCACGTAGTTCAATTGATTTAGTTGAAGGACAAAACGATGATTATTGCCCTCTTAGGAGCTGAAACCCATTGTTTTATCCTTCAGGTTGCATTCTACATTGCAGGGAACTGCTATAGCATATACATAGGAGCATATTTTCTTTCCAAATCTTGATTTCAAATCAGATTATCTCAATTTAATTTATATCACATTTTCACACAGGCTCCCCGGCTATTCTTTGTTTTTATTGTTTTTAATAAAGAATAAAGAAAAATGCACGCAATTTATTTATTATTATTCTTTCTGGCGCGCTCTTGCATTCTATGGGTTCCCTGTGGTTTCATCTCGATCCCGCAACTCGCGGGATACCGATTAGTTGGTATGCCTCGCGGGATGAGGAAGTCACCACAGGAAACCCATGATTATTTATTTATTTATTCATTCATTCATTCATTCATTCATCCATCCATCCATCCATCCATTCATTCATTCATTCATTCATTCATTCATTCATTCATTCATTCATTCATTCATTCATTCATTCATTCATTTATTTAATTTGCCTCAAAGGCAGGGAGTAACCACAGAGCTAGGCTCCAATAACGCTCTCCCAACTTAAAAAAATACAACATTCAATATTTAAGAAAAACTCTACAAAAAATTACAAGTGAAATATTAATACAAAATTCAAATATACAAATGGTCTTATCGCGCACGCCATAGGCCACCATAGGAAGCCCATAGAATGCAAGCGCGCGCCAAAAAAGAAATCGCGCGCATTTATTTTCTGTATTGTAAAAAAATAGCTGAGTGGCCTATGATTTTCAGATACTAAAAAAACAAACTTCAACAAACAAACAAACATACAAACAAACATAAAGGAATATGTATGGTCTATGGGTACAACACTCAGAATATATTGGATCGATGAACAGCATTTAATTTTTTTTTCTTGTATTTGTTTTTCATTAGATGGACTGTGAAGCTATTTCGCATACACCAGATCATGTCCTAGAAAAGCTAGGTTTAAAAAAAGGAGATGTCTATGCACTAAAAGCCATGTGCACAAGAAAATCTGATTCTGCAAAATGTAATGACCCTATGGAGGTTCGTAAAAGGCGACTAGTCGAAGAAATTCTATCAGGTCGACAGGGCAGACAAGTGAAAGAAAAGAAAAAAGAAACAAATGAAAACAGTGTCATCTCATCAGCTCGACCAAAACTAAGACGTATATCTCTAGGGTGGATGCATTTCAACTCAAACAGACAAAAGTATGTCAGTGTTCGTGCAATTAAAGGAGGAGGAACACGCAATCTGGATCTACCTCAGCATACTACAAGAGATGAAGTCATTGAAGAAGGCAAAAGGCTATTTTATGAAAATGGAGAATCGATAGAAGGAAAGGCATGCGATATGGAGTTTGAATTGGTAAATTTCAAAGAAGAGATCATTAGATCCCTTAAAGATAAAGAAGGAAAAGAGGTTCCGTTTACAATTCAAGGGTATTTTGAAGCACACAAGCTTTCCAGAGTGTATTTGTATTTGGCAAGTAAACCTGCCCCAATCATTGAATTGTCTGAGGAAGAAGACTGTGAAGTCAAATCAACTGATAGCGAAAGTGAACTGGACAAACCTGCTCTTTCAAATGATAAGCTGGAAGACAAGGGTCGAATATGGCGGGCTAATCTAAACGCAGCACTTAAAGAAAGACACTCTGCTAATCAAGAAGATGATGGTGATGATGATGGTATTCAGTGTATCACACCTTTGATTGGAAATTCTGATGAAAGAACCACCCTAAGAGATGAGCAGAACAGTGCATTTAAACTTAGCTTAGAGGCAGACCAGAAGAAAGAAAGAGACAAGATCGAGAGTTTGAAACAAGAGATCATTGAAGTGCAAAGACTTGAAGACTTAAGACTTGCAAGAGAGAAGAGGGTCCCACCAGAAGTACAGACTGACAGTGTGCGAATCACTGTTTTACACTCTAGCAATGGTAGAATGTCGCGTTTCTTTGGAAAAGAGGAAAAAATGTCCACAGTATATGATTGGATCGGTTCGCAAAATATACACCCTGAAGTATTTGCGCTTTTTTCCACACAAGTTGATTCAATTAGGCACACCAAAGTACGCATTTCCGAAAGTGTTGCTGTATACCATGACTGTGTGCTACGTATGGATCCAGAAGATGAACCTGAACCAGAAGATTCTGAAGTACATATAAAAGGATTTTGTAATATTAGCCAGGACAACAATGACAACACATTACCACTGGATGACACACCATTCTTACCTTTAGAAGAAAAGCCGCCAGGTCAACTTATGGAAGATGATAGGTATGTGATTTTAATTTGTTAATTAACGTTAGCTAGTGCGATGTTTAATCCTAGTGCCATTATTTCTTTAGTATTATATATTGACAACACAATAGCTAAGTTTCAAATACTTCTTATTATATTGTATATATATTGTTAACCAGATAGCGTATGAGCGCTAGCTCAGGAAACATTGTGATTGAGACCCAGCTATTGTGGCTGCAATTCATTTCCCACACGTCTCTATCCCATTATGCTGTTAACTTACTAACTTTACTTCGTTAGTGACTTATGTTTTGATTACTCAAGCATGTTAAGGACTGGGTCAGGGCGGCTAATAGCGAAAATCGTTTTATTTTTGTAGTGTCTCTGTTTCTTACTCAAATCGTACAAAAATTGGCATGGACACATATTAACTTTGGGTCCTTAACATCTTGCGTTGAAAAATTTTGGGATATGCAGATCACGTGACAAAGATCATATCTGTCTTAACATTGGAACTTTGCCGGACCAGTTTAAACAGGGAGATGGGTTTCAATTGTACATAGAACTTTATGGTGTATTTTTACTTCCCTTAATGAGATGTATTTGATAACTGAACTATCACTTCTCGTTAAGGAGATATTTGCTATTTTTTGATTGAACAAGCAGGTGACCTGTTTTGCATAATATCTTCTTAACGAGAAGTGATAGTTATGATAGTTAGATAGGTATAAAGGCAGATCCATATACATCTCATAGCGAGAAGTTGAAATATACCATACAGTTCTATGTACGTTTGGAACTCATCCCCCGTTTTAAGTCGAAGTTTCAGGTCTCATGCATGTATGGATCTTGGTCATGTGACCTGGCTATCTCAAAATATATCATCTCAAAATGTTAAGGACCCAAAGTTATGTGTCCATGCAAAGTTTGGTAAGGTTTGAGTGGGAAACAGAGACGTAAGAAAAAATAAAACGGTTTTTAGGATATTCAAGCCCTCACCCAGGCCTTAACATGCTTGAGTAAAAAATCGACTCAAGTCTCAATGCATGCATACTTTTGCAGCCAAATTTTTGATTTGTTAATTTTTGTTAAATCCTCAGTAATGATGAAGAAATTGATGATCCTTGTGCAATGGCGATGTGTAGCAATCAACCCACGACAAAGGTCAGTAGTATCAACACTATTTTGAAGCTTATTTATTTATATTTTTATATATCTGAATTGAATAGTTGAAACTAATATACTATACACTAACATTAAAGTTCGCAAGGGGTGATTACTCGCACGCAGAAACTGAGACAAACACGCCATTGGTAGTGTTTTGGCACACTATAGGCTAGATTTTTTTATTTGACAATAAACTATAAAACTAAATAAACTATAAACTATGATTTGTGTTTTTGTTCACTTTACAGAGAAAAGAACTTCGACATCGCTCAGTGGATGCGTTGTGCAACCTTACGAATCATGTAAAGATAAAAGTTCACAGAGATGCAATATTTGAAACAGTGTTGTCTCTGTATAAAGATGTTACATTTTGTACCTCTACCTTCCCGTCCTTTGAGTTCCAAGGAGAAGATGGAGAAGATTTAGATGGCCTTACGCGTGAGATATTCTCAGAGTTTTGGGAGAAAGCTTTTATCGTATTTTTTGAAGGAACCGCAGAATTTACCCCAAGAACAAGTCCCGACGTCACAGAAGAGACGATGATGTTGCTGGGAAGGGTAGCGTCACACGGATACGTCCTTTGTAAAGTCTTCCCTGTTCGTCTTTGCAAAGCCTTTGTTGTTGCCTCAATCTGTGGAGCTCATACCGTTACAGACGATGAACTACTGTCATCTTTCCTTGCATACCATACTGGGTATGAACGTGAGGTTCTGCAGAAAGGGCTAGATCGTAGCAATGATGACAACTTCTCCGCTGATTTGCGGGAGGCACTTATTGATGTACTCGAGCCATACAATTTACGAAAGGTTCCTACTCCAACCTCTTTAAAGCAACAGCTGATAGCCATCGCAAGATGTGAGTTCATCAACAAGGTATCGTGGGCTATATCGGGTTTTAACAAGGGTTTAGCCCACTGTCATGACATATGGAAGAGCACAACCAAGGAGGAAATAGAGGTCATGTACAGTGAACTTGTACCATCTCAATCATCCGTCTTGGCTCTCTTAAAGGTAGAAGATGAATCCCAGATGACCAGTGGTAAGAAGGAGGTACTCAACTACTTCAAGAGGTTTGTTAGAATTGCAGATGACGTCACGCTGAGAAAGTTGCTAAGGTACATTACCGGCTCAGAGGTTATGACGATTGATAAGATTACAGTAATTTTCCACTCTAACACTGGAGGTGTTCCTGAGATTATTTCTCACACGTGCTCAGCTGTCCTTGATCTCCCCTCGTCAGGTTATGTTAGTTTTAATGACTTTAGAGATCAAGTCACAAACATCCTCAATAACCCTTTGTCTTGGAGATTTTCCATTGTCTAGATAAGTTTGAAACTAGAAACAATTATTGAAAGTGGAGAGACTATTTAAGGTGGCTCGGTCGGTGAACGATGCCATACTAATAGTTTAAGTTAGTTCCCTTTTCGATGTGATTTTTAGACGTTTTAAATGCAAATCAAGCATTTTGTAAAAGAGGATGTTCAGCCTCTTGCCACTTTAACGTGAGCATACAGCCTCACATTTTAAACAGCATTTTAACCAGTTTAAATTTGACACCTTGTCTTCAACTTAGAGGCTTCCTAGTAATTATCAGTTGTTTTTACTTAGGGTACCATGGACTTGTGTTCACTTATATTTGTTATTTGATATAAGGTAGGGCTAGCGCAATTAGCGTTCTCTAGTGCTTCCATGCTGGTAAATCAAAAGCGAGCACGTTATCCATGTTGATTGACAAAATTGAGTTACTCGGTTAGCGTTGCTGTTACTATACTGTTATGCTATATCGACAACAGTTACTCAAAGGCCTGGTTTGCACTACGATGTAGCATAAGCAGAAAAGGTATCTTATGCTCATGAACTTGGCTTATGTCGTTTTCTTAGTTTTCTACGTGTGTGCTTACGCTTACATTGTAGCTTAGATACTAGTCTTACTAGTCTAGGTAATTAGCTATGATCGTAGTGTGAACCAAGCCTAAATAGTAGGTGTGAAAAGACTAATCGAGTTTTGCAAATGGCCAACAGACACACTCACTTGAGCTGTTCCGAACAAGAGCATGCAGATGAAGCAATTCACGATTGTGAATATGCTCATTAGTCCAGTTAATCTTCAAATGACATTAAAACAGTTAAACATTTTTCTGTTCTTATAATTATATCAGTTATTTTCAAGTGATGAATGATTGTTTGAAACATGGCTGTTTATGCTACACATAAAGAATGTTAAAGAACATGCATATGTTTAAGATGTTAAGAACTTAAAAGTTCTTAGTATTCATGTAATTGTTCTTATACGGAACAGCTCAACTGTATTATGCTTAGAATGAAACTGTCATCATTCGAAAATGCAAAGACATAGAATGTCGAAATCCATGTCAGTGTATTTACGTGTATTTAGATTCGTGCAAGAAGAACAAGAGGCTTTGATTCTCAGTATCAGAGCTTGTACTTGTAATAGAAAATACTGCATAAAAAAAATGTCTTTGTTTAATCAATTGCTTATACTTATTTCACAAGTAAGGACTTGCAGAATTACCTGTGATATTTAAATTTAAATTTAAAACTGTTATTGTTTGAATAAAAATATTAACTTATACCCGTTTGTTTAATATGCTTGACTAGTACTTGTTTAGTGAATAGCGAAGGTCAGCGATGAGTATGCGCAATAAGAAAAAGCATTCTCAAGCTCGAGTCAGTGAAGTCTTTTCGTCAGGAATTGCAAACGAGTGATCTAGGCTTGAACTGGACAAAATGTTTCATACCTAAATAATAAACTATTTTCTGCATAAAATGAATACCATGTAACGAAACGAACGACAGTGGCACAGAATGTCAGTACTTCGAAAGAAATTGAACTATTTCATACATGCTAGCTAAACAAGAGAGTAACATAGCCCGGGCGGGACTCGTTTGGAATGTGGGTAGGGGTGCTCGACGATATTTTTAGGGTTGGAAATAAGGTTCCCGCACACTTTTGAATAAAGAAAAATATTTAAATATGGTAAAACAAACTTAGGCTCTGAAATTAGCATTTGAGCTAATTTTTTCGCTTTTTGAAATCTTTCTTCGAGCACCCCTACCCACTTTTCAAGGGAGTCCCCCGGGTGACATAGACACTGACAATACTGTAAGTAGCTCTTAGGCTATATAGGTAGCATAAAATCCACTTGTGCGCACATGCATCCAATACTCGGAATACTGATTCATATGTCAGTTATGTGGAGCAGTAGCTCGATATAAAGTTCTTTCGCTTCCTTTGGGCTACTTGGCATTTGCAAATTGTGTTCTTGCATGATGATATTTCCTAGCTCTGCAAATAACGGGTCACATCCCATTGGGGGTGGCTGCCCTCCGCAGATACTCTCTGCTGCCCGTAGATCGTCTTCGTCTACCTCTGATTTTAAGTCGCACGTGTTTGTAGTGTTGGGAAGAAAATATAAGACGTCAGGTCTCCCAGGAGGAGAATCACTATGCTGTGATGGTCTTATTTTATGCAAATTCCAGTTCTTAGCAACTACATGCAACTCTGCTTGGATTATTGGCATAAAACAAAATTGTAAGCAGCTGTATTGAATAGGATTGCTACTGTTATATATTCCAGTGTCTCTCAAGTCTTTACAAAAGTTAATCCACCAATTAGCATTTGTTTTTCGCAGAATACACCACCACGCCTCTATCCTTTGGTTCGCAGTTGATTTGCCGTAAAGAAAACTCTTGACGCCAGCCATACCGTCATGTCCATTCCTCCTTAGATATCTCTGTATCGCAGCTATATAGACATTTTCGGTTCCACAGTCACTTCTAATAACACGGGGGACACCATTAACTTGACGAATACAGTCGATAAAATATTGAGATGTGATCCGAGGGTCGTTGTTTGACGGGCCAACTTCTAACCACATAATTCTTCGACTGTATCCGTCAATGGCACCATGGATACAAAAACCAAACGGCTTCAGTTTGTCATATCCATCCATGTGCCAAATAAAATTTGGACCTTTGGCATAGTACTTCCTTCGTCTTAGCTTTCTCCTAGATCGACAATCAACACCTTCGGGGTCAAGGCCTTTTATTATTTTTCTAACTGTTTCACGATCGACCACCATCCCACGATCATTCTGTAGCCTTTGATGCATGGCTCGATATCCTAGACTACATCCACTTCCTTGGAGCTCGTCATCAACTGCATCAATAACATCCCTTACGGGTGTAAAACCCCTTCGTCTTCTTAAACCTCTTGCAGCTAATACCCTCTTGAGCTGCCTCAAGCATATTCGTATACCGTGATATAAAAGTAGAAAAGAAATGATCTCGCTGTAATTTAACCCTAGATGGAAATAGCTCTCAATCAAGCTATCCCGTTGTCCATGATTCCCACTTAAGACGGGGATGTACTCTGGAAGAGTTGCTTGAAGAGATTTTACGAGCTCCAACAAAACAACGACCGTTACAATAAGAGATCTTTCCATGGCCATTTATGATCATATTCGATAGCTGCTTAACTTGAAGATTAACCTTATCATAATTCTCTGTTGAGAAATACAATAAATACGGAGTCACTAATACAGTTGTTTTAAAAAAAACACTAATGATTTTGAATTCGTTCATTCATCTCTGTTTAATTGCAGCGGTTTACTGCGTATTGATCACCCAATAACAAAACACAAATACCAACAAATAGTCTGTTTCTTATTGCGTTTGCTATTCGAACATATTCAGTAGCTTTTAACGCTGTATTTTAGTTTTTATAACAAAATGTTTACTTACTTTTTAATTGTCATGTCATTTGCTGTCCGCCATCTTGGAATAGCTCATAATGAGAGCGCATGCGCCGACAGTTAGTAACACGCAATTGAGAGTTAGTAACACGCAATTGAGAGTTAGTAACACGCAATTGAGAGTTAGTAATACGCAATTGAGAGTTATTAATACGCAATTGAGAGTTAGTAACACGCAATTGAGAGTTATTAATACGCAATTGAGAGTTAGTAACACGCAATTGAGAGTTAGTAACACGCAATTGAAAAATATTCACGCAATTTCAATGTCCCTTCAAAGCCACCGTAGGAAAAGGTGCTGTATATTTATTTTAATGAAATTAAGTTTGCTAACAAAATTGCTAACAAAAAAGTTAGTCCAAAATCCTTTGTTTCTATTGTTTAATTAGCAATATTTTGCATAAAATAGTTAATTGTGTTTCACGGATATAATGAATGCATTCTAATTTAATAGTATATATAATACTCTATACCTTATAGATTTTGGTTATTTTAGAGTTACAATTAGTCAAGTTAATTTGTAGTGTCAATCAAACCATCAGAAAAAAATTAGCATTAAATGTATTATTTATTACTTTCATTAAACACTCAATGTGCTGATTTGCATTCACAAATGATATTAGACTTTTTTCCGAGTGTAGAATGTTTAGATGTTTATAAATTAAACGTCTATAGTTTATAGTTAGTACGAAATATAGTAGAAGTCGTAAGTTTTACCTTGGTTCGACATAAACTCGTTAAATTGAATAGACTTTGCCATCATATTTATCTTAGAGTCGTCCTTGAATTTTCATCAAAAGTATTTGCCAATCGGGAACTCTCCTGGATTTATTAAAGTCAGGCCTGTTTTGGTCCTTTGACCTCGCACACTGACGAATCCATGTCAGCATATGTCCGCTTTCTAGGTGCATCGTTGAGCGGCGTAGAGGCTTGTTTCGGCGGATTGATGTTCGTTTTGCTCATCATTTTCTGGCTTGCTTTCAGTTTATCCTCGAACTCTCGTATTTGCTGGAACATTGTAACAATTATGGCTCTGCAGTGACACAATGATTTTGGCGCGCTTTGTCGTGATTGCGCGGGATCTGCGAAGTTAATTGTTTTGATTACCTTACGGCAAACATTGTCCAACTTTGTGTTCCTTGGTAGTTCTAAAGCTCCCTTTCGAAAGTAGATGGACAAGAAGGCAAATGACGTTAGGATTGAGCCGCTTTGTTTAAAATACATCAAGTGATTACCATTAGCTTTGCTTCTGAGAGAGCTGGTCTCAACATCAAACTAAAGACTTTAGTGATTGAAAGATTCCTTAGTTTCCGTAGTTCTATACCAAGCAGTTTTGAATCTATTATGTACCAGTTCTTATCGGAACAAGTATCAGGTATAACCAAACAGACTTTGAGGAGAGTTCTCGTCGTCTGTTGGTGCAATATTTCCCTTCGCTCACTGATTTGTATTCCGCGCCAAACCTTGGGGTTCATGCCATATTTGGAGCAAAACTATCTATATTTAGTTAATCTCGATCTGAACCTGGCATTTGTTCGCGCGCTGTCAGAATAAGGATTACTGTGGTTGCTAATCCCAACGGCTTATAACACTATCTGTCAACACTTACAACTATCAAAACCACAACCTATTGTTTAGCTCGACTGGAGATCTCGTACAAAAAAAAGTCCTCTCCGGCTCCTAATGAAAAGATTTTAAACTAGCCAGACACATTTACTAAGTGTCCTCAATGTTCCAATGTTATATATTTTTAGAGTATTAAACTTTTTTTAACGTCTCAATCTTCTAGCCACATTTACTGAGTGCCCTATAAATTCATTGAGTGTCCTACATTGTTTCATTGTTATATATTTTTTGAGTATTAAAACGTTTTTAACGTCTCAATCTTCTAGATAGACACATTTACTGAGTGTTCTACTGATTGGACCCATGCACACTAACATTGAATACTATAGTATACAACACTGGTCGCTTGTTGATTTTGCCCCTAAGCATTTTCTGACGTACTGACATAAGCCTTTATATTATATCAATATATATTGATTCAGAAAAAAACCCACTATGAAACAACGAAACGAAACGTCGATAAAATCAAACTTACTTGCGTTAGTTTGTATTTTAAATATCACAAGCAAAGCTACTTAAATCAAGATAAATGAAAGGTTTTCCCGTTTTATTCACCATTGACGGGCGAAAAAGGAAAACAAAATAGCGCCATCGATTGACATATTCACTGACGAGAATGGGATTTATGATTAGGGTATTTCCCAGTAAAAAAAAACACACAAGTCTTTATAACAAATATGATTATTTTTACCCTTTAGCAAATTGTATTCAAATAGTAAATTATTGAAAATCTTTTTAATCTCTTCATCTTTTTAAAGATTTCAAATCGATTCAAACTATTCATTGCATAATAATAATATTTCTTTTACGAGAGTATCACATAATCCTTTTTTTAGAGATAAATGCTTTATTACTAATACATTGCAGCCAGAAGGTTGAGTTGCGTATAATATATCAAAATATAAATATAGATCAATATATATACAAATTTAAATAGGAGAAATCCTAGGATAATTTTCGATTATATATGTATTATATGAAAAGTCTATTTTTTGGTTATCAGTTTTGCTGTGCATATTTTTGTTATAAATGTAAGATTTAGTGCCTTTTTGCATAATATCGTTACATTATTCCACCTTAATGGGTTTAATCAGGAAGTTCAAAAGGGTTCGTAAGTACATTGATATCCCTTAATACATCATGACGTAGTGTTGAGAATGACTTAAAGTATATACACCTAGATAAAGCGTTGTCGGTCCACACTCTGAAGCATGCAAAGGATGTCGGTAATATGAACATAATTTGTGATTTTCTTCAAGACTGAAACAATTGTTTTATCATCTACCACTGCAACAACTTGTTATGTTCATATAACACAAACACGTACAACCAAAATATGCTATGAATAAATCGATAACAAGAGAAGAAATGCCGACATCCTTTGCAGGCTTTAGGGAGTGGATTACAGCTTTAATAAGGGCAACAATTCTTGAAACAGGTGTAATAGAAGACTTATAATATTTATATTTTTTTCTCGTCTTATGCTTGTATGTGTAGTGTTTTTTACTGATTTATGGCCTTTGTTGATGTCTCATACTTATGGAGTGTTTTTATAAGCCTGTGAAAAACACTTTAGCATATTTAGTACTATATCACTCTATAATTCTTTCGTTTTCTATTGTTTATATATCTATTTATCATCATCTAGGCGAGGTTATTCGGGCTCCAATATTTCTGTCTTTCCATCCATTTCTAACTGTCATAATAAATCTATTATTATAATATATCAAATATTATAAAACCGCAATAAATACACTTTGTTTCACGGGTATTGAAAATAACACTCTTACTCTAATTATAGTCTATTTTGGACCACTAAAATAGATAGATTTGAATGTTGTTAGATTTGTGTACTATTTTTGTTTCAATACTATGACGTCAAGTTAACATGTTAAGAAAAGATTTCAGATATAAACTTGATAGCAAATATGATATCAAACAAATCTTGAAGTGAACTCTCCTTCTTAAATTAAGTCACGAATTTGACATCTCTAAAGACAAATATTATTCTGTTTTAGTCTACTCGACGCCAGAAAAAACGGTGGAAAAAGACGTGAGAATTGATGCTTTTAAGCAGTACTCACTGTTTTACAAATCAGAAATGGATAAAATGACATTGATATGTTTAAATTATGTGCAACTTTTCCTTTTCTTGTTTTTGTATTTAACATCTTTTGGTGTTTTAACGCTGTTTAAAACGTCACTACTTTAAAAACATTTCAAAAACAACATTTTGCGTGTGACAGAGGAAATAACGAACGAAAATTAGCTTATTTTAACCTAAAAACAGCAAACAGTAACTCGTTTTATATTGATGAAACTACACATTAAACTTCGTTTCGATATTGCCGTTGCCTATCAAATTAAATGATTAAAAAGATCAACTAACATTCCTACAAAGTTTCCGTCTAGAAAAGTAATAATAATAGACTAATACTAATTTTATTTACTAATCATTTAAAATTTTCCTTGCGCACAACTTTCATGACGAGTTGATCCGAAATGTGTGGTAATAAAACAACAGAAAAGTATAGAACAGAAAATACGCGAATACTTTGACAATGGTGCCGTAATGTATAGAAACAACGCAGCCTTCCTCTTGATCTGAATGGCATGCATGATACTAACAAAAATGAATACATCAATAAATATAATAGCAAAATGAATTATTTACCTGAAAATTGTTTTCTGTCACGGATGTGTACAGATGTAATAGTAAAACTCAGCTAGAGTGTTCAATATGATAAGAAAATTCATACATACGATCGTCAAAGTGATTCCTTGAGCTATCTCTCTGAATACAGCATCACATATCAACAGACCTGTTTCCGATGCCGATTTGTTTTCGATTTTCTTATTTTAAGTCAAAACCACTTTCATATCAGCGCATTCCGATTGGGTAGAACTCAAGTCACGTGTTTATTTTAATTGATTTTAATTGGTCGAAGTAGGC